>VWZP01007814.1:1233225-1308793 GCA_013396995.1 Dicaeum eximium | reverse complement strand
TTGTTTTTTTTTTTTTTTTTTTGTTTTTTTTTTTTTTTTTTTTGGGGGGGGGGGGGATGAATATATATAGATATATATATATATCCTGGGACAGAAAATAAATCTCAGTGACAAGAAATAAATGGAGGGCACCGACTTGTCACTTTTAATAGACCGTGAAAATGACGATTTCTCTCCGGGTCACCTCTGCAGCGCCGCGGTTCCCCTGGCCTGGCTGCCGTGACCCCCGGAGCTGTGGAGAAAGGAGGAGCCGCGGTCGCGCAGGGCGCGGGAGCCGCAGCCCGGTCCGAGCCCCGGGGACCCCGCAGGGCGCAGCAGGAGCCGCAGCCCGGTCCGAGCCCCGGGGACCCCGCAGGGCGCAGCAGGAGCCGCAGCCCGGTCCGAGCCCCGGGGACCCCGCAGGGCGCAGCAGGAGCCGCAGCCCGGTGCGGTCGAGCGGCGGCGGCGGCCGCTTGCGGGCAGGGGCCGTGGGAGGGCAGCAGCAGCAGCAGCAGCAGCAGCAGCAGCACCAGCACCAGCAGCAGCAGCACCAGCAGCAGCGCTCGGCAGGCGCGCTCCCGGAGCTGCCGGCGCGCTCCCGCTGCCGGGGCCGTGCCTGATCCCCGCGGCGCGGCCGCGCTCCAAATCCCCATCGCATCGGGGGGCGCGGCGGGCGCGCTTTAACCTGCGGCGTGTGCATCTCATCTCCCCGCTCGCCGGGCTGCTTGTAAACCTAATTAAGGCGGAGGCTCTCCCCGCTCTTATCGTTTCGCATCGCTCCAAAGGAAAGGGTGGGAGGGGGGAAATGAAATCAAGTAAGAGAGGTGCCAGCAATGCACTTTTTTCCTTTCCCCTTCTAGTACAATAGCTCTGTAATCATTCATTTGCTGCGTAGGAAGGACTTGGCACCCTTGGGTGCAACCTTCGTGTCTTTCAAGGCCAATGCCAGAGAGGAAAAATCCTCTAGGTTTTCTGGAAAGGGGTGAAGGAGACTGAGGAGCAGCTGGGATCCATCACATCTTACTTTGGTAGGGAGAAGAGCCTGCCTGAGTGAAGGGCTGTGCTGAGCTGCTCCAAGGCTGGGGTGGCAGCAGGCAGTACGCAGAGGGAAGCAGTGGGATTTTGAAGAAGTGCACAATTTCTTCCAAGTTATTAAAAAATGTCCTGTGTTTTGTTTGCAGATTAGTTCGGTTTGTTTGTTTTTGACAACACTCACAGCTATTATCGGGGAGCAGGGGGAGCAGCCTATGGTGTCCCAGCATGTAAAACCCATGCAATTTGATTAAATTTTACAGTTAGAAAGGTAAAATATTTTACCTCCATAAATTCCTACCAAAGTAGTTTTAACCAGCTACAGGTTTTTCCCTGTTGTTCTTCCCTGCTGAGATGCAGCTTTGCTGTTCAATGTTTAACAGCTGCTGCTGCAATACAAAGGGGGGTTTAATTTTCATCCTAGGTGAAGTGCTGCTTTTTAAAAAATATATTTTTCGTTGTTTGTTTATTTCTTTCTTATCATGATAAAAGTGGTAGGAACTTTTAAAGATAGAAAAAGGCCATGGCAGTTTTTTCAAGGAGTTTAGAGCCTGCTCTTCTGAAGGATGCCAGAAGACTGACAGTAAGAAGAATGAGAGGGCACATTTCATGTGTGCCTTTGTAGTTTTCTATTGAGTAATGTCAGTGTGTTTGGAGGAGCAGAGAAAAGCTCGCAGGTGTCTGAGAGGAGACCTTGGAAAGACAAACCTCATCGAAGGAGAGACTTGTAGAATGGCAGAAACAGCTCTGCAGAAGGGATCAGGAAGTAGTCTTTGGTCACAGGAGCCTTTTGGAAGAGGCGAGAGACTGACTACTCGAGAGGCTGCTCCTAGAAAGCTGAGTGAAGACACAGGGGCAGACAAGTGGGTGGAAGATGGGTTGTCAAGGTAAGGGCAAAATGTGTCCAATGGACTGCAGAGGGGAAAGAGAACTGGTGAAGAATGGTTTTGGAGGTGTTTTGAGCACAAGGATGAGAGAAGGGATAATGGCAGCAGCATCTTGCATACACTGAGGCTCAATGTGTTTCATGGTCAAAGCTTAAGGTAGCACAGGTCCAGAGATGTGTTTGTTGTCTTGCATGCAGTCTGAGGGGTCTGCATCAGGGCTTTTTTATTACAATGAATGCAAATATCTTTCCAGTGGCAGCTTGTAGATGTGTATTGATGCCTTGTGAAGAGGCATCATCCCTTGTCCAGGGCGTTTTCCAGATGCCTTCTGTTACACTAGAGTCACCAGAAACTGATGCCTTATGAAGGCTGACCTAGAACAGAGACTTGACAGAGTTAAAGAATAAAGTATGTATTTATTAGGAAGCCTCAATGGATATAATTTAGGCAGTACAAGAGCCCAGCCAGGGCTACACCCAAGATGAGCCCAAAAAACCCTTACTATCCCCTAATATGAAGCTCAGACCTACACACTAAAGCAGTACAGAATCTGAAAAATATAAAAGCTAAAACCTGAGGCATCATTCTAACTATTATTTAGCCTGTAGTAGACCTCCTTTGAAACTGCCTGGCAAAAAAAGAAAGATGGTAAAAATTTGGTGTGAAATTTCCATGCAGTATTTTCCCAGCAAATGTATGATTGTCAGGGGAAGGAGCACAAATATTTTTCATCATAAAAAGAAAAAATTTCAATTTTGGCATTTGTTTACTGTGTTGGGCTATTTTATTTTTCCTCTTTCTCCCCATCAGCCTATTTTTTATCTTCTGGCTTTGAGTTTCTCAACACAATGTCAACGTTTTTTCCATCTGGGGACATTTGTTATTCTCTCCTAGCTGTCAACGTATTTATCTGAAATCTCAACTGAGAAGGCCTCTGGATTTGCTTCTCCACTATGAAGATAGCCACATGGAGCTATTCAAACCTTAGAAATGAGAAAAGCAGCCTTACAATTAGCACTGTTGTATCAGCCAGTGAAATCTCTTCCTAGAGGTACACCAGTGGTACTGAGAGGCACACCTAGCCCCTACAGGTTTTTGTTGTTATCTGCCTGAGGTTTCCAGAGTCTTGCTGCCCTGGCATGCTGCTGATGAGGAAGCAGGGCCAGCAGGTGCAGCTGGGTGGCTGTTTGGAGCCCCTGTGTGAGGAGCAGCTGGATTTGACAGCACTGGCAGCAGCACCCTGCAAGTGATTTGATGAGAAGAACATCTGCTGGAGACAGATAACAGGACAGGAGAAGCCTGCAGACTTGCTGAATGGTAACTCAAACTTCAAGCTAGTGTTTGCAACATGGTGTGTTCTACTTCATCTGCTTTCTTCTCCAGAGAGGTGAAGGATACTTATGGAATGGAAACATTCTGTATGGATTAACCCCCTGGAAATCAGTTCAGCAAGAGGCAGCCAGGTCTGGCTGCAGCTCAGAACTCACCCATGTTACTTCATTGTGAGAATGTTAAGTATGAAGTAATTATCCATCTTTCTTGGGGGACAGTAGGAGACAGGGAGATGCTGCACTGCAGCCATTTTCCTAATTGTGTCTGATGGTCACCCTTCAGGAAGGAGTGAGGACACCATTTCTGACCCTTCACAACTGTCCAGTGGAGTATTCCCATCCTCCCTCTGTACAGAACAATATCAGCTGGACATCCCTCAGTTCCTTCCCCAGTCCATTGTGCTGCTCTGGACAGCTTAACCCATCCAGTTAGATTAACTAGGCTGATTCCTCCAAGGGCTGAGGGAACAGAGGGAGAAATTCACTGTGAAGATTGGTTCATATTTGAAAGTGAATTTTCATTCAGAACAGAGCCACATCCACATGACTGCAGCAGCTAAACCAACCAAGCATTGAATTGAGACTATTCATAACAAACTGTCCATGAATGGCCTGCAGGGCAAAAACTATCTGCAGGAGAAATTCATGGGCAATTTTGACTAATGAATGAATTTGGGAATTTGGCTTGCAGTTTGCAGACAATTCACAAATAGAAAAAAAAAAGCCATATGAAACATTGGATAAATGATTTACAGTGAAATATTTGTTCAGCTCTAATCTCTGTAACATGTATAGTTTACAGTGTTAGAAAGCATTTTAGGATTAGCTGTGGGAGCTATATGTCAATGAATAGTCTATGAAAAACCCTGTTCCATTCAGAACAAATATATGAAAAACTGCTGATGTCACCTGCTGCAGAGGGACCCTGATAAAGAGCTCATGATTGGGAAAGGACAGTTGGATGCCAACAGTATCCCTGGGCTCTTCAGAGGAGAAGTTAAGGCTTGAAATCAGTTGTTCTTGCTGGATTGCAGTAACTGAGAACAAAAATGGGGCAATGACCTACGTGTGGCAGCCATTTGAGAGTCATTTTCCTTCTGCAATAATATTCACTGAGAGACTGAGCTGTGATGAATTTTCACCAAGGCTGTAAAAAACATAACTCAAACCTTGTTACTTAACAAGGATGTTTATGTATTAGAGGTACTAAATGTTCATCAGCCTGGAAGTTCTTTGCAGCTAGGTAGAGCATGGCTTTATGCCTTTAATCCATGGCATTTTAATGCTGCTAATACTAACAGGTCCTGCTGGGAGAACAGTAGGTACTCCTTGAATCAATATGCTTTCAGGTTCATGTGGAAATGTTCCTAACTATCCTCTCTTTGGTGGTCCTCTAGATTCTGCTCAACACTGCATTGCCCCATTTTAAGACCAGCCTTCTCCTTCTGTGCAGGGTCCCTTTGGCTGGCCCTATCCATATATCCAGATGCTTGCCCTGAGTACCTATTTTCCCTGACTAGTATGGAGTGGGACCAGCTCAATGCTTCTACATGACACAGGCAACAGGAACTGCTCCATACCACTCCTTTGCAGCAGCAGGAGCTGGCTTCACTTTGGCAAAGCTGGAAGTGGAGCTGACTTCTGAAACTCGTCTGACAGTGGAAATAAGGTAACTCGGAAAATGCCGATCCAGGGCAAAACTGAAAATGTTTCCATTTTGTGTTGGAAATACTGGACAGCATTCCTGAAAGCACTTTCAAATAGTGTGGTGACCAGCTGTTTGTGAAGTCCATCCTGATTTTTTTCCCCCCAAGTGCACAGGAAGCTTCTAAGCCGAGTCTGGCTGGGAGGAGATAGAAGATGCACAAAGCCCTCGTGGGAAGGGAAGCTGTAGAAGCAGCTTGCACAGGATTCCACTGGAGATTAATAATGAGTTTGATGTGGCATTTCACAACAAGTGTCTTCAGGGAATAAACCTCATCAAATGGATATGAGTTTGTGCTGCTCCTCTGTTTCTCGCAATATTATCAAAGATGGATCTCACCCTTCCTTCTCTTACAATCACTGGCCATAGCTGCTCCACATCCCACTTCTCTTACTGTTCCCTGCTGGTTCTTCCATCCCTTCATCTGCCCACTGTGGCTCAGTTGCCGTATTTCCTCCCTGGCCTGCTCCAGATAGTGGCTCCAGGCAGGGGTTAACTAATCCAGCATGTTCCATAGCAGACTTGTTTTTGGTAGCAGTAGAAATAGAAACACAGACAGTGAGAGCAAATGAACATTGGCTCATACTCTTGTCCTTATTTGCTTTTAGTAATGTTGATGTTTCAGGAAATAAATGGCCCAGATTTGACTGTGAAGACATTTCCAAATGCATGGAGGTTTTAAAGCATTTGACTTTAGAACAGTTACTGTTAAAGTCTATTAATTTTGTGGCATGATTCAGATGTCAAAAAAGAGAACTTACAGCAATAATAGTGCTCTATTTTGGTACAAACAATGCATAGCAAAGCGACTTTCCTGGAAGTGCCCATCTTGCAAACACTTTCTTTCAAATTCTGATTCATCAAGAGGAATAGGAACTGGAGAAAACTGTCCTGAAGCCATAATGGAGAATTCTTAAGTTAAGAGTTATTAAAATAACATTGTTCTCCCTTTTTAGGGCTCACTTTCATTATTGCAAATCAATGTTTTTAAGTGAATGTCTCCTGTTATCCTTAAATCTTACCTGGTGATAAAGCAAATTTCTGAATAATAGGACACGCATTCAGACACTGCAATCTTTTTGGGCTGCTTTGTCTTTATATAAGCTCAGGATGGCAAAGCCGTGTTTCACCTGCTGTCCTGTGTGTGGCACTGTCAAGTCGTGAGGAAGCCCACCCTCTGCTGCAAGGAGCAGGGCCTTGGCAAGCCCTCACAGTACGGGCTCCTGCATTGTGAACAGACGAGAATTACCATGTGCCTCTTTTGGGAAGGGACAAAGGAGCAATAGAGGAGAAATCAAGAGACAGCAATGCAGTGAAAACGAGGTGCTGACTTAGGACCTGTACAAGTGCAAAGAGCCATTCACAGAAGTGTGGGCAGGGCTTCTTCAAGTTTTGTTTTTCCCTAGCACTACCCTTAAAGAAAGCAGGACCCTGGACAGAGAGTCCAGAGGGCAGTATTTTAATCAGTGTTCTGACAAATATGAACTATGGAAAAATGTTGAGTGAATTTGGGTTAATTAGCCTACAGAAAAGAAAGCTGAAGGGGGAAGGTGGTAACAGTCTATAAAAGGCTGCTACAAGGAAAAAAGGCAATAAACTGTTATTCTCATCCACTGTGGATAGGACAAGAAATAATGGGCTTAAATTGCAGCAAGGAAGATTCAGGCTAGAAATAAAATGGCCATGGCAGTGAAAACCCAAAATTATTGCCTGGGGAGAGCATGACGATTCCATCACTGAAAAGCTTTTTAGGACCAGATTAGATGGGCATTTGCCATGCATAGTTTAGTTCTAGTTCATCTTACCTCATGGCAAGGGATTAGATAGGTGGTGTCCTGAGGTTTCTCCATGCCTTTTTACTGTGTGGTTCCAGATGTGCCTGGAATTCAGGCAGCTCCATGCACGGGTTGGAGAACTGGTGTCAAAGGCAAGAAGAAAAATCCTCTCACAATGAGAACACTGATTCTGTGCTCCCTTGTGCTGTGCTATGTTCTCAAACGCCTACTGAAAACACACTCAGGTGGGATCCCTTCCCGTGGTGGTGGGATATAGGTGTTAGGGGGGGGGCTGGAATCATGGACAGTTGAAACAATAGGTGTCCTCTGCAACAAGAGATGTCCTGTCACATTTATTTTCACAAATAGATAGGGTTGGTTCAAGATAGTTGGTCAAACTAAGCTGTTAAAATCATGCTCACGCTTCAAACCTTTTTCACATTTTTTTCTCTAAACCCTCTTTGTCCTGATCCTTGTTACAGATTTAGTAATTCCTGGAAATCCTTTTCCCCATGCTGGTTTATGCTGTTCCAGATCTTTCTCCTTCTAATCCCAGGGGAATTAACCTACCAGTCCATCTGAAAGACACACAGTTCCTCCTCCTCTTTCACCCTCCCTCTGTTCTTTCAGCCTGACCCACAGGGACCTCACTATCCTCAACGCTGTCAAATCCTGACAAAACCCAACAGAATAAATGCTCTTTGGTTGCTGTGCATTTATGCCCCAGTCATTGCCTTTCCCCTCAGAGGAGGAGGGCCAGGCATCTCTGACTGTTTCCTTGACCATATGGTGACACCATCTCTGTCTTTGTCAATTCATGATGTTCAGAAAACGTTCACTTTCTGCTCCTTCCCAACCCCCAAGGTCTCTCCTGTGCTGTCCCAGATGTTATGCAAAACACAGCAGGCATTTATCACACCAGGCATGTTTAGATGATTTATAAGGCAGTACCACCTGCCCTTCAGTCTCCCAGAAACATGTGCTGCTGACATTCTACAAGGAAATGCTTGTTCCTCCAGTCTAAAGGGCTGGTGACAGGCTCTGGAAACCAGGTGGGCTGTACTCAAAGGAAGAATCATAAAAGAGGGAAGGAAGAAAGCAAGTAATTTGCTGAAGCTTGCTACAGCAGACCAGCCTTTGTGCACAATGTTCCTGAAATCATGAGCCTTGATTTCCAGGCCTCCTCACAGTGAGGCCCTATCTCACACACCTTCCTGGCTGCTGCTGTCCCAGCTTTCTGGCGTGGCCTCCTGCCTGGGGTGAGCTTCCCTTGATACCTGTGTGCTGAGGTGTTCTTGTTGTCAGGACCCAACACCTTGTTTTTGCCACCTGAACTAGGTTAGCAATGATCTGTTCTCAAAGCTAAGCCAGCTCCTTCAGCCTGAAATGGGGATGGGATTGTTTCAGGAGCATCTCATGCAGCAGATCTGGCCAAGCAATAATGTCTTCTTGGCTACA
This sequence comes from Dicaeum eximium, assembly GCA_013396995.1. Classification (NCBI taxonomy): domain Eukaryota; kingdom Metazoa; phylum Chordata; class Aves; order Passeriformes; family Dicaeidae; genus Dicaeum; species Dicaeum eximium. Next base: position 1,300,626 of record VWZP01007814.1, on the reverse strand, counting down.
GCTGGAAGAGGACATGACATCCAGCCCTGATATTTGTGACTGTGGAAGTGTCACCAAAGGCAAAAAGAGCTATGAGCTTGATATTATTTTAAGTAAGTCCAGTAATGTTTTTGCCTGATGTGTGAATGACAGAAAATAAGGATAGAAAATCATTAGCCTGTCTCTACACAGACTGTAATCATCTTCTGTGCAAAGCTATCAACAGCCTAGGTGAGATATCTTGCAGTTCCTCCCACAGGGAGAGCTCTGAAGGTGAATTTCTGCTGGCCTTCTGAAGAGACAGAGCTGGTCATCCATGCCTGGTAGGGCTGTCTTACTACTTTAGTCATGATTACTTCAGCTGAAAAACAGTGCTCTGCCAAGAAAACATGATCCCAGTTAGTCTCTAACCAAAGTAAATAAACAGTAAGTCTGCTTCTCACTCATACTGCTGTGGTATTAAAAGCCTACGGAAAACCTAACTCCAAATCTTCTCACATCATGGTCTCTATGCTTGCATGCCAACACAGCCCTATTTTGCGTCTTCTGATGGCAGTACCCGCTTGTGTGGCCTCTATTTTGTCAGACAATATTTTAACCAAATTGCTGGAAACATTCACAATGTCATGGGAGATGAAAACTGGAAGTTTGTCAGTTCAATCCCTCCTCTGCCCCATATTTCTTGTATATCTGACGTGAAACTCAGTATGTATTATACCAGAGGGTATAGAGCAGAGCAGGATTCCCTTAAAATGCTTGAAGTGTAATGAGAGTGAACCTGGAGCCCCCCACATGGCGTGCAGTCAGCTCGACGAGCAGTGAGCATGCACTCTGTGTCAGGAAACTGTATGGAAAGCAAAGGAAAAACAGAGATGGCCTTAAAGTGGATTTCCTCTGAGTATGAGAACAAGCCCAAAAGGAGAAGAAAGTAGGTGTAGAAAACAGGCAGCTCTCTCTTTCCTTGTGTTCCTTTGTCTTGGAACTAAGCAGAGGAGTCTGAGGGTTAGGTATGGGTGGAAAAGTGACATCTCCCAGTCAGAGACAGGGAGCACTTGAGAGGAGACAGGAGGTTACAATGACAGCCCTCGCCAATGTTTGCAGAAAGTACCCTGGGTTTGGGCCACTGGAGTGGGCTAAAACCTATCTATGCTCACCAGCTCTGGGTAGTAAAGTTTATGTGCTGCAGTGCCCTCTTCTCACAGCAGCTGTGTTTTTTCCTGCTTTCAGTTAGCATAATTGTGAGCTCTGCCATCGTGACATTTTACAGCAAACACCCATCTGCAATATTTCCTTAATGACAAGAAATGCTAGATTTCAGTCCCTGTTTCCTGACAAGAGTAACAATGCTTCTTCCTCCAGAGCAGAGGGCTGTAGGCATTGTGTGTTATTACTGTAGCCTTGTGTTTCTGGAGGCTGTTGTTTGGTTAGACTCCCCAGTGATACAGATTTGCCGGGATTCCCTTAGCTGTCATCAGAATTTATAAAACAAAACCCCACCTGACCCCCAGTGACAGGCTGTTGGGATGGGAAACCTCTGTTAGTCCACAGAAAGCAGGTAAATAGAGCTGGGAAAACCTCTAGAGTCCACTGCTGTACCAGAGAATGATTGTCTCCCAGGCTGCTCCGCGTGAGCGCAGCAACAGGCGTTCCTCAGGGAGACAGGTCAGCATCTCCATTATTGAGTGTGCCCATCACAGGCTAAATCTCCACCCTTTTAATTTCACCCTATTCTTCATAGCTGTAAGACCTTTATTCCTCCCAGGACAATTATTCTTCCATCAAATACTTGTAGCAGGTTAAGTATGCTCCTCTGGGTATAGCTAGGCAGCTATACATATTTAGCTCTCTTTTCCTCCCCAGGAATCAATTTCCCCAGCCCTTTAATCATGTTTACTGCTCTTCTCTGAATCTGTGCAGTTGCTGGTATTTTGCATTGGTTCCCATTCATCTCTGGGCTTTTGATGGGCTGTAAGGCTTCATCTTTGCCCTTTTTCCTACCAACAGAGAGGCAATCTAGTGAAGCAGGTGACACTGAGCTAATAGCATTTTGTGACTATGATTCTCTGCCTCCTTAAACTGCTGGTTGGTCACAGAGATGAGTTGCTTGTTGCAGCCTTTCTCATTGGGTGAACCGAGACAGCAACAGTTCCCTCTCGTGCGGAGTTCTTGGAGATCTGTGTGTGCAAACATGACTGAAACACGAAACTGTGCAGCTGTTATTGCTGCCTAGAGGAGTGGCTGGCATGGGGAGAGGGGTTCTCAGGCAGAGCCCTGCCCAGCCTCCTTCACACACCCCCTCACCAGCAGAGATGCATTTGTGTTCCTTGGAGTCCCTCTCTGCTGTGCAGCTCACGTCTCTCTGAGCTGTGAAAGTCTCAAAGGAAGGAGGGCAGCTGAAGCTCAGGCTGGGGGCAATTATGTTGCTTAACAATTTCACCTCCCTCTTATTCTTCCTTGTCAGTGAGGGACCAGCACATTAACTCTCAATAAATTAAGTAATTATGTTGTGTTTTAATCTCTCTGTAATATTTCACCGTTGAGTTTTCTAACAGAACCAAGACACTTATTGGCAGCTTTTTCTCCTTACTGGCCCTGGTATTTGACCCCTACAGGAGCAGCTTGGTCTCTCCCAGGATCTTGGACGCCAGTAAAGAGCTCTGCTCAACTTTCTTCCCTGCCATCTGCCATCCTGGCATTTCTTGACCTCAGAACAGCAGATCAGATTTCACCTTAATCAAATTGCCAAGCACTGAGATAAGAGCTGTGGTCTCCAGGCACTGTTACTTGGACTGAAGTGGGACACCCCAGTGGGCACAAGGTAGCAGATTCCTGACAACAAGCTTCCTGGTGCAGTGCATAGGGTGTGGATCCCTCCTGGACAGGACCTGAAGGAAAAGACAGAGCAGCTGAGGGCTGGGTGGCTCTGCTTTGCCAGAAATGTGGAGCAAACACTGCTGGCTGCCCAGCTGTGAGGAACTGACTCCAAGCCTCCTTACTACAGGCATCCTATCAAGGCTGATATGTGTCTGCCTGGCTGGAGAGGCATCATCAGCCAGTGGCAGAGACAGGGCAAATATGTGCCAATGGATGTGAGGCTGGAAAATGTGTCAAGCTGAATCCTACAAGCATCTTTTGTGTCAGGGAGATGCACTGTAGGGGAAGGAGCTTGGCTTCTTTCAGAGTTACGGGAGGGGGTTTTCTTCAGTGAGCTGTTCAGACACATGTTATGGTCCACATTGTCTGATGGCCAGAATTGGACTAAGATGAAATTCTGGTCTTTCATTTAGGAGGAAGTCACTTTCCCATGTAGTCTCAGCTACTGTCCAGCTCTTGCAGCTGCTGAGGCCCACACCTTACTCATTTTTTATCTATTCTGAAGCTACCCAGATGTCTGTGAGTACCCTGGGCTACGGCAAATACCCATGGTCTGAGGGCTCAGACAAAGAGCTGAGGGACCACTGTGTGAACTTTGATGAATGGGGGGAATCCCCATTTTATCCCCTCTGTAGGTGCCCACAGAGCATGGCCCATGCCTGAAGTCTGCTGTTCTGCACAGCAGGCTGGGAGCAGGCTGGTGAGAGGTGAAGTGGCTGCACAGTGCAGGTGCATGAGCCATGCATGCAGTGGGGAACAGGAGGGGGAGCACAAGGCCATGAGTGATCAAGAGCCAGGCTGGAGAGAAGACTTAGCTAAGGGTAACACCAAGGAAATAAGTCAGGGAAGCAGGAAAGTTTGGAGAACTAGGAAGGTCACTGGGGGGCAGTTTGGGCATGACACTCAGCAATAACATTTATGTACTGCTACAGCTTTTAGTCAAACAGAAAAAAGAAGACCAGAGGCCTTAAGATCTAGTCCTAGCCCCAGTCACATACCATCCCTGGGGCCAAGCCTAAGCTTCATGCAGGTTTTGGCTGGAACTGTGGGTAAGTAGCGTTGGAGAAGATTTGATGTTTAGATGTACGGTGTCATAGCACATCCAGACTAGTGGAGATGCTTACATGCCACAGAGATGTGCAAGGAGAAGCTGTAGACCAGATACCCTTATTCTGCCTTTTACTATATATACGTTATGGGTTGTGTCTCCAGGATTGTTTCATTTCAGGGATGATCTTCTGTTCTTCAAGGTTACTATGTACAATGTTCATTTTTTTTCTTTGCTCAGTGTGATGGCCATTTTGGGACCCATTTTAGATGCCATGTTCTCCATTTAAGCTGCAGAGGGCAAATCTAGGCACTAGCATGAACATTTGTAATTGCAACTTGAGAAGGGAAGGAAAGGTGAGGTATTGAATGATTAAGTCCTTGATTGGCACTGGGTGCATGTGACAGAGGTTGTGGTGGGAGCACAGGCAAGTGTCTCTGGCAGACCTTGATGGAATGGTGTGAAATGCTACAACTCTTTAGGTGTACTTAGATGAGTGTTTTTGGGTCTCAGCTGTGAGGGCAGTCCTCCCCTGTGAAGGGCTGTGACAGACAGCAGGAGCTGCCATCTTCTCAAACTGTGTTGGCTCAATCAGTAAAGAGCTGCCAGTGTGGCAGTAAAGGAGAAAATGTCTGCAGATGTATTATAAATAGGAATTTGTGATCACTTGCCTTCTGTGTCACAGCAATGTTTGGAATCTCTGTTCCTCGGCACCGTGTGGGGCTGTGGGCTGTCCACACTAGCACTTTGCAGCTGACCACTCAAGGCAGCTCGTGAGAAAGGTAGAAAGAGTGCTACCACCCTGCTCAAGAAGAAGGCACAATTTTCAGTTGTCACAATCCCAACTGAGGAAAAGGTACCACAGCTGAATGGTATAAAATTATATGATACATAAATATCATACCCAAGGCTGCCCTGGGAGCTGCCAGTTGTTGTGGCAATGGTGATGCTGCCTAATGCAGGTGAGGTCCTGACTCTGCTCCTTCACAAGAAAGATGTTTGCCCTTGCTTAAATGTTTCCTCAGGATAAGAGCAACAAAGACTTAAAGGTGTGAGGAGCTACTACTTGAGCAAACAAGCTATTCTGAAGCAAAAAGCTGCTCAGAAAACTGACAGGAATAAAAAAGCTGAAGAAACCCACCATGCTGTAGTGCCTTGTACCACAGGTGAGAGTGCACTGGGCTATGGGAGATATTGTTCCCCCAAGGACACTGGCCTGCAGGGAAACTGAAGGGTGCCACCTCTTCCAACTGTTCCTTAGGAGGCCATGGATCCCTGTTGGGAAAGATTTAGCTTATTGGCTATCTGCTGTAAACTTATGGAAGGAGCTGTGCTTTCCTTCAGCACCTCTCACTTGAAATGTATCCAAAATTACTGACTTGAAATTTGAGGCCATAATACGTTTATAGTTGGAGTCTAGGCACAAAAGAGAGGCAAGGTGCACAGCATGTTAGCAAGGATTACAAAACCCAAAAATACCAGTCACACAATCTATCCAATCTCATCTGAGAGAAGAGAGACAGGCAGGGGAGGCAGATGTTTGACAACAGGTTTTATCTGAAGTGGTGAGGTGATGCTTATGAAGGGGTGCTTTTTAAAAAGAAGGCTCCTAATATTTTCTTCTGTTCAGAACAGGCCATGTCCCTTTGCCAGGGAATGCAGATGCTGCTTAGCTAGAGAGATGAGTGACCTGGGGAGAAATCATCACTTGTTTTCCTGTTTAAAGAAAGATGCTTTCTCATAATGATAACCAAAGCAGGAGTCAGCATCTCTTGGCAAACAAAGTGACATTAAAAGCATTTGCTGGAAATGCTTTCCACTTTGTTCTTGAAAAATGTCCAGAGGATATTGATAGAGTCGAAGAGGGCTCCATGCTGCAGCAGGGGTCCAACTACTGTAATTTGAAGTTTGGGAGGGGAAGGACCAGAAGGGTGGTGAAGAACCTTTAGTGAGATCTAAGAGTTTCTTCCTCTGGGAAGTTTCGTATATTAAACCCACTAATCACTGGATGCCATCTGGCAAAATCCAGAGACAGAAAATACACTCTTTCAAAACATGTTTAGAAGCTTTTGGGATACGTCATCCCTGTTGGGGGGATGAGTCACCAGCATGGGATAAGAAAACCACTGGGGAAATCATCCCTAGCATACAGATGAATCCAGGAATAGAGCCCAGCAGTGTTGCTTTGAACACATTGCTGCTCTGCTCCCATGGGATGAAGGCAGCAGCAGCAAGGACTGACAGAGGATTTGCCTGTTCCTCAGAGGGAGCAAGTTGTGCAAAGAAGCACAAATGCTTTGCACCCTGCCTGGCTTTGGGCTCTGCAGCTCCTTCACAGTCAACCCATGGGGTTGCTTTGGAGGCTGCACCTGGCAGCAAGATATCCTGTTGAGTGTGTGGGGTCTCCTGTGGTCCTACACAGGATGGGAGTCTTGGTTCCCCTGTGCCTGAGGCTGCACATCTTGCACTGTGCAAAGCAGGCACAGCAATCCTTAAGGCTGTCCTCTAAGGCTGGAGGTGCACACAGGGCTGGGATGCACGCTGCTGGACAGGACTCCAAGGCCTAAGGTTCTGTCAGAAAGAAGCAAAAACTTTCCAGGAGCTAGAGTGAGATGAGCTGAACTCCTACCAGAGCTAACTCCTCTGTCAGCTCACTGACCTCTCCCAAAAGAGCAAGAGTTCCTTGTCACAAGGAGAAATGCAGTAGAATACAAGGCCCAAACCCTGTTGAAATAGGAGATGAAAAGAAGAAAAGAATAAACCAGATGTAAATCCCATTACTTTACATATCCTTGGAAAACTGTCAACTCTGGTGGAAATTAGAGCAACTGAAAAAGCTGTTTAAGAGTCAAGGCAACTACTTTGTCCACTGTCTGAGGGTCATCCCAACTTCCTTGGAGCCATTAAGCCTTACAACAATTTATAAAATCAGAAAATTTTCCTTGGCCTGTGGTTATCTTACAGAGCCTCAGTGCAATGAAGGAAAGTCTTGCCTTCTGCCACAGAGGCTCACATTCAGATGGGACTCTGTGCTGATCAACTGTGTATCAAGACCTTGAGTGTACTCCTGTGGCTTAAAAACTCTGGGCAGCCTCACCTGGGCACTCCCCTCAGGCACCCTCCACCACTGGTCAGGGCTTTTAAAGCTCCAGCCCAGACTCTCAGTCCTGGCTTGGGGCTGTGCCTCTGATTTGAGAAGCCACTGTGGTATCTTCAGATCTTGGCTCATCTTCACTTGTGGAGTAATTGTGGTTTTGTTGCCTCCTGATTTTAGGTGAGTGACCTCAGCCTCAAGGAAGAAGGGTGGGAAAAGTAGAGTGTTTTGCTGACTTCCTCAGCAGCTGCTGACCACCTCTTCCCACCCTCCCTCAAAAAAAGTTATCCATGCATTCTTGCTTCTGTTATGGAAATGAAGGAATTCAGAGAAAGTGATCACTTAAAGGAAATGACAGATTTCCAATTTTTCCCATGTGGAAAAGAAATGTCAAGCTTTCTTCTTTATTCACTTATTTCTAATGTTTCTAGTGCCAATAGCTTGAACAAGTCTGCCTTACAAATCAGGAGCTAGCATCTGACCTCTCAAAGAAAGAAGCTGAAATGAAGCATATATGTGAGTATTAAAATGTGCAGGAAATCTGCATTGCCTAATCTACATTTGCTCCTGAGGATGAGGAGCAAGTACATTTTTGTAGTGCCACTAACCTGTGGAACTCACTGCTGTGTGAGAGCTTTGGGGCTGGAAGCTCAGCAGAATTCAGAGGTGAAGTGGTGTTAAAATAGCCAGGGAGAGTATACAAATTTACATTAGAAGAGGTGACAAGTGCAGAGGGCTGCAAACCTTCATGCTTGAGGGTGTTGCTCCCTGATGACTGACTGCTTCAAGGAAGAAGCTTCCCCTGTTGGTGGGTTGTTCATTGGCAGGATGGCACATGCTTTTCTGCAGCTCCTTGTGCACATCACAGAGGGAGCTGGACCCCTGAAACGCATGACCTTCACACATGATCCAGTCTAGCGCTTGTTTTCCTTGTTTCCTAGTTTTGTGAAACACCAGGAGCTGATGGTGGGGTTGCATTGAGAATGTAGTGAGCGGCAGCAGTTTAGTAGGAGGTGAAATTATTTGTGCAGTGATGTGTTGACAGATGTGTGAATTGTACACAAACACAATACATGAAGTCGTGCAGCAAAGAAACAAGTGAAGTGTGCTTCTAAACAGGATCTTCCTTGCTGTGGAGTTCTCACTCCTGCTGCTCATTTCCCACCTCCAGGTTGAACAATAAAATTTGGCAATCTGCAAAGTGCTGTGAAACCAGTCTCCAGGATCTGATGCAAGCTGCAATCCTGCTCTTCTGCTGGCTCCTCAGGGTTGCTGTGGTGCTGCAGAAGGGAAGGGGGGACCATGCAGCTGAACAGTGCTCACAGATGTGTGGGGAAGGCACTGTACGAGACTAAGGAGGGTAAACAGAAGTGAGAACTCAAGGAACAAGTATTCAGTATTCAGTCACTGTCAGAGCCAGGACAAAGAACTGAGTTCTTGGTCCCCTTGCATGTGCTTCAGCCATTTGTCAAGGCTGCTGGACTTGTATGTCTGTACTAGAGACTAGAGGAGTGTAAATGAAGAGAGCAGAAGGATCATCTCTGTGGAGACAAAGAAACACACCTTCTCTCTCTAGATTAGAAGAATGGTAGAGGAAAATATGGTTAGGGGCTTTCTAGAATTTTCCTTAAGACAGTAGCAAGTCCTGAGGAGGAATATTACAGTAACTTTTCTACTCTTGTCTTCTGTTGCAGCGGCAAGCTGTCCCCGTAGTGCCCCATCTTGTCTCTATTTGTATTATACTCACATTCCCAGCCATGTCTGAAATGGGATACAGGAAGAATAGTAGAACTTGCCCTGAAAGTGTCACCCCTAATTAATATCCTCCAAGGCAGCTCCCTGATCAGTATGCAGATGTGGTTTCAGTGCAGCTTGTTAATGGCTCACTCCTCAGAGAGCAGTAGTTAGTGTGACACTGATATACTGTGGTGCCACAGGGAGCTGCCACCAGGCTGCATCCCCTGCACAGCCCAGTGGCAGCCACCACACCAGGAGAGCAGGTCCTGCCTGGGCAGATCCACTTGTGGCTGGGAGTGGAGTAAAACAAGGTGGATATGGTGGAAGAAAGAAGCCCAAAGTGTGACCAAAGATCTGCTTGGCAAACACTGTGGACAAAGGAACCTCACAAGCTTGTGTCCTATATTCTCCACACCTCTGTCTACTCATGGCCATCACTTACGTACTACAGCCATTTCCTCCTCACAGAACTGTTCTGAACTTGCTCTGCCCAGCTCTAAAAAGCATGTAAGTTCTGTACTTTAGTACTTCTATTATCTCCTGTTTCTTGTCTTTTCATGATCAAAAAGTTTATGAGTTTATTTGATAGTTCTTGTGACAGAGAGGGTCAGACTCGTTCTGCACAGGCAAAATCTAATTTTTATGAAAACATTCCTGGCAAAACCTTTGTTGTCTCTCACCAACCTCTTCTGTTGGACATAATTCAACATTTTAGAAATATTAAAAGGGAGAAAAATCCAGCAAAAATCCTCCAAGGCCTACCATGGGGCTAGTAGGGATGACAAAGTGATAGAAGTACTACTTTGTCAGAGAGGTCAGACCAAAATTCTGGGTTTCAACATGCTGACCCATCAAGTGTGCGAATTCTGGATTCTCTTTGAATCAATGGTTCAGCATGGACTTGAAGAAATCTATTCATTTGGGCGTCTCTTCAGCTTTCTGGAGTTGTTTGTGTGTGCAGCTCCTGTGCTGGTGGCACCAAGCAGGCTGCCAGGCTTGTCCCTTGCAGCAGTCTGTCATGACATGACCTCTGTTGTGCAGTATTATATCCTGCATGATTACCATGTGAGAATTCTACTCTGTGTGCAAGCATCCCTGCCTTCACTGTGTACCCTTAAACCCCTTTTTTCTCTGCCATACAGAGGCAGAAAGAGTTCATAAAGCAGGAGATTCCCCCTCTGTCTTACAGCCAGTGCCTAGGGCCAGCATCTTTGGCCCAGAGGAACCCTTGGTCCCAGCTGTTGGAATCCAGGGCACAGAGAATGTCTCTCTGCCTGTTTTAAGAAACTCTGACCCTCAGCAGAACTCTGCTTTTAACCTTCGTCCCTGGGAAAAATTGCCAAGACTTTGGAATGAGTTAGAGCACACCGGTAATAATATGTAGTAGTAGTAGTAGTAGTTTATCACAGAGTGAAGAATTTAGGGTTTTAGGATTTTAATATGAGAGTGAATAGGAGACAAGATGGAGGATTTTGGGTGTTGTTCCTTCTTCCTTCTTGTCCCTCTTCAGCTCCATTTTCTGTAGTACTGGTGATAGAAAGTTATTGGTTAGAGTCAGTAGCAATGTGGAAGTTACGTGTATGGATTAGTAGAAGTTATTGGTAGAAAAGCAGAAACAAAGTATGTGTTAGAATGTAATTGGGTTAAACAGCTTTAAAAGGCCTTGGTTTTGGGTGTTTGGGGTCCATTTTGTGCCTTGCTTCTCACATGCTCAGTCTGGTGTGCAGACAGTGTGCTGAACTTAAGATAAGATAAGAATAAACAAAAACCTGAAGACCAAGAGAAATAGAGTCCTGCACATTCTTCATCCTTGGAAAAGAACTCAGCAGGGGAACCCCCTCCAAAGGGCCCAGAGGGTTGGGTTCCCACTCTTGCTGGGACCAAAAAACCAACACCAGCTGTCCCTCAGCTCCCACAGAGAAGTTTTGCCGTTTGTGAGGTGCAATTTTTCTGTGATGCTGTGATGTGTGCATGAGGTGATGATGATTCCCCACAGCAGCTGATTGACAAAATATTATCAAAGGAACACAAAGCAGGGAGTGAGCCAGCATGTAGCATGCAGGCCATAGACCTCTGTTTGATAAAGTCCAGGATGTTTTTCCTCTGTACCATTTCTACACAGTCATGAGCTGAATGTGTTTTTTCCCCTATGTTAGTCAAACCTTTAAGTAGCAAATGAGAGGAGTTTCTGGAAGCTGAAAGTCTTCTAGGTAGAAACAATCCATCATTACAAGCCTAAGGCTTGGAGGTTTTTTAACTGATCTTTAGAAAATGGTCAATGAAAGGTCTGAGACCAGAAAAGTTAGGAATTTAAAAGAAGCTGCATTAAGAAGTGAGCTTCACTAAGCATATATTGCCCTTAAAGCTGAGGTAAATCAAGGCTAAGCAACATGGAGTTAAGTAGGTGAGTCTTCTATACCACTGAGCTTATTCAGGATTTCTTAGCAATTAAAATTGCTTCTTTAATTAAGGGTACCTGCAAGAGATGTTTGGTTTGCTTGCATATGGATTTCTTTTGTCTTCTGAATGACACAGAGTAGAACTTTAATGGGTTTTTTCCTTCTCCTTGAGTTTTGCTACAAAAAATATCAGGACTATTGAGTCTGAGCTTTCCTATACTTGCTGAAGGATTTACTTTTGAACTAATTAAAATATTCCTTTCTACACTGAAGTCTTAGCAAAGCTTTCCTACCCCTCTTGCCAAACCAGGCTTTAGAGTAAGGTAAGTTTCTGAAATGCTTGGATGTTCAGCTCTGCTACAGCCAATGAGATAGGTTTGTGTTCAGGTCCTAAAGAACTGGCTTAATTTTAATATCCCAAGCTGATTGTCATCCTTGATACTCAGTGAAGCACTGAGCACAGCCAAAGTAGCAGCTCTGTATCATCTTAATCCTATTCTTGTCGGTATGCCTTGGACTGAATGAATGCAGAGCAGTGAAGAGTCCAGTCCCTCCCTGGCATCTCTGAAAAAAATAACATGAAAATATATGTTTGGTCTAAGAATTTTTTTTTGTTGTTGTTTGCCCAGAATTTCTGTTTCTGTGAGGAGTGGAGAGTCACCACAGCAAGCTGGGTTCCATATAGCCATGAGGACTCCTGATCTTGCTTAAGCTGGAGAGGACAGGATCAGGTATCTCTGTGTGTCCCTTCATATCCTCTAACTTTGTCCTTGAACTGTGTCAGCTTTGGAACATTTTCTCACGTCTCTTGTACAGCTCATTGGAAGAATTTGAAATGCTAACCTGCCCTCTTGTCCCCTCAACACATTGTCCCAAGACAATTTGGTGGAAGAGACATTTCAGTTGCCCTCGGATATTTCATAACTTTAAATATTTTATAACAAATTAAATGTTAATTGTGTGCTGTCCAGGGGAGAAAATCATTGTAGTATTCAATTAACATTTAATATATTAGCCATCAAATATTTAAATAGCCTCTGTCCAATGGATGTATTTCTTCTGCATTATCTGACTTAGCTTCCCACAGAACTTTTCACCAGGATGCAAGAGCAGAATAACTTTAAAAGGACAGGGGAGAAAAATGATGTACCTGCCTATGTTTTCTTGCTTTTGAAGTTTTCCAGTACAATATAGGAGCTCTGGGTACTAATGTGGGGGAGAATCAGCAAGCTGGTAGCCCCTGCAGTATTGCTTTGCTGTTCTGCTACCTCACCCTGACTACAAGTCATGACATCTTTGAGAAGATGCCTAAAGATCTCTTAACTGTACAGTTGCCTCCTCAAGTCATTTCAAGGCTTCTTCCTTGTGCTGTGCTTCAAAATCAGCTTCTGTTCTCAGGGCCCTACACCTCATGGCTCCTGCTTACGTTTCCAATTTGGGTTGCTTTTACATTTTTTCCCCTTGATCTGTCCTCAGTGATCACTTCTGTCAACTTCTTCCTTCACTGACAGGTTTGTCTTCTTTCCTGTCACCCTCATGTGCTTTCAGTACCTTGCTATAAGGTCTGTTCATCAAGCTGCTCTTTTATTCTAAAAGTAGCAGACCTTCTCCCCATCCTCCAAAAAGAAATACAAAAGTTTACTTGCTACAATAACAAAACATATGTGTCTGTGGGGAAGAGATGATGAAATCATTACTTGTAAAGTTTACACCTAACAGATGTTGCCTGGTAAGTAAGGGTGAGGTGAGGCTGGTTCTACGGAGCAGCGTGTTAGCAAGATGTGCTGCCTGATTTCACAGGGTTAATACACAAAATAGAGACTGTTAATACACAAAATAGAGACTGTGGGACAGGCATTGGCTGGAGAGCTGTCTTTTGTGCCAGGCTGATTTGGTAAATTACTTTGGTGGGCTGGTGTTAATGGTCTGAACATGAGAATTTGGGATATTGTTCAGGGACTTCAGAGTAGGAATCAGGTAGAAGATTTGCCCAGTGTCTTTTGTTCTGGGAGGTGTTTCATCTCCATGGATGGATAGCCATGTTTACAAAAGTTGGCCTTGGTACTCTCAGTGCTGTGGTCCCCTTGTAAAGTGATGCTGCTGATTGTAGGAGCTGGGTCACGTTAGGAGAACTCCTGTAGAACCCTTCAAATAGAAAATCCTGTCTGGACCATGACTACAAGCCAGTGGTGTGGTCCTCTCTAAGATGCCAGACATATTTGCCACATTTTTTGGATAAATCTATTTCTTTTCTGGTTTTCAGTCTCTCACTCTGTTCCAAGGTGTGATGCTTGCATATGTTTCCTGGCTGGCTTGGCAGAGCTGAACGTGGTATATTGTGCCTTGATGAAGAGCCTTCAGCAAAATGGACTAAGGAGATGGATACTGGTGTACTTATTCCAAGTCTTTTTTCAGTTTTGGGGTCCACAGATCAAAAGCTGAAAATGGTGGGGTCAGCTACAAGAAAGATTCGGGGCTGGGAATATTCTCATCTGCAGAAAAGGCATTGACATTTTTATCTGTTTAGCTTAACAAAGCGAAGGATCTTGATTGTGGAACAAAGCCAACAGGGAAAGAATTTGTCTGATCTAAGACAGCTCTTTAGTGCTCAAACATGTGAAGGGAACTGAGAACAGGAGATGGAAGCTAGACAAACTGGGAATGGAAATAAAGCACAGCAGGGTAATGAGCTGTTTGGAAGAGATCTGTCAGAAGCAGGGAATTTCATCAGCACTCAAGTCTTCAGTCCAATCCTGTCAGCCTTCTGTATGGGTTGCATGGTGTGAAGAGAAGTTGTGAGTCTGATGCAGGAACTATAGGTGGAGATTATGACCTGTACTCTGCAGGAGGACAGAGTAACCCTGGTTGCTTCCATAGTCATTATTTGGATAAAAAATGATTATAGATGTGGTTCCGTGGCCTGCTTCTTCCGTTCCTGGCATGATATGGGAACACAAGGGCATAGAGATTTCTGAGGCCATGGACCTTGGTGTCTTGTGATACTACAGCACTCTGAACATTTACCACAAGAATTTGCCAGCTTTCTTGCTGGTCAGGTGTGCCAAGTTGCAATAGCCAAATGGTGCCTAATTTAGGCCATATCCAGGTGGTCATGTCCTTAGCCCTTCAGTCATCCAGCACAGGAGACCTGTGCCCAGATGCTGGCAGCTATGCCATGGGGCAGAGTTTTTTCTGTGTTTATCTTGGCCCTGCCATGGCTGTGAAGTTGACCCCCCTGAGTTCATACTGCTGTGCCTGCCCTTCCCTTCCAGGGACAAACGGGGTGCTGAAGAGGCAGGAGGGGACAGTGTGGGCTCTGGTCTTTTTCCAGGAGGCCACAGTGTAAAACACTCCTGTGTAAACACAGCTAATCTGAGGTTAACTCTCTTTGCCTCTCCTTCTCTTACCTCTAGAATAAATTGCCCACATATCTTCCTGATGGCTCTTTAAAGCAGAACAGATCAATTATATGGAAATATATATGCAGTACTCTGAAATAACAAGCCCTTGGAAACACCACACTGAGTCTGCGATGCTGTTTGCAGAACATGGACCTAATTGGTGTGAAACCACTATTTACAAACAGTTTATCTCCTTGCCTGTAGGTTTCTAGAAGGGAAAGAATAAGGAAGTCTGAAAGGAGGGGGTTGCTCTTTTGAAAAAAGTGCTGTTTCTGTGAGAAATCCAATAGCAGTGGCTATTCTGGCTTTCGTACAGTCAGGGATGTTTCTGCTCTGGACTCAAGTCCTAATTCTTTTACTCACCTGTGCAGTACTGTATGTATTATTCCATTTTCTTGAGATCTACTACTTTGGTATCTGTATGTATGAAGAAGGCTTAAGGTGGCTTTTAGAAGCTCAAGAACTTCTTAAAGGCTTAAATAAATATAACTTTAGTGTTTCACATCTCCCTCGCTCCTCTGATGGGACATGCTTGGCACTGTCTCTCTTGTAGGGTGAAGAAGGAGGATGGAAGATCATGGTTTATGCTCAGAACTCTTTCCCACTGGGAATGGGGGGAGCAAGACTTGAGATTTAGTTGATAAGCGGAGAACTGGTTGGGAAGGTTGCTTGTTTGGAGAAGGTGCTTGTGGGGAGGGGTACTTAAAGCAGTGCTGCACTGCCAGCTAGATCTCATCACTAAAGCTGGAGAAAACATTTAACACTGCTCTGGGGCAAGACTAAGTGGCCCGAGGAGCAGCCATGAGAACTGCTGTAATAAGCAAAATTGTGTATTAGTTCTGGAAGTGTCTGTGTTGGAAACAATACTGGCCATTTCCTGGTGACAGATTAAATCTTTGATACTTTCAGGAAGCCTTGCCAGAATTTGACTTCATTGAGAGGAAGTGCAGTTGGTCCCTAGCTTTTCCTTCATTTATCCCTTATTCCTCAGACTGTGGAAAGCAGGTTAGGAGGTCCTCTATCCTGTTCTCAGTACAGAAATTTCCAGTCTCCTTTAGTGTACTTTCTTGCCTTGTGGTTAAAGAGCTAGGCACCATTTTTTTTAATGTTGATCACCTTGAAAGAAGAATCTTGTTGAATAATTTCATCTGCTTTTTTGAGATTTGAGGAATGAGAAGGGTAGACCATAGATCTATGGAGATCAGTGTGAGAAAAATGATGTCCAGTCCTCCAAAGTGTGCTACCGCTATCGTTAGGAGACAGATTAAATAGCACATTCATGTCTCTTGTATGGATGTTAGCAAGACAGGTAAAACCACAACCAGGGTGTAGGGCAGGCCAGTAAATCTGTTATCACCACTGCTGGCAGCTTTGGGGCTGCATCTGCTTACCCAGCCCCTCCTGTGATTCTCTGACACTGCTCTTGTGTTTGCTTTTTTCCATATTTGTTTTCAGCCTGTCTGTCTGCTTGATCACCCCTTCACTGTCTCTTGGTTCGGTTTTGGTGGTTCCAGCCTTTTATTTCAGTGGCTTCAGTACTGAGGAAGGGATCTAGGGTACTTCCCTCAGGCATGCCAGCACTCCCATTGCTAGAATGATGTTCATCAAAGAGAGACACTGCTTCCTAAATGCATCCTTTCAGCTTATGCCACCTCTTTATTCCAAATTTCCACCATATTAGCACAACCTTTCCATCCAGTGATGCTGGGGAAATGCACTGTTTTGTTTTGTTTTTTTACAGGGACTGTAGAAGGGACCTGCCTGGGTTTGTCCCTCAGTCTAGTTTCACAGCTGTACCTATGTTCTAAGCTTAACCATATGCTCTAAGCTGTGAGGACACTTTGTCCCTTCTTTGCTTTGTCTTTTAGACTGCATGGTCCACAGTAGAACTGTGCCTTTCCACTCTGTGCTGCATCTGGCAAGCTGAAGGCACCTGGCATACTGTCAGTACTTAGCAGAAATTAAATAGTAGTAATACAAAGATACCTAGAGAGATTAGAGACTTGGTAGAAAAACAAGTGAAGAGTCAACTTGGCAAAAATGAAAGTTAATGCACCTGGCAGTGATGGGAATGTGGGAAAATGGAGCCCTCTATGAATATTTAAAGTGTGTAAACACCAAGTGGAGAAGGAATTAGTTAATGTGTGTTGGGCAGAGCTAGCAGTGATGGGAAGAAATACAAATGAGGAAACCCTTATGGTGAACTCATTGAGCTATTAAATAGTTTCCAAAAGGAAAGGCTAGGAGTTGTTTTGCCTGGAATGCAGTAAAAATACTGTGGCACACTGACTGAAATTCTGGGACCACTCAAGTCAGTGAGGAAATTTGTTCTGACACAACCAGAGCCAAGATTCCCTCTCCCAGATAAATGTGAAAGTGAATTGGCAGAAAAATTGACCTGTGATTGAGTGTTTGCTGTTTTCAGAGCTGTTTTGATAGTTTCCCACCAATGCAATATATGATGGTGGCTTATGAGAACAGATAAACATAAAATACCAAGTATGGCATTGTATATAAATAAGACCAGTGTTTTACAGTTCAAGACATTGTTATTCTACATGATCACAGCATGCAAACATCTGCAGAGTATGCAAGTAATATATGAAGGTATTTAGTATGAGCACCATGTAGATTCTTGGGGAGTTGATAGGCAACAGTGGTTTTCAATCTCTTTTACTTTGCAAATCCCTACAAAATTTCCCGAGATTGAGGACCCCTGAATGGTGAATTAACATAACAGTGTCTCTTCTTCATTTTTTATGGAAACTGTAAATATACCTTGTGGACCTCTAAGGGACCAAAATTGGAATGTGAAAATTCTGGCAGGAAGATATCTGGGTTGTATTCAGACGTGATAGATGTTTGTAAGGCAATTTTACTTAGCTATATTGTGATGTAATTACTATTTTGTGGGTTTTCAAGTGCAACTCTTCCAGTGTTGGAAAGCCTTGCTTTGTATAAAGAGCTCAGTGCATGCTGAGAGCAACCTGAATTTGCCTGCATTTTTTTACAAACTCTAGACTGAGTGTCAGCCTAGACCTTACCTTCAACAGCACAGTTAGATCAAAGCAGCAGCCAGTCTTGGCTGAAGGTCAGGGTGAATCTCAGCTGCTCATCACCAGAAGATCCTCCTTTGTTGGTACAGCTACCCTTGCCAACCCTGAGAGCTGGGGTGTGATTATTCATGTGTCGGTGTCAGGACATCAGAGATGACAATTGCAGCAATAAAGGAATTGTTGGTCTTAGGAACTTTTTACTCTCTGGCTGCAGCCCACATTAAGATGTGGGGGTTGACCAATCCAGCTGAACATAGTTTTGTTATTTTGTGGGGTTTTAAAAATTTTTTTTGTTGTTGTTGTTGGTGGTTTTTGTTTTTGTTTTTGTTTTTCCCTCTACCTGCTAAGTCTTTGATGTGTAGTAGTCTTAAGTGAGTTCTCCATTCCCATGTGAAAGTGGAAACAGCAGGTAGGAAGTAGCAATTGAAAACTCCTGGCCTGGAGAGATCAGAGTATGGTCTGCAGCTTTTGAGGGACATCATGACAGATGGCAACAGAAATGGAAATTCTGTCCTGAAGGCGGTTTTGACATTTCAAAATTTTATGTTGTCAAACTGGGATCAAAGCCCCAGTTGGGTTACTGGCTTAATTTGTGAAACACACATTCAATATTTTTAGTTTAATTGCAACATAAATATTTTAAAGGTGTCTGAAATACTTTTTGAAATAAGTATTTACAATAAACAGTGTTTTGATAACACAGAGTGACCTTTTATACAGCCAGTATATCCATGCAGACACTGCACAGCTCAGTTCTGTTAGACGACCTTTTCTGATAGAAGACTATGCTGTTTTTAGGATTTCAGCTAAGAAATATAAAGCTCCTGCTCCCTTGAGAATACTAAACATGTTACAAAAGGAAAGGATTTAGCATTCCAATAGCATACTTACCAGCTCAAAATTAGGGTATTTTAAGTTTTTCTTTAATATGACACCTATTCTTATTTTTTAATGTCATTCTACAGTCTCAAAATGTGACACCCTCTAATTTAAGGGACAAAGTCCTAAGAAATGCTAAAAGCTGCATATTGAAATGTAAAAACAATTACACTGGAAATGAGGCAACTTTTTGCAGTGGCAGTACATTGGCCATGGAATTTTACTGAGGAAATTTGTTTAATTCATCTTCCTATGGGATCATTCTCTTGAGTTTGGGTGTCTTTCCAACAGATATTTTCTAACATATCCTCATGCCTTGAGCTTGATTGTATTTGCTTGCCCGTGGTGGGAGAGGAAGGTAAAGTCCCCTCACCGCTGATACTGTTTGAAATTCAAATATCTGTGCAAGGAAGGGAGCCCATACTAACATTTAATGGCCCAGTGTCCCACTCTGACAGGATACTGCTGATGAGCAGATTCAAACTGCTCTAAGGCACCATTGTGGAAACATGGAGTAGAGGGGAGGTTACCAGCAGAGATTTTATGGTAAAAATGTCTGAGTGCTGTGGAATTAATCTTAAGATTGAAGTTGTGGTATGGCTGTTTCCTGTGCCGAGCACAAAATAAGGTAGGGAATGGCAAGGGTTTCCCTGGACTGGCTGTCCAAATTCCTTTACAGCTGGGAGGTCTGCATGGAGGTCTTCTCTTGCAGTGGGAATGATCACAGCTTGGCTAGTTGAACTCTTTGTTAGTCATTACAGCTCAAGATCACGTAAGTATTTGAATTTTGCCAAGGCAACAAAATATATTCTCCTTCTCCTGGACGAGGTCAGATAGCTGCTTGGCCTTTTTTCCTTGGAGTGACCTCCAAGATTAAAGTGCATTACGTATTTCCACTGTTATATCTTTTCGACAATTCAAAATTACGTTACTCTCACAAATTAACTGAGTCCCTGCCCCTGTCCTTGCCCCTGGCTCCTGATGGATTTTATCATTTAATGAAGCCCGATTCATTTTTCCCCAAGTTTTATCATTTATTATTAATTTTAAACCTCTTTTTTTGGGTTCAGAGAGATTGTGAGGTTGCACAGTGAGGCCATGCTGTATTTATAAACTCACTAAAAATTTACAAACAGAACATAATGTGCGTATCACTACATTAGGGAATCAGGAAACACTACTCTATAATTAGATAATGTATTATAAAGACACAATATTAACTTTTTAGCTGGGAATGGAAAGAAAGCTCCCTTTGTACTAATTATTACTGTTATTTGCATTGTAGTTGAGCCCAAAACATAAGCTGGGCTCAGAGCCCCATTAGGTGAGGCGTTGGGTAAATTTTGCAGAGAGAGAGAGAGAAGACTGCTGATGTGCTTGACTCTGTGGAAGTGCTGATGAATTGCAATCATGGAGACTAATTAAAGCATCTGGATGGATAGATAAAATGGACATAAACCAGATTTAATTGATGGAGAGCAGAGGAGGGTTTGACAGTTAATTAATGTTTTTAATCAGTTGTGGATTTACAGGAGGAAAGGGAAAGGAGGAGGCTGATGGGGTCTTAGCCCTTGCTGATAGCAATACCTTGTGTATGGGAGTGCCTGGTGTCACATGGAGAGAGGGTGTTCAGACACCCAACTTTTCCTCTCCACTCATCATGGATGCACTTGACCCCATGGCTTTTTATGTACATATTTTTCCCACCTCTTAATTTGCTGATCTCTTATAGTTTTGAAAGATGTCCAGTCACCTTTAGGAAATTCCCATGTCTAGATCCTTACAATGCACATCAGATACAGAAATAGAGCAAGGCCCTATGGGTTTGCAGACCACAGTTTGAAAACCATTCGTCTGAAAAATGGGAAGTATTAGACATACACTGGATATAGCTCTTAATGTTGTTCTGCCATGTGGGTGTTGTAAGTCCTGAAGATTTGTCCCTAGACTGAGGTCTGCTAAGGTGAAGGATATAGTGAGTAAGAATATACGTGGTCTCCAGGCTTTCAGTGAAAAAGTTATTAATACTCTGCACCACTGTGAATGGGCAGGTCTGTATTTTTAATGGGCTTTTCACAAATTACAATCTTCCCAATCTTCAGTAGGAGGGATGGGGAAACCATTGTAGCAGGTATTAATGCGAGAAGGTTTAGTCTTATCCTTTCAGAACACAAACTGAAATGTGTCTTCCATATGCTAACATACTGTTGCGAGTGCTAAGCTGGGTTTTTGGAGATATCCATGCACACTTGGGAGCTTTTTCCATTGTTTGTCATATTCAGAAGGATGCTAATTTTCAGTGGAAAAAGGCCTGTATTGATTCCAAAGGATAGATATAATCAATATCAATTGCAATGTGGCAATTACATGCATGACTCCAAGTCCTGGCTGGTACTGACATGGCCCAAAAGTGCTTCAGGAGGTTCTACAGTACTGCTGTGCTATGGGGAACAGCAGAGGGATAAAAATGGGAAAGTACTTGCCTCAAATCACTCTTACATACAGAGAGGAGGGACAAGATCCAAACAACTGGAATGCACCATGCATTGTAGAAAGTCCTTGCTATTCAAACCTGGTATGGCCTGATCCTTCAGGGCTCCTCTGTGGTGTGCAGAAGAGCATTGCAGAGATGCTTGGCTGGACTCCCTGGACTGGAAGTTCTCCCTGGACTGGAAAACTGTGCATCCCATTGATAGAGACTTTATTGTCCTGTTGTGACAACTGCACAACACTGTACCAAGCTGAAGTACCATATCAGCTGGAGATAGCTTGGGGAAGCCTAAAATGCCTCTGCAGAGGATAAGGGTAAGAGATCCCATTAGATGTCTAGAGCCTTTCTTATGACAGTCAGCCTTTGTCACTGAGGGAGGGCCGTATGGGGGTGGCACTTTACCCAGCAATTGTGCTTTCAACTTCTGCAGCTTTGTGTAAAGACTTAATCTTGTGCCTGGTCTCACTGCAGAAGTTGCTTTGATTGTGTGTTTGGGGCTGAACCAATGGTTCCAGCAGCTTTCTCTGCAGTTGGGCAGTGCTCAGAGGTGATATAAATGATGCTCTGTGTTACCTGGCAGCAACTTAGTGTAACTTACAGGAACGTACAGCCAGGGAATAAATGATGCAGGAGCAAAGGCAGCTCAGTGAAAGGTGTAAGACAAAGTGAGAGTAGGAGGTTCTTTATCTTAATTCTACTTGGTGGTTGCTTTTCTATCTACCCAGTTTTATTGGCCTGTAAATTACAACTACTTATCAACCAGAGGTAAAATGCAATATCATTTCAGTCACTTTGAGTTTGACCCAAAATGTTTATATCCATGAAAAAAAAAATGAATGATTGCCACTTATTTATTTTTACAAAAAATGATAGGCCATTGTGCAGGAGAAATCAGCTTCAGCTGACATTCACAGCTGTTCTTTTATGTGGGAGGCAAGCAAAGTGAAAATAGTATGCCACTCGTGTTTCTGTTGGACAGTATTTTGGAATACACAGTTAATCTGCTCAAGGGGGAAAAAGCATGGGGAGAATGCACTGCTTAGCAATAAAATACATCAATACACCCAACATCACCACATCAATATACAGTGATTAAATTTATAGCTGTAGCTTCACAGTTGTTCTGCCTGAAAACCCCCAGGGTGGCCTCAAAGTCCTCTGCTTCTAATCCAAACTGGCGATGCTGTGGTGCTTCTCTCATTCAACCCCTCCCCAGTTTGCTTCATCTAACAACAGGTTTCTCACATATCCAAGTTAAACACAGCAGCACCAGAATTCTTCCCAGGAAAGGCTCAGTTAGGGAGGGTCTCCCATCCTTCAGTGATGACCTAAGCAGAAAATGATTAAATTGGTTAGAATGGGTATCCTTAAAACTGGAGAGAGGCAGGAATCAGCTATTCTCTGCCTGTTGAGGCTTCTTCATTTCTTCTATTGGGGCCTTGATAACTGCTCCAGAACTGCAACAAGCCTCAACAAGCATCACACTTTCAACCAAGGCTCCTCCATTTTTACATATTTTAGTTTCTGGCTGCCCTGGACACGGTACAGGATAACTGCATTTGGGCCAACTGTTAAAACCATTAAAAGAAAGAAATGTGCCTGATGTTATGGGAACTAATTTTAAAAATGGTGATGGGTGGTGGATCAACAAATGGACTGAGTCTTTTCCAGGGCTACCAAAGTCTCTCTGTGGAAGTGCCATATGCCTCAGTACTCTATTTTTTTTTTCTTCTAGGATAACTTTTTCTTCCCCTTGGCTGTAGATGGATCCTGGGTCTGACAGCTGTGTATCCTAGACAGTCAGAGACTCACATCAACCTCTTGAATTTAGATACCATAATCAGTGAAGTCATTGTAGCCTCTGGTATCTAGCTGGGCACTCAAAATGAGGTTACTATGAAGAAGAAGAAAAAAAAAAAAGACTAGCCTGAGATTTCACAAAGAGAAATGTGTCAATGTGACAGCTCAAAAGCATTTGGGCTTTATCTGAAATTGTAAGGAAAAGTCAGGAGGTGAGTAAATTACCTGCATGAACTCTGACTGGGATAAATTCACCCTGAGAAGGGAGAGCTCCAGGACTCCATCCTGTACATTACTCATTAGGTCTATGCCTAGAACAACAGTTTAGAGGGAATATGCTAGTTGCCTTACCCATGTCATGGATCTCTGTGGTCTCTGATTCAGGGCTGCTTCAAATGTTCTAGAAATGTCAAAACAGAAGATTGCCCAGGGGTTCTTTAGCTTTAAAAAAAAAAAAATTAAGCTTTCAAAATAATGCACTGAAAAAGGAGGTTTGTGCCTGACACATGTGAAAAAGAACAAATGCTATATCTCCTGATCAAAGATGAGTTTGCCATAAATGAATTACAGCTGATTCCATCTATACCGACTTTTATAAAGCACCCACCACTGTAGAATCCAAGCAAGAGAAGATCTGATCTATAGATATATATTCATGCATTGTTTAAAAAATTAAATACAAGCCAAAATAGATGTTCTGTGAGGCAGAGGCAAATTTTCTGCTTGAAAGCAGCAATAAGCTTCTTATTGTTTACTAAATATTTGTACTGGATTTTCAGCATACAGAGAGATCATAAGCAAGAGATACAAGCAAAAAACAAACAATAAAGTGAGAGCATACAACAGAAAGCTAAGCAAATCATCACATTACAGGATTTTCCAAAGCACAAATGATTTTCATGTAAAAAGCAAGTCCTATGCTGTATGAGATAAAGAAATGTTTAGCATAAATGTGCATCACTGACACTGATAGCAGAAATGGATGTTTAGAATGAGCTGACCAAATTTTTCTGCCTATTTTCATACCAGTGGAATTTTTCCAGTAACTTGTTAGCTTGCCATTCCATAATTCTATCCAAAGAAGTTTTTGGGTGGTGACTTGCCAACCTGCTTGATGATGCTGAGCCAAGGTATGAGCTGGCACTCTCCCAGGTGGTTAAAGAGGAGGAGAAAGCTGAAATCACCCTTCCCTCCATGCCCTGTGCAGGCTTGTGTCTGTGCCCTTCTGAGTGCACTCCTTAGAGCTGTTTGCTTGTCCTGCTTGATAGTCATGGTCCAGGCTGTGCATTATTGAGTCTGCAGATCACCAGGCTTTGGGAAAATGGTACTTCATCAGAGTACTGGGCACATATACATATATATATATATATCTGTGTGTGTGTGTGTGTGTGTGTGTACACTAGCTGCACCCAGCACAGATAACTTTAATACCTTCAGCTGTCCTTTCTGCTCCCTTGTTGGAGATGATTGGAGAGTTGGCAGAATGAGACATGTGCCTGTGCTCCAGTGGTTGCAGCTCTCATCTGATGTATTAGCACAAACCCACCCTTCATTGGCAGTTTATGCTAATACACCAGCCTTAGCTAGAGCATTCAAGGTGCAGACACATGTTTTTTCTGCTTTCCCTGCTGTTGGGGAAGTAACTTCTGGCAGAGGAACAGGGTAGACAGCTGGGGAGAGGTAACATCTTAAATCACATCAGCTACTCTCTTTGGAGCTCGTCTATCAAATACATTTGCACTCTCAGAATGGGTGCAAACTGACTCTGTTTTGCCTGCCATCAGTCATATTAAGGATAGCCTGGGACAAGGGCATGAAGCTTCATCGTGGAGCATGGCTGCTTCCATGTTGTATGTGTGTTATTCCTTACTGCCTTTCCTGTCCTTGGCAGGGACTGAGGTCCCTAGGCTTGGTGACTTGCTGCACTCCTGCTAACCAGGGAGTCAAGGCTGGGGTGCAGAATCAAGCCCTGGCCCCCAGCTGTTAGCCCAGCTGTTGGCATTTCCCCACCATGGTTTCAGAATGGGCGAGCCAGCATTCCCATGGCAATGCCTGGCCATGATCCAGGAGATGGCAAGCACAGAGCCTGCAATGTGCTCCTTGAGGATGTGTTTCAGCCTGGTGGCTGAGCAGAGGGGCTGTAGTGAGAGCTGCCTCTGGAGGCTGGGCATCACTATCCTATCATCTCTCCTACCAAAACTGTGGCTTGTGGGAACAGGGAGTCCAGGGTTTGGATGGATGTGGCTGGCAAGATCACTTCTCTTGTCTTCAGTTCTCACAAGGTTTTCCTGATGGCATCTTGCACCAACTTGTGCTGTAGCTTCCTAGATAAATTCATGCTCAATTCTATCTCTGCAATTTCCATATCATGTTTATTCAGAATAAGTTGTTTTTGCTTCTCTCAGCCCTGCGGGGTTAACCTGTCTTATGAAATTCAAATGTCCTCCTCTTGCTTTCTGCCTTGTAACGCTTCTTTCTTTTCTTCCCACCTCTTTGTTGGCTTCATGGACTGTGCTAAGCTTGCAGGAGATACCAGAGGGCTGAGAGGGAGATGTCTGCCCTAGACAGCTGCAAAGGAAAACCCAACCCCTTCAATATGGGCTGCATTCTGTGAGATTGTGCAGTACTTCTGAGCACCAACATGACACAAAGCTGAGCACCCATTACTGGGGAACCTTTTTTCTGATTCCACTCTGAGGAATAATACACCAGTGGGCCAAAGATCCAATACAGAAAGCATTAAGAAGATAGGAAATTATCCATCAGCTCAGCAGTTTTCAGAGTTGTACTAAAGGAGGTTCCCTATTTAAGGGAGTATTTTATCTTTCTGTTAATGCCTAATGTGCTGAATTGTTATACAGGGTTTTGCTATCACAAAATAAGATGATAATGACAATTTCTGCCTGTGTAGCCAATGATTCTTTGTGCTACTTATAGATTCTTTCATTCAAGGATCTTAAAGCTTTTTATGCCTTAGCTCTTTAAAGGACCCTATTTGCTTAGACTTCCAAATCCCACTAATGGAGTGCTTAACTCATGGTAGATATTGTAAAATACTAAATATCTGAAAAATTCCAGCCAAAGTCTAATAACCAATAAGTTTAAAATTACATTATTCCCCCTCACAACAGCATGGGGTGCTAATAACACATGGAGAATCAGGGTTCCAGAATTATTTGTTCCTATTTACAAAGGGAAAGGTGCTGGATGTGGGTTATTTGCATGTTACTTTATAATGCATTGCATGTTGGAAGAGCATGGTGTGTCGTGCCGTGGAAGCAAAGTGATAGGAGTGCTCTCACAAGCTATCATGCATCACAGCAGAGGTAGGCCAGCCAAGGAGTATGACCCAGTGAGAAGAGCAGTGGCCTTGAACCCCAGATGTTCAAGTTCTTGAGTGAACCCAAGAACAGCACTTGACACAATTGTGTTTTCTTCAGGCTTGGCTTCAAAGGAAATGTTTTTTTGTTTGTTTGTTTGCTTGTTTTTTTCTGGTAAACAACCTCTTTTACCCCCTCCCTTGGAATTTCTTCCTGTTGGTAACATCAGGGCTTTGACTTTTACTAGGCTTAAGGCAGTAAAAACAGTTTTCTTCACACTAGTGGACATGTCATCTCTAGCCCAGCTCCTTTAGCAGGCTCTGGGTGATTTGAGCATGTAACACGCAAGTGCTTTAAAAAGCAGTACCAACAGTGAGCTAGGAAAATGGAGAGACAAGACCGAGTGTCTTAGCAAAAACATGTAAGTTCCTTGTCACTTTTACACTGTGTAGAAAGCCTTGGCACAAGACAAACACACCTGAATGTAGCTGCAAGTAGTTTTAGTCCGTCGTGTGACTGTAAAGAATCAGAGCATTCCAAATGTTAGCAAGGAGCTTTACTGCTTTATTTGCAGTCGTGCACCACACACAAATCCTCATTTACACAAGCAGCATGCTGAAGGCAATCTTTCCCTGTGCAGCATAGGCTGTGACCTTGCCAGATGCTGAGGTCATGCAGCTGCTCTAGCAGGTATTTGGCAGCCTACAAGGTTAAGTTTGACAATTGCACCTCGTGCCCTGCTGTCTGAGCGCTCCTGCACGCTGCACTCGCCTGCCTCCACGGATAAACCTCATCTTCCCTGATTGCGAGATTCAAGTTTTTACCTGGGAAAGAACAAAGGTTAATGTGGTAACAAAGCAGAATGATTGTTTTTTGGAGTAGATAACAAATAGTTCTGTGCCCTCTGGTGAATTGCTTTAAAAATCTTCAATGAAGGGGAAATAGTGAAATGGTGTTCTGTAGGAATGCAGTTTGAGTTTGAGTGGTTAATCTGAATCAAAATTTTTACATTTCCAGTGGTTTTCTATGTCCTGGATTCTTAAACAAGTGGGAGACAGGCAATCATTCTGTCTGCCTGCATGTCAACCTGTCAGTCCTGATCTCCTCTGGTACCAGCTGGCTGCTTTCAGCCACATTTCCTAACAGGAGAGGTAATTAGAAAAAAAATAATAATTCTAGAAGTACCAAGGAAATTAAGTAGCTAGGCTAGGGAAACAGACTTAAATGAGTGCCCTCACTGGGAGGAAAGACGATGGTGAGAGCTGGAGTGTGACTGACCCAGTGTGGCCTGTCAGCTGGCTGATGAGCACGTGCTCAGCTGAGAGCAAACACAGCATGAGCTGCCTCTTGTCCTGGCTTTGGTCAGGTAACCATGGGGATTCTGCATAGGTGTACGTGCAGGGAGCAGGGGCTGCTGCCATTTAGGGCCAAGAGATGTTGCAGAGACTGAATGGACTTAGATCCCAGGACATTTTAATCACAGATATATGCATTTCTATGAGTTACACAGCCTCTCTGTTCAGTGGGAGAGACGACGAGGTGGGTCAGAGGAGAGAATTTGGGTGGGTCAGTGTAGCAGCTCCAACTGTGCCATGCATATTCCTGGTGCTGAGTGCTGAGGCTCCTTGGGCTTTGTCCATGGGTGTCTCCAGGTGCTGCCAGATGTAAGTTTTGGTAGAGATTAACCAATGCTTGATTTGTCCATGCAAATTCCCTAAATGTACATCTGTCTATTGCCACTTGCTGGTGCCACCAATCTGCTCATCTGGACAAGTGGCTCTTGACATGATCTTGCTTAAGTTCCTTTTCTTAAAAGGAAGTTATTCCTTTATCCCATCAGGTTAACTCACGTTCCTGTGCAAACATCACGGTCAGCTAGGCCTAACTTAGGCAAGCTGCTACAAGGAATCACAGGGAGAGAATACAAATAAGGGGTGTCCAAAGGAGAAGAGCTGGAGAAGAACCCCATGACTTTGGGTTATGTGGGATGTTGGACTGAAAACATGGGAAATTAGAGTTGCTTTTGCTGTTGCCTGCAAACAACTTGTTAACTCCAATGTTCTTGAGGAGCAACATGCACTCAAACCACTGCTATGTGCCTGCAACCTTAAATTCACCTTAGCAAAGTTTCCCTGCGTGCATTGGTTATTTATTACTGCTAGAGCACTGTGGATGCCCAGGGGATTTCAGTAGCATGGGGATATGATTACACTCAATAATAAAAATAATGTGCTGTAATAAATCTGTCATTTAGGGTAGAAAATATTGACTGTTAATAAAATTACCTGTAGTATGGACTAAATTATTTTAGTACTATTAAAAATTCCAATTGCCAGTTTCATGGAGATGCAATTCCTTTTACTGTGGGTGGAGAAGCTGATGGGTAGATGGAAGCAGTGGAAAAAGGAAGGTAACTGCAAGGCAGGGCCTGAAACTGTCACAAGGGAATGCAAGAAATGGCAGTGGATGTGTAGCATAAGGTCATATTCATGGTGGGGAGAATAATCACATTTTTGGAGGGCAACAGCCAAAACTGGGGAAAGTGCCAAGCATGAAGCATCCTTGGATCAAGAATGTTCTTCTAGGGTGATTGGGGAAAGAGTTGGGGGAGTCTCTGGGGGGTTTGGTGTCAAGGTTTATCCTTTTAGGCCTTCTCCAGTCTCCTCTGAGTTTCTTTACTGACTCAGCAGGGAACAGGGGAGAATTTGATGTCTTGGTTGTTCTAACCTGTTAAAACCAAGCCTTGTGGGGAGAGGCCACATAGAAAAGTAAAGCTAATGAGAGAACCAGAGGCACAGTTTGGGGCCAGGTGGGAAAAGGATTTGGTGAGGAAGGTGGCCAAGAGCAGAGAGCGTGAAGGTTCTTGTGCTTGGACTCCATGGTTTTAAAAGCCTTTTCCAAAGCCTAAATGATTCTGTTATTCTACTTGTAGAATAACACTTGTAGGGCTGCCTGCTGCTTTCTGTTTCTCAGTGATGGTGTTGCCAGAGAAAGGAGAGGGGACGTGAGAGTCCTATTGCCACCCCTGCTGGGGACACTGGGCTGGCTGACAGAAGAGGAGATGTTGGAGAGCCATCTACAAGGGGAACCGAGAGGGAGCAGGAGGTCACTGGGGACTTCTCAGCAGGGAAGGCTGGTCGTCCACAGGGACTGACCTAAGCAGCAGTCAGGCACAAAGCAGAGTAACTGCTTTTGAAGAAGAACCCAAAGGTGAGCAGGAGACACGGTCTGACTATGTCTCTAGGTTTGATTGGAACTAAGAAAGAGGGAATGCAATCAAAAAAAGAAAGTGAGGTTAAAGGGTGTGAGAGAAAATGGACAAAAGTCTTTCCACAGTGTCTCAAGGCAAGAAATATGGGAAATGACTAAGCAGGAAGATCTCATGCATGAAAACAATGATGATTTAGTTGGCATTACAGAAAGCAGGTAGGATAATGCATGTGATTGGAATATCAATAAAGGAAGATACGATCAAAGCAGAAGGAAGAAAAAACTAGGGCAGAAGAAAATGAGGTTGTATAATGATGGATCAAAAAGGTAATTCAGGTTTTTTTCTGAAGCAATTTTTTTCCTTTGTGCAGAACTTCTGGCCTGACATTCCCATATGAGTCAGGCCCACTATATTTTAAGATAGGTAGTCAAGCCATAAAAAGAAAGCTTTATGGTTTTTTTTCTTTTAAAATTAGATATTAATTAGAAACATGTTTCCTTTTTAAGTGATCCCGTAATCATGATCTCATAGCTACTGCATGATGAACAGAGGATCAGTGTGACTCCAGCAGATACAGGGCAAAAAAGTTTGTCATCCTCTGAAACAGTGAGTTGGGGCTCCCTCTAACCTTCTGAAACAACCAGGATAGATTAAACAGCCCAGCTTATCACCTCCTCTGTAGACTGATCTGGGACTGGGACTGCATAGGAATTGGGATGATTCTACCTCTTCCACCCCGTGTGAGGTGGTCAAGTCACTGCTGCTTTTATCATAATTGGATGGTTTAAATGTTGCTGATAAGATTCACTACGTACTCTGAGGAGTCATTAGGAAATGCTTTGAAAATTCTTTGACATTCTGCAATTATCATGGCATGGTTGACACTTTAAATTTTAACCTGACCTATTTTAATAGTGTGTGTGTTATGGGGTCAATTCCTGTGTCCAGAGAACTTGGATTTTGAATTATTGAAGGATTAAAGATCCAAGCATTGCCACAGACTTTAATTCAGAATGGTCTCTGTAACAAAAGTTTCCAAACAGAAACAAAGCAGTGAGTCAAGATGTTAGAAGACTGAAGGTATGGCAACGCACTCTTGTCTTCTTTTCCTGTTGCTGTTGTCTTTCCAGGAAAAAGAAAGGGAAAAAAAATGAAGGAATAAAAATGATGAGAGGTATTCCTCCATCTAACTGACTTCTCTTCAGGCATCGCCACAGTGAGATTGGCTCACCTAGAGTAAGGCACATAGAGCTTTTATTTCCATTAGCACCCTGAGAGCCAAAACTAGCCATGGAGAAAGAAGCTGACCTCTTCTCATATCTGTGTGAAAGTGTCAAAATGAAAGGCACTGAGCTGCCCAGGTAAACTCCAGCATGTATTTCCACAGTTGATGTTCAAAGAAAATGTCCTTGTTTATATCCCCACAATGAGGTTGGCTTGGATTTATTGAGAAACTAAAGGTTATTTTTGGGAAAATTATATTACATCCTCTGGTTTACCCCAACTAGAATATGTTGGAGTTAAATGAGGCAAAGAAACAGGCCACTGTGACATGAATATAACAATTGCACCTGTGAGAAACCAATGAAGTTTCAGTACTGAAGGGTGGCAAAAATAAATAAGATGTTTATGAAGTGGTCACACACTGTAAAAAAAAAAAGTTCAAAACTCCAAAGCCAGATCAAACTAGAAAATAGGGAAAAGCTTTCAGGTATTTTAAAATCTAAGTATGGAGGACTTTTTTATTATTATTACTGAAAAATATATTGGAGGAAAAAATCCCACTGCTGGCAAAGAAATATCTCATCGGAGATCCTCATACTCTGAGTATCCAGCAATTTATTTTTTTTAGTTTGGAAGAGATTAAAGAAATAATACTGTGAGCAATGGGCTTCTGGGCTGGTGGTCAGTTGGATGTAAGAAGGGTTGGGGAGGAGCAGTGTCTGTGGTGGGATGAAAGTTATGGTAGAATTTTACTTGATCAGGCAAACACTGCCTGTATAACTCAAGAATCCACTTTTCAGGAGTGTCAGAACTTCTGGAGCTATTGCCATATCCAAATTCATATCCCAATCTCATGATGCCCACATCTGGAGGAATTTCTGCTGTCTGGACTTTCAGTTCAGTTCATCTTAGAAAGGAGGCCAATCCCATGATTTCAAAGAGATTTTTTTGGCTGTAGTGACTTCAGTCTGCCCTTGCAGGTGATGAATGGTTCTCATTGCCCTGGTAGTTCTTCACTTTCTATTGCTGGGGAATCAGGCCCATTGTATTGGTTCTGACATAGCTCTAATAAGGATGCTGGAACTTTCTGCAAACCAATTATGGAGTTGATAGAAATGAATGCAAAGCTGTCCTCTAGTATGAGCTGGAGATGGGGCATAGGGAGGATGGGAAAGTATTAAAAACACAGTCTCGTAAGCCCAAAGGCTAACAATATCAAGACAACTTAAAATACAAGGTAGATTAAAAAAATCCATTTGGCTGAAGGGGGTGTGTGTAAAGGAATTGTATAGAAAATGAACAAGCAAGGGAGATGGAATTTAACAGATAGCCAGCAGTGCACACCTCAAACCAGGGAGGGGAGGAAAGAGAAGCAAAATCAAATCACACTTGCTTGAGGCGGCAAAGAAACAAGAAAAGGCCTTATCAAAACATCCAGAGAGGGAGAGGCATCTGAGAGTTTCCAAATGAGAAAGTGAGGCGGTGGGGAAGGCAGGAGAGCGGCAGAGATTTTCAAACACTTTTGCTCAGTTTTCTTTGCTTCAGATGACATAATTAATCCTCCTGCAGGGCTACTTTTCAATACTATTGACTGTTTAAGACATGTGCACCCTCTCAATCCCCTCTCTCCCTACCTCTCATGGAGAACATCTTGTGGATTAGCACCTCCTGAGAGGGTGCCCCTTTTGAGCCATGGAGCATTTGTTGGGGTTTGGGAGCAGCAGTCACAAGGAGAAATGCCAGAAGGTTGGAGCTGACATCTGCTAATAGGCCTTGTCCCAGTCCTCTGGAGTTTATCCCACTCCTCTGGGATGGATCGACAGGGCCTCTGGGCACGTTCTTTATTCCTTCTGATAGCAGGTGGGGAAGGAAGTGGGTGACAGGCACACTATCTCTTGATTAGGGATATAGAGGAAACTCTATTTCAAGCATTTTCCTCTATCCTCAACATATATCAATATATAACACATATCAGTAGATATCCCCACAATGTATATATTAATTTTTTTCACAGAATGTCAGCAAGGGAGCTTTTAGCTCCCACTGATGAACGAGGGCCTTAAGACTATCCTTCTGACTTTCAATGCCTGACCTCAGTGAGACAATTCAGGTGAGCCTGGTGGCATTACCTTCCTGAATAAGAGCCTTAGATGATAAAAGTGAGTGCAGGGGATCTGTTATGCTTCAGTTTCAGTGAGGCAGCTGAGATAATGTTGCATAATAGAAAGAAATGAGATGAATTCCTAGCTGATAAAACATGCCATCTGAGGGCTTGGCAGATGAGAAACAGAATGAAATCAATGGGCCAAAGTAGAATAAGAAAGGCTTTTGCAAACAGATCAGAGCAAAAAGTAACAGTAGGGAGAAAGTAGGTCTATTAGTAAATGAGGGTGGGAAAGAAATTAATGATGGCTTGAAAATGGCTGAGATTGAGAAGTTGGTTCTCTTTCACCCCAAAGCATCATGAACAAGATTAAAAATTAAAAAGAACAGCTTGAAAATGTAAAGGACAAACTGTAAAATTCCTGTTAAAGAGTAGGTATGGGAAGCTTGTGACAAGATAATGTTGTAGGTCAGCTCTTCTGGGCAAGATACTATACCAGGATGTTTTGGCTCTACAGGACCCATCCAATCCCAGTCAGGCCCAGCTGGGATCATTAGGCAGTCTCCATAAAAGGCTCAGGACAGAGCTGGCAGATGTCTCTAGGAGATGATCAATTTTTGGAGGAATTCCAGCTCCTAAGAGATTTGAAAGGAGCAGGCAGGGGCCACAGCAGAATGGTTCTAGCTAAAACAGGAAAAAGATAAGGGTGTGCTGTGAGAGAGAGTGGAGTTACTGGCAGGTCCTCTCCAGGGTGGAGGGGCTGACCAGCTGCCTTACACACAGGCAAACAGCTGCACAACACGTGTGTAGGATACTTAAAGTTGTCAACTTTGCTTCAATACTGGCAATTGTTTCTGGAAAGGCAGGCAGATTCGAGGAGATACTTGAAAGGCTTTTTTTTAAGAAAAGCCAATGACCTTCAGAAAATAAGTGATCCTGTAACTATTTTTGCAGTCTAATTTCTATCTCCAGCAAAATAATAAAATATTTTGAAAATTACCATGAAGTTCATAGACAATGAAACCATAAGCAACAGAAAGCGTGCAGAGAAACTCCATGGCCAAACTAATGCATGTGCTTTCTGTAAAGAGAGTAAATTTGGAAGACAAAAGGCATCTATAACACATGTGGATTGTTGCAAAATATTGGATAGCTTTAAATTCTGTATTAGCTTACAGGAATTCAGAGAGGAATATTGGAGAGTGAGAACTGTCCTTGGGAGCCTGAAAACATGGCTTTATTAAACTGACAGCTCATGCAGCTCCAAGGGAGGTATCCTTTTCCTGGCCTGACAGTATCTTTGGGGAATTCATCTATTTCTGCTCAAAACACAAACAAAAATTTGGAACTTGACTCTTTGGAAGTTCCTCAGTGTTACCTGGCAACTTTCTCCCTCTGTTCCACTCCTGGAAAAGTAACCCTGGAATATCACTGAAGAGTCCCCAAATCAGTCTTGCTAAATATGACAATGTTTGCCTTGCTGTGCTTCCCCAGAGCAGGCTCAGTGTAACAAGCTCTATGCTCTGAAGGCTGCTCCCCTATCAGGATTTTGAATGTGCATGGAAGGCTTCTGAAGATGTTTTGGCTTTCTTTCATGATCTTGAGCTGCAAGCCACAGATGTTCCACGCACAGCATGGTTGGCTGTGGCCACAGTGCTCGGTTGGTTTGTAGGTGATGCATCTGGCACTTGGATTGGGATGATAGCAACTAATGAACATAGTGAAATAAAAAGATTTATTTCCTTTCTTCCTGCCTGGGTAGAAATGTTTTTCAGCTGAACTTGTCTTTATAAATAATGCACTATTACACACAACTTCTATCTGTCATTTTAATTTGTTTCCTTTCACTCTCCTCCCCCCCCACATGTTCCTCTCCCTGTGGACTTTTCTGTTCACTTTCTCTCTTTCCCCTCCAGAGTCTTCTGTGTAAAAATGAAAAGAAGGAAAAAAGCTTCAGCTGAAAACTGCTATTTGTTTATCTCCAAGCTGTCTGCCTGCTGTCCACATATATTGCTGTTTTGTCCCAAAGGGAAGAATAAATCTTTGTGGGGAAAACCCAAAACTTTTGGAGCTGAGCAAAGCTCTAAGTTCCTTTTCACAAAGATGGAACTTGACAAAAGCCCTGCCACCTGGGGAAATCTCTCAAAGGCCCAGGCTCACATCAGACCCTAATGGGCAACTGCAAAAGGCTGTGAAGGAAAGCCTTGCTGAGATATGTTCCTCTTGCTCAAGGCTCAAGCTACAACAAAAGAAAAGATGGGAGAGGATTTGTCATTCTCTTGGGTTCTGGTGCATAAAGTAGTTCCTGACTTTCCCTTTGGCCCACTGAATATGAAACAAAAGAGCAGATAGCTTTTAATGAATAAAACCTCATTAGTAACATTTCTGGAGCTTCCCAGAAACTCAGTTCAGGAGGAATAATCTAACCTGCGTGGGGAAAAAATGCTTCTCTGCCACTCAGACAGAGTGGAGAATGTGTCCAGCTCTTCCATGAGCATCCCAAAAGGATGTAAGCCTTTGATTAATGATCCCAGAACCTCATCTGCTCATCTGTAGAATTAGATTAATAACAGCAAGTACTTGTATCTCTGTTTTTGAGGGCCCAGGGACATCTCTTGGTGTGCACTTGTCCCATGCCTGGCACAATGGACCTGTGAGCACAGGTGCAAAATTACAGAGATACATTACAGTAAAAGTAGGTTAGGGTGGAATGGAAGAATTTATGATGGCTACAGAGCACTAGATAAACTTGCTCTGTACAAGTATAAATACCTTTCAGACAAGACATCTCAGTTCTGCCAGGATTGGGGGAATGAATGCTGATATTTGCAGCTTGCATGCAAATTTCTTTGCCTTATCTCTAAAAGAGCCAAGTTGCTGTCAGTGCTGTCAGAAATCTGGTCACTTGTGTCTTAGTTACTCCCCAGAGTGAGAAGGCATTTTTAAGCCCCTCGTGATGTGTTGGTTTAGCCCAAAGCTGTTGTAGCCATGGGAAACCTTCCATGACTTAGGCTGGGGCAGCACTAAATATTTACACCTATGGCAAGACCTGTTTTGAAAAGTTTCTTAAAGAAATTCTCATCTGTTCAGGCAACGTGGTATTACCAGAACAGAAATGTTCTGCAGTGGGGCATGAGCTTTGGGCACAGATCTGCTGCCTGGTCAGCACCAGCCATGACCTGCTCTCAGTGTCCCTAACCCCTTCTCTTTCCTCTTTTTTACTCAAGTCCTCTTGAGCTGCTGAGCTGGGTGGTTCTGGCTTCTCAGGCCCAGCTGAACTGAGACTCTCAACTTTTTTGTAGGTAGATTTTTCTTTCAGATTTCTGCTTTGTGAGGTCACCAGCCCTTCAATGTTCTCAGGTCTTCAAGAACTGTTCTCTTCAAGGTACCAATCTGCCCTTAGCTTCCTGGGCAGATGGATAACCCCCAGGATCCAAATACTTGAGAGAGAGGGCGGAACATCCTAAAATATTTCTGCTTTCTTCAAAATATTGATCCACTCATGGTTTTACTGTTTCATTGTAAGAAAGATTTCATATAAAAAGAGAAAAAAAAAAGATTAAGAGTTTCTTGGGGCAATGAGTAGGGAGGAGAACTGCTTTTCTGGCTTTCTTTAACAATGCCTTCTATCACTTATTATTAGAGAGCATTATTAACAATGCTCTCTGTTATACTATTGAACTTCTTATTGTTGGGCATACAAGAGAAACACTACCAGGCTAAAACATCTAATTGTCTGCACCAGTGTGTGTGTTGCACGTTTCACCCTGATGTCTATATTTATACCATGAGCAACTAACTCCACTCAAATACCACTTCCAACTACAGAAGGCCAGGATGTTTTCAAAAGGGGACTGTTGGTTAGAATCACAGTATCAAGGTACTTGGACTTGCTTGAGGAGAGCATTGGAAAACAACCCACTTATTAGCTGCCTTCTTATTGAAACCCCAGTGCAAAATATCCCTTATATGCCCAGTGTGGTTGGGGTTGGGGGTGTGTGTGACATCCAACCTAGGGAAGAGTTGCTTAGCAACTGTGTCCTGCCCTCAGGCTGCCTGCAGCTGCCTGTGATGTTTTGCTTTGATGATGGAAATTCTTCCATCTTGTGTTCTCAGGGCTCTCTGTGTGTATCCCGCTGGGTGTACGTTGTGTGCATAGATTTTTCTATTGAGCTTGTCTGATCTTACCAGCTTAGGTGCCACACTCACCTGCTCCTGCAGTCTGAATTCATCTTTGTTAATTAAGGGCAAGGGTTGTTTTTCTAACACCTGGTTTGCACAGGAAACTTGTACCAGTTGAGTGCAAGTGATTTGCAGGCTGGTTGTATAAACTGCTTCTTTTTCCTCCCTTGTGGAAACTGCTTTTCATGTCCTTGGGTGACATGAAAAGCATGATCTTGCCATTAGGGGTGCTGAGGGAGATAGTCCACACAAGACAAGGAAAGACTTGTCCTGAGTCAACTTAGAGGTAGCTAAGGCAACTTTAAAATCTAATTTTAATGAGTCCCACTCACAGGCTCTCAGTGTGAAGTGAGCAAGTTATTGCTGCGATACTTGATTCAGTAAATACATTTTACTTGGTGGCTGAGCCGAGGGCACAGAGCAATGGATGGTCCTGCAAACAGCTGTGTCAGTGGAAGATCCTGCAGCTGCTGACAGCTGCCCCCTTGGTGCTGGTGATGCCATCCCTCAAAGAGTTGACAGCTGAGCTGTTTCTTTCATTGCTCCTCTCTATATCAGTCTAAATAGGCAAATTTGTCTTAAAGACTTAAAGTAGCAAGTCTCAAAGCTGAGACAAGGCAGTAACCTCTGGTGGAGGACAGCTCACAGCAGCCTTCTCTTTCCTTGACTTGCTTGGCGTAGCAGAAGGTCCTGCCTGCAGTCTTAATCTTGTACTAGGGCAAGATGTTTGGCTGCTCCTTGAGCTCCAGTAACTGAAATGCTTTGGAGGATGGTACCATATTCCTCTGGCACAAACAACGTGGGAGCCATTCAGAATTAGATGACTCTGTAAAAGTGCTTAGTCTGTGAATGGAGTCAGTCAAAAAAGCATCTCCCTCGTGAGCCATCTCTGCTGACAGCTCTTTTGACAGGTAGGAAGCAAAGGTGCTGAATATCAGAGCAGGAAAAGGAAATAGACAGCTCTAGCTGGGTTTAGGTGAGGGCTTGTTTGCTTCCCGTGGTGCTTGCTCAAGATCACTGTCAGAGTCTCCACAGGAAGAATTTCTCCCCTGTTTCTGCTGTCTCTGGGGAAATGTTTGATAGGCACCATGGATTTGCTCGCAAGCACTTTAAATAATTTCCAGAGCTTTAAGTCCCAGAAGGGGGTCTAATTCCCAGCTGAAGCTGCTCAGTGGTTCAGGTCAGACCCCTGAGAGACGGCCTATCTGATGAACAGGTGCACCCTATGGAGCAGGGAATGTCTCAAGTGCCTTAAAGGAGAGTGTTGTTATTTGTAAACACGTGTTAAGATATTTTGCCTGCATTATGTTATTACCATAATCATTACTTTTACTACCACTCTGTGGGTTTTGCCTAACAGTTTCATTTATACATATCGAGGCCACTTCTGCTTCAAGAAATCCTGAGATAAGATTAAAACAGAGAGTAAAACAGATTAAAACAGAATGCATCTAGCAGGCTTGTGGTGGGACTCACACCTGCTCTCATCCAGAATCATCAAACTCACTCCCTGGCTCTGTGCCCTTCTCAGGGCAAACATTCCTATACCAACAAAACCCAAGTTCTCTTGAAAATTCTAGGCCACACAAATAGACAGTGGTCTTCAGTCCTGGCAACTCAAATTACTGAAGGGAGGAAACAGAATGGGTGAAGCATGAAAGATGCAGAAAAAGAGTGGCAGAAAGGGACTGGAGCTGAAAGTGAAGAAAGGATGTAAAGTAAGCAAGGTAGTTTATAGGGAGATGCAAATTCTTTTGTTAGACCAAATGATACAGATGGGGAAAAAATAGTGGATTTTTTGGTACAACAGCAGAACACCTGATGTAGTCCCTGCGGAGACCATAAAAGGTGGCTCTGTTGACCAGCTCTCTTCTGTCATCTTGCCTCTATGAACTTTGGGCTCATTTCAGACTTTTCAGGCTTCTGTAACGTTGACTATTGTTGACTATTAAGGGTTTAGAACAGGACATATTCCCATTTGTCATGTTGGGCATAGGGAGTATCTAGCTGATGCTGTTGAGAATCCCTAGCTGTCAGGAACTGCTCTGTGCAGATCCAGGGTGGTGAAAAAGATGGAATAAACCCAGCTGTAGGGCAGTAATGGAGGTAAGTCATCTTCTGGAGAGACTAAAGCCATTCCAATTCATTGGTTTGTTGACAGTGAAATCTCTTATGGGATAGGACTGTGAAACACCAGCAAACCTACTTCTTATCCACTCCCTTTTCCTCAGCTTTAAATATTTCCAGGTGCTAGGACAATGGTACAGATTAAGCTATTAAGTTTGTCCAGACAGTGTAATCACACTGGGAACTGGGAAGCAAAGGGACCTGAAAGCCACGCAGCAGACGTGAAAAAAGCCTGGCACGAGCATGAATAAGTATCTCGAGCAGGGAGCTTGTTTTTGTTCTTTGCAGCAGGCTCCATGCTCACCACAGCTACTCAGCTGTCTGAATGTGTATGTAAAGCAGTATTATAAATCAGTGGTGCTACATGTGCGTTTTTATTCCTATTACACCGTATACATATTTTATTATGTTTATCATTAATATTCAGCGTGGGGTATTAGCAGAAGTCAGAAGCAGTCAGTTCTGCTATGGTTCCTCCAACGAGCTTTCAAAAGGGCTTTCCAAAAGCTGAGACCTCTTCATTTCTGCCTTGCCTCATATGAGCTCCTTCCAAAGCTCATGAGAATCTGCTGCATTTCCTCATCCCTCCCCATCCCATTAGCTTTAGATACAGTGAGGAGTAGAGGCACAGCCTTCTGCCATAAACTCAGATTTTGCCTAGCTGGATGAAAAGTGACAAGGATTATAATTAGTGTTGGTTTGAGTCTTTTGGTTGCAAAACTGGAAGCGGGTTCCCTCAGCCTGTTTCTTTTAATAATAATTAATTATTAATCACATCAACAGAAGAGGGAGGAAAGGAAAATTACTGGTGCTGTGTAGAATAGACATGATGGGAAGTTGAGGCTCTGGAGTCTGATTTGAGGAAATATTGGACTCATTAATTATTGCATTTTAAATAGGCTCTGAAACCCACCGGAGAACATCTATCTTTCCTTTGCTTGCCACGTGCAACCACACGTTGGATATTTCTGTTTGCACCCCTTTCTGACCTCAGCAATGCTATGAAGCAGCTGGGAGCTGCAAAGGCATTCTGGTTAATGAGACAGGCAAAAAGACCTCTGTGTGTCTCTCAGTGCTTCAGAGAAGTCTGCATCATGCCACAGGTCACCATAGCAGAATTCTGTGTGTGTGAGATGTCAGAGCTCCCCAGGGCCTTTGATTCTGCCTTGCCAAAGTAAAGGATGGGCCCAAAGGCAGAGTTTAGGAAGAGACATTCTAAAGGGAGCCATCTGAAGAAAAGAGCTAAAAAAAAATAATACCAATAAAAAACCAAACCAAATAAAAAAACAGAACGCACACACACAACAACCCAAATCAACAAACCCCAACAAAGAACACACAGTGAGTTTAAGGGGTCCACAAAGTTAGACAAAGTGCCAGCATCTCTCTTGAAGTTCTTGAAGTTCAGTCTTCCTGGCTGAGATAGTTGTGCTTGGTGTTGATACAAGACAGGTCTTGCCCAGGAGAAATCAGTTCTCTCTTGTAATGATCACACTGGTTTCAGTAGCAAGCTGGCCATTTCCTTTATTTTTTTCTTTCCTTCTTGTAAGAGGAAACTCTTCTTTTTCCTCCCTTATTTTCTGTGCCCTCCCCATGGTTCTCAGCACTATTGATCAAGGAAGTTTTCCTTGGGTGTTCTCTCTCTCTTTCAGCTCCTGGTGTGAATTGTGCCTCATCAGCTGCTGCTCTTTCACTGCTTTCACTGCTGTTTGAGCCCTTTTCCCTCTTCTCTCTGCCTTTCAAACAAGTTCCATCATTATCACTGCTCCCTTTTCTGCTGCCAGTGCTCACTGTAAGCCTGGTGGTGTCCCTCCTGTGTGGACCATACTCAACCCTCCCATCTCCTTCAGCCCACTCTTTCATCTCTTGTTTGTCTGCCTGGACTCTACCACATCTCTCCTGCACTCTCCTTCCTACTTCTGAAGCCTTCCTGAAGGGAAGTGTGTGTGCCTGGGTGAAATTCTTCCTGCTTGTGTGGAGGCAGCATGGACTGTATTGCAGAATACTCATCACAGAACCCAAGGCATTGGGTTGAAATTTTGCTCTTGTTTATGCTTTCTGGGAAAATGACTTGTTTCACCATGTCTCTGTTTTTCAAGGTGTAAAATAAAGAAGGTGGCACTGCTATCCCCTTTTAAAAAATTATTAGTATTTTGAGATCTGTGAGTGAAAACTGGCAGATGAGTAGCACTGGTCAATACGCTTTTTCTAGCACCAGCTTTTACTGAGTTCTCACAGTTATATTAGTCACGATTTTCTTATTGATATCTGTGTCAGGCTCCTGTTCCAGCATCCCAGACACACACACAGAAGCTGCTTTTGCCACATCCACTCCTTTGTTAAAATCCATCATCATTGACTTGTTACACTCTGACCTATTCACAATTATCCTTTGTGTGGTTCTTCCCAAAGACGTGCTGGGCACAGCACCAGCAGTCATGAACACTACAATTTTAGGGAAGGCTGATTAGTACTGTGGAGAGGTAATTCCCCAGTAAGGTGCCCAGATCTGAGCTTCTTTTCTGATTTTCCTAAGCCCTCTGAGAATACCTGTGACACGTGTGATCACAATGATTTCAGTCAGTGACCCCACAATTTCTGCTTCTTCCCACCCTTCCCCCTTGTTGTCACACTTGATCCCAGGCACCTTCTCCAGGTTGTTCCTGCCCGCTCCATTCTGTAGTGCTGCTGCTTCCCTGCTCTGTCACTGATCCTTCTGTTTCCTCTCGGGGCCATTCCCACCTTGTTTCCCCCACCTGCAATCGGAAGCCCCTCGAATGTGCTGTGTGCGCAAGAGCTCCCTGTAGCAGAGCTTTCTCTTTTCCTTTAATCTGCTCCGTGGTGGGAGGCAGGGCTCTCTGTGCCAAGGACACCGCTCAGAAATGGATTGCTCTGTGCTGTTTTCCCCTTTTGCGCCAAAAAGCGCCTTTTGGCTGCTTCAATAGCGCCTTCTCGTCACCGCTTGATGGTGCTCTTGGACACAGCAATTCTTCACCGGGCTGCGAGAAGGGCAGCGCAGCCAGGGTCTTCGAAATCGCCGCTAGCTCTGAGGAGCGGGATTATTCCAGAGCCACATTCCAATCTCTAAACAAGTGGTTGTTTTTTGTCGTTGGTTGTTTTTTTGTGGGTGGTTTTTTTTTTTCCCCCCTTTAAATGTAGAAAGCAGTATCCTAAATTTTTACCTGTTCGGGTAAAAGCCTTCTTGCTTAGTTTCCTGTTTTCTACTCCCTGTTCTTATTTCTTCCCTGTTTGGTCATACTGTTTCCTTCCATTTCCTACATTCTTTCACCCGCCCCCCCCCCGCCCCCCCCACTTTTGTTTCCCCTCTCAGGTTCTGTTTCCTTCAGTCTGCTTTCACCTGTCCTTTTCCCCCAGTGCCTTTCCCACATCTCCCAAATGTATTTCCCTGCTTTTATCTGCTTTTCCTTTCTCCCCTTTTCTCCTGTAATGCTCTCCCTAGAGTCCACAATCTTAGGTGTAAAATCCCAGTAAGTTATAACAGACCCTCAAATATAATTTCCTTCTTCTTGCCTCTGAAATTCCCAGATCTTGCCTCTCTCTGCTTCTGCTGCACCCTGTCACCTTGCAGTAAAGAAACTGAAACAGCTCCAAACTCATCCTCTTTTCTGCATCCTTCGTTCTCCCATGGTTGACTCACTAGTGGTGCTGTTGGGAGCAAAAGCATGCCCTGCAAATTAACAGAGAAGACTCAGAGGGAGAGCACCTCAGGAAAATTCCCTGTGTATCTGCCACAGCCACAGAGAGAAATATTTGAACTGCTGTCAAGAAATTCTCCCAAGAAGGCTTGCAGCAATTCAAGTGCAAAATTCATGTTGTTGGGTATATGCTTTCAGAAGCAAAGTGCTGGGTAGCTTTGGCCACTGCTTTAGGGCTTGAGAATCACCAGTGCCATTGTAGCTCGAGCTAAGTTTCATTTTTCACTCTAGTGTAATGGTTAAAGTCTCTTATGAAATGATAGCAGGCTTCTATCCAAGCCAGAGGTCATACAAGCACACTTCAGCCACTCAGGAAAGACAACTTCAATGGGCTCTGAAAAAATTGGGATGGTGTGTATGCATGTGAGAGAGAGAATGTAACTTCAGCACAAGTATGGAGAAAGAAGGGAGCTGGAGCACAGCCTGTTCAAGCAGCTGGTAGCCTGATCCTAAGGAAAAGCCTGGAGTTTGATGCTGTAAGCAAAGAAACTCTCTGGCTTGTTTGATTTCTCCTGCATGGGAGAAAATATTAGTCCATGCATTCTTTGCAAATAAATAAGATATGAAAAGGCTTCCTTGCAGTTCCTCATTCCCCTGCAACAATTCACAATCCCCTGAATTTTGGTTAGTGGTATGGAAGGCAGAAGGGAAAATGATGCTATGAATTTTTAAACAAAGCATCAGAGCTCTAGAAACCGTGTTTTATCTGTGAATCTCAAAGCAATGTATAAAGCAAGATTGCTTTCTTCTCCCCATTTTATGGAGATGAATACTGAGGTCATCCACTGAGTTGAAA
This sequence comes from Dicaeum eximium, assembly GCA_013396995.1. Taxonomy (NCBI): domain Eukaryota; kingdom Metazoa; phylum Chordata; class Aves; order Passeriformes; family Dicaeidae; genus Dicaeum; species Dicaeum eximium. The sequence continues at coordinate 1,257,188 of VWZP01007814.1, read as the reverse complement.
GTTTTGACAAGGGACTTCCCTTTACTCTCAGAAATCAAATTCTTAACTCCCCTATCCCACCTGCAGCTATGTACCCTGTTGCCTAATGCACTGTCATCAGTCCAAAACCATGGAGAGGAAAGGGTTATCTGCTGGTCAAAGGTGAGGACTCAGCTTTCACTCTGACCAGTTTTACTGATACCAGTGTTCACTCTTGAATGAGTTGTTTAGGTTTTCTTGTCATTCACAGTGATGTAAATAGCAAGTTCTGCTTTGAGGTGTGAGCCCCTGGGTCAGCCGCCCAGCCCACTTCTGAGAGAACCCCAGGACTACACCTGGAATTGCCAAAATTCTCATGTGGGACAGGACCTCTGCTGTAAAGCATCATGAATGCAATGGAGCTGGTGGGCCAGACTTGCCATTTCTGTGAGGCACCATTACAGTTCTCTAATCTGGTCCTTGGTGGCCAAAGCTCTTTTATTTCCTGTAGGGGATGTTTCTAACCCACAGTGCTCCCATAGCCCTGAAATGCAAGAGACAACCCTCTGGCTGGGATAGGATGTCGTGATTGGATCCTTGTGAGTGAGGTCAAAATCAGTCTCTCAGCACTTATGAAACTATTATAATAATATTGACTTAGTGGGGCATTGTGACAATTACTGAAGGACTGTAATATATTTTCAAACCTGCAGATGACAGTGGGAGAACATAATGATCATTTCCCTCCTTCAGTTCTTCTGTATATGGATCTCAAAGTACCCCATTAGCATTATTAAACTCCAGAGTTCCGTGTGAGGATGTTAAGTAATTCAATGAATCCATGGTCATAGGAATAATTTTTGATGGTCTCTACACTGTACATCATGTTGACTTCCCTCTTCATTGCAGCACCAGTGATAAATCTCAGGTCCTCTAGTTCCAAAAGAACGGACACTTGCCTCTTAAAAATGCCAGAGCATCTCCATCAATTCTGATCAGCATGGGGACTATGCATACCATTTAGCAAACTGTGAGCCCAACCAACAGGCAGGATGTGGCAGTTTCCAGTGGAAGCCAGCATGTCTTAGCAACCTCCAATGTCCACTGGCATCACCTCCATTGCAGCTCTGGGAGGGAGCTGGCCTTGCATAACTTTGGAGGCAGCCCTGTGTGGGAGAGAGGAGAGACTTCTTGTTCCATGGAATAGGGTCAAGGCCTCATTAAGTTTGGCTGCTCTTAAAGAAGAAAAGCAAAGATACCTCTGGGTCTTTAAAAAAATGATTGCTCGGGTTGTGGCTGTTGTTAGTGAATTACAAAACTTTTATGCAGCTGCCTCAGGAATCCTGAACTCCTTTTTGGTGGCACCTGCTTTTCCTCTATAACAGAATTGAGCAAGTAGGCTCCTGTTTTTGGTGCTCTGAATCACATCTATGTTGGCAACTCTATTAAGACTGTGTGACTATCTCCCTGATGTTCTACTTGACAACACACACTTCAGAGACTCCCCCTACCCCAGCCTCCTGCTTCCCGTCAGCTTAGATCCAGTTTCTCCAGAGCTCTTCTGCTAGAGCTGCCTGGCTTCTACAGTGGGACTGTCTTCAAAAGGACACCATCAAATTGTATCAACCCCCACATTGTGAGCACAGCGTATGCTCTGCTGCCTGTCCTTGCCAGCCTAAATATAGTTAAAACCCTTGAAAGCTATGAGGAGAACAATGGAATAAAGGTAAATTGAGGGGATGTTCCTTCCACTCCCTTTTTCCCATGAACACACATGTCTGTGTTCAAGTGCAATCAGAGAAAACTCTCTGAACTGCTTGGATCTGAGCTAGCAACCATCTCTTCTGTGCAAGTGGGGCACCAAGCATGAGGTAATATGTTTTAACATGCCTGGAGTACTGCTGGCTCCTGACAGGGCTGGCTCAGAATGCAGGCGGAATATGTGGGCTTCAATATTGCTGACCTCACTATCAGTTTACAATGCTGATATTTAAATAACCATGAAAGGCAGCTAAGTGGAAGACCTTGCTATGGTGACAGTAGTAATTCTCTCTTCCCAGGGCTTCTCCTTACTGTTTTCTGGAGAGTCACATGAACATTCATTTATTCATCATTGTGCATGTCTATGTATGTATGTGGAAAAACAGCAGATACAGATTAAAAAGACAGGTGTGACTCTGGGATGAGAAAGAGGTTCTGTACAGGTGCACCGTGAATGCCAAGAGCTTCCACTACAGCTACAGTTTCCAGTCTGGGACTCAAATTCTTTTCTTGATTTGAGAGAAATTCATATCCTTTTCTAGCACAGCAGTCGCACTGTGCAATGCTAGAGTAATGGGGAGGAAGGAGGAGGTTTTCCTCTCATCTTTGCTTTATACCTTTGTAAATTGTGACTAGTAGCCTAGGAATAGGGCTGCTGGAGTTATGAGGTCTTGTCTGGGCCACTGAGATTTCTCTTTACATGCTTAGAACTGCTCTGAATTAACAGGCAGGGTTGCTGCTTGTTTTGCTGTGATCAGTGCCTGGCTCAGCACACCCCCACGTCCCCCAGGGCTCCTGACAACTCAGGGCTGGGGGGGACTGCAGCTGAAGAGGCCAGCAGGAGCAGAGAAGATAAAAATGAGTGGGACACCTAAACCATCAAGGGAGCTTGTATCTAATCCCAGCCCTTCCCTTTCCTCCACCAGTGCTCTGTGCAGGCCCAAGCAGAGATAACTTCCTTTTGCTATGCCTCAGTTTCCCTGCTAATTAAATGGAGATAATAATACCTCTCCCAGGAGAAACGTGGTGAGAGATCAGTCAGTATCTTTAAAGTGCAGTCAGATGCACAGATAAAAGGTACTGCGGAAGAGCATTGTTAAAAGTCCACAGTGACACTCCACAAAACCTCCTGAACTGAGCCCTCTTGTCAACCTGGATATTTTCACTGCACCTTTGAAGATGAAACTCTGCCGCTTACACTACTTTGCTTCAATTCAGTAGGTTTTAAGAGGCCACAGGGGGACCTGTTAGAGTTAAAATGGATTGAAATTGTCTTTGAGCCTCTAGAATAATGAGTATTTCCTTTTCCTTACATTTTTGGATCCAGATGAGACGTTGTTCAGTTGCTGTCATTCTGCCAGTGTATGCCTTTCCATTGCATTGAAACCTGCACTCCTAGGGTCAGGAATTTGCAAGCAGATGAATGTTTCTTTGGAAGTACATTAAGCAAAAGAAACTTGGGCAGGAAATTTTAATTACTTTTTAACTTTAAGCTACATCTTGTTCTCCCCATTATACACCATTTTGATTCTGTGTTACACAGATGCTGGCTTCTTCTATTATTTGAATTAAGGTGATGATCTTCTTAGTATCTGGGCACATTTCATAATTATTATTATTTTATATCTCAGCAGTGCCAAAAGGAGAGGAGAAAACATTAAGATGCTTGAATAAGGCCTGATTCCTAGGCCTGGCACGGACTCTCTGTGTGAACTTTGGCATGCTGCTATGCTGCCTGTCTTTCTGCTTCATTTTCTCATCTCTGAAATGACACTTCCCTGCTTTACAGGGTCAGTGCATTCATTGGTGCAGGTTGGGTCTTACAAATATGGTACAAAGAGAAAGGCTCTGATTCCTGCCCAGTTGTGTTAGATGCTGTACAAGCCTCTGTGAGGCTGTGCCCCTGCCTTGCAGGGCTTGCAGATGCTAACCCACCAAAGATTTGTGAAAAGGGGGAAAGATGCCATTCCTTTGTACCATAGGAGGTGAGACTAAGTTAAAACACAGAAAAGCATCATGATAAGAAGGAGGATGAAGCTCTTTAATGGGCTGCTTGGAGGTATGATGGGGCTTCTCTCTGCAGGGCTTTAAGGACAGTTTCTATCTGAACTGCTTTGGTTGTAAGAGATTGTGCTCCTAGATGGGGGAGAGACTCAATGCCACCTGAGTGCCTTTCAGATTTTTTTAAATTCCTGATTACTATGGGGGTTTTCTCTACAAGTGAAGCTGAGAAGTAAATGGTATTTCAATCTCTCTTTTGATTTGTGGAATACTGAAATATTTTGGAGGGAGATGTGAGATGCTTTAGGAACCACGTGTTTGGCAGACTTCTCTGCAGCATAAGTGAACCCTCTGAATAAAGGTGACCTTCGCTGGCCCTTCAGAAATAGCCTGTGACCCCTCCTCACTGCTGTACTGGCACCTAACCTAAGCTCACCCTACTCTGAGCAACCTGTTGGACCACATGACCTGTGATGGTCTTGTCCATCCCAAGTTATCCTATGAGCCTTTGATTCACTTTGCTGCTGGGAATTCTGAGGGATGATGCAGATTCAGCTGTACACCTTATATTTATACAGAGAACCAAACCGAGGAGGGTATATCTGTGCTACAAAAATCACAGAAAATCTGACGGAAAGGACTCTCTGGAGATCACATAATCCAGCTTCTCTGGGACCATCACCAACATGAGATCAGATCAGCCACAGTTTTGTTGAGCTGAATCTTGAAAATGTCCAGGAAGAGAGATCTGATCTGCAACTTGGTAGCTGAAAGAAAGCTTGCCAAAAGTCACTAGGCATGCTCTCCTTTTGACATTTGACATGAACAAAGTCCACTACTGAGACCTTGCTCTTAGCCAAAAGCTCTCTTTCCTGCAACTTCCCTGTTCCCAGCTCAAATCTAAGATTAGCCTTGATAATCCATGCTGGTGATACCAAGAAATGTCCATTTAAGACAGACAGGCTCTTTCTCCCCCTTCCCCTTGAAAAGCCTGGCCAAAATGACAAAACCTGCGTGCTGCAGTTGTTTGCTATGATCTTGATTTTTTCATACTTGTTCCAGTATCCACTTTCCATATGAGCAAGCTGCTGTTTGCTGCCTCTGGACAACGCAGCCACTGATATTTTCTGCCAGCCAAGTCTTCCCACTGCAGCCTCATGAAACATGCCCTCATTGGCAGCAGGTTACAGGCTTCAACCTGTGAGCCAAGGGCTCGTGGCAGATGGGTCTGAATGCAAAGTTTGGTTTTGGATTCAGTTCTGGAACTGAACAGTTTGAGATGGAGTCAAACACAGGGCTTTTTCATTGGATCTTTCCTTTTTTCTTCTGCTACACTTGCAACTGAAGTTGGGCTAATTCAGAGCTGAGCTCCCCGTCGGCCAGATCTCTGGCTGAAATTTCATGGGAAGCGACACAAATCTGGGGAAGAATAATTTCCAAACCAAATCAAAGTTGGATGTAACTGAGTAGCTGCCAGGTGAAGCTACTGAGAGGCTAGAGAAGACTCAGTTCAGGCATACATGAACAGGTGAAATACTAAGCTTGCCTTCCTCGTGTTGATAACTTGAGTCAGTGCCTAAACTTGTGAGTGACTGAGAAATCTCACTGTATTGAAAGCTCAAGACTTTTGTATGCGTCTTTACTCTGTGAAATATGCCACAGTTTGTTCAGCTCCTCTCCAGTCTTTCCAGTATCTAAGCACGTATGCCTTTCCCTCTGTGCCCCTTCCCTCCCCTTTTTGCAAGGCACGGGAGAAAACAGCACAGGCAAATTTTGCAAAAGCTATTTCAAGTCAGTAATTTGCTAAGTGCTCGGAACTTGTAGCTTTTTTTTTTTTCTATGTTAAGTAATTTATAAATAAAAATAAATTCACACTCACTCTAATATTTGCTTGTTCTTGAGTTCTATTGGCGAGATGTGTGAAAATTGCCTGATGGTTGCGATCACTTGCAAAAGCAAAGTTACAGGGAGTAATTATGGATGGTATTATAGAACAGAAGGATAATTTGATCTAAAAATCCGATCTAAAGCTCTTGTGCAGGGACATATTTCTCTGGGAGAGGAGTTTGTAAAGCAAAAGAGAAAAAAAATAGCGTGGATGTGAGCTGTGGAAAAGCAATTATTCTCTCATAATATGGGAACAAAGTGTACTTGGCTCAGGAGAGGTATGAAATACAGGAGAAAGAAGGAGCTGTAAGGAGGAGCCTTTATGCATCCCAGCAGGGTTTCTTGGGAAGGTTATTCAGTATGTGTTGGGAAGACACAAACTCCTGAGCCCAGCAGGGCAAAACAGATGTGAGAGGAAGGATACACAGCACTGTGTGGGAGGAAAGTGTGTTGACCTTTTAATCTGGAATGTCAAGAAGGTCTAGGATGCATCAGATCTGCCTGAGGTCTCTGCCCTGTCCACAGCTGAGATCAGATGGGGACAGAAGTTCCCAGGTGTGTGAGGCAAGGGCCAGGAGCATCTGGCTTTTGACAATCCTCAAAGCGCCCTGAAAGCCTTTAAGACACAAGCAAAGGAGCAGAATTTTCTAGCTTTGGTGTTCTAAGCATTTCTCTGGGATGCAGAAACACTGTCAGAGGATATCCCTTTCATTTAGGGTCACCATTATCCTCTTGAGATGTACCAAGAATTGGTGGAGGCCCATGTTTTTCCCCCACACAATGACTTCACTTCCCTCCCTTTTCAGTGTGTAGCCCTATAGTCACAGTGAGGCTGGCCTGTGGGCTCTGGAGAAAGCATCTCCCATCATCTGCCCTTGCCTCACACTTAAAAATGGCCACCTTTGGGTAGGTCTTGTCCCATGGAAAGAGATGTGTACGAGGCATTGCAAAGTGTGTACTGTGAGTAATTTTTATTACCAGCACATGTGTACCACTCCCCTGCCTGACCTCCAACACTGAGGTCCCAGAGGGCAGCAGCTGCCTTGATGCACATCCATGTTTTAAATACCCAGAGAAGCATCAGCTCCCCACAGGCACTCACCAGGTTAATGGCAACATACAGCTCTGCTCACAGCTAACAAGATTTATACACAGGCTAATGACTGCATGTTTTCACTTTAATCAACACACAAATCGCCCTTTTATTATTATGGTCGGGTTTTTTTAAACTCCAATTTAATTTATAATTTAATTATGCTCCAGATTGTAATTGTTGATATAATCCACATCTCTAATTCCATGTTCACTTTGTGCTTCACCCTAACCTTTCAGCGAGGGGCCCAAGGAGTGCAACGAGCGAGTCAGTGCACAGGGCTGGAATCAGCTCTTGATCTGAGCACAAAGAAACTCATTTGATGGCCTTAGGCTGATCTGCCTGTGGAGCCCTGTGTCATTTCCACGGGCTTGTTTCTCCATGCCCCGCACTAGAAATCACATGCTGGAAAGGGAGAAGATCACAGAATCATTTAGGTTGGAAAAGACTTCTAAGATCATGAGCTTTCAAGAATCCAATTTGGTAGCTGAACATGTTAACCATCTTCTCCCTCCTGCCTTAATTTTGTTCCCCTCATTAAATGTCACCACTCCGACAGCTGAGCTTTGGCAGGAGATTGTGTGAGCTCTCCTGACCCTATTCAGTACAAAAGAAATTAGCTCAGCTTAAATTACTTTTCAGCATAGAGGAAAATAGTGCAGAAATGAGTGGGCTCACAAGACCCAACCATGCTCTGAAGTTTTGCTCAGAAGCCTGCGGGTGTATACCATGAAGTCCACAGAAGTGGAACCCTGGTTGTAACTAACATGATGTCCAAGAAAAGATTCCTTTTACACACGCACACTGGCAGTGATATTTCTGAACATGCCTTTTTTATCAAGGCATCTTAGCGTTAGCCATGAGTAGCTAAAGTGCCAAAATATCATTTTTTATGTGAGGCGTTGAGCAATACTTGAACATCACATTAGTGGAAATGTGTTAAGTAATGAGGCTTTGAGGGTATTTTTTACCTGTGAAGCCATACCTTTGCCCAGCATTCACTGTGACAGTGATGTGGCTTCTTAGCAAGAAACTCAGAGGTGGTGTGGGAAGCCCTGGGCTGGGAGAGCAGGGGGCTGCAAGACAGGGCCACTGGTGGGGCTAATTTTGGGCAAACCTTGTCTTCGGTAATGAAATATGGATGTCTTGAAGGTTCAGCTTTCCCAAATGGCAGGCCTTATTTGTCTTGAACCATGTGTAAATTTTAATTGGATGTTGTCAAGTGCCATTCTTGGGAGGGCCCCAGATTTCTCTACTGTACTTGGACCCATCCTTTCTTATCAGTGGGGACAACAGGCAGTGGCTCCCTGGCAGAGCTGAGCTTGGCACATAACTCACTGCTGCATGTACCTTGATATAGGTGTCTAGCACATCGTGGTAAAAAACAGCTGAGGAGCATTTACAGCTTATTTCTGTTCTTTAGGTAAAACTAGCAAATGTGAATATTGTTTAACTCTCCTAGCCTGTAAATTCACACAAAGAAAAATACAAAGCAGAATCAAAGAGAATGACAGATTCCCTGGAAAGTCTCCTAGCCAGGAGATCACTTCCCTTGCTCCCTGCAAACGATTGCTTTATGGGGTGCATTGAAGTCTGATCAAGAGCTCTTGACTGATACAAACTGATGTTGGGTACAAATGCTGTATTAATGTGCGACAAGAGAAGTGAACAGAAAATGCCCTAAGTATAGCCCCTGGCTGTATGTGTGTGATGTTGGCTGCTGGATCCTTTGGGGTACCTGCACAGGTACAAAGCCCTGCCTTCATTGAGTTGGCTGGTCAGCTGCTCAGAGGGATCTGAGATTTATTCTCATGCAAGATTAGAAGGGATAGTTTCAGCAGTGTACATTTTCTGGTGGCATATCCCCATTGCCAAATCAGGATGGCTTCCTCTTTCATCAAGGTCACACAACTAGTTTGAAGACCCAGACCATGAGGACCAGTGCGCCTGGAAAATCTTCCTACCACAGGAAAATGTGAAGGATTCGCCCCCTAGAGTTGTCCCAGCCTGTCCCAGTTGAACCTCCCTGGGGGTGCCACTGTGGGAGTTGTTAGTGGTGGATTTTTGCCTCTCTACTTACTTCCCTACAATCCTTTATGAATGTTCCTAGTACACATTAATGCACCATAGTTTATTCCGCTTTCAAACCTGCCTCACCTAAAGGCACTTGTGTTTTCTGGCAGGGTATCCATTAGGGAATGAATGAGGGGTAGTTAGTGTGCAATAAAAAATCACACCCTTACTTATTGCACACTAACTTCACTTTATACATGGAATATTCCAGAATGAAGAGTGTTTTCACTTTAATCAATGCACAAACTGCCATTTTATTATTATGGTTTATTTTTTTCTGATGTAATTTATGATTGAATTATGCTCCAGACTGGAGCATAAAAAATACTTTTATTCCAGTATAACTACTCCCCTTTGGAAGCAGAGTCATTATAATGGAATAAAGTCCATTTTATTCCAGAACAATGTAGTGCTCTCTACTGCCAGCAAAGGCCTGAATGTTGTAATTTATAAAGAGGGAAAAGTAAGGGTAAGAACAGGGGGAAAATTAGAGCAAGGATAGTCAACTGATAAAGGTCTTGAGAATATCATACATGTGAGGACTGAATATAGCCCATAGTGAGGAACACTAAACATCCACAAACTAAATAAAAATAATAAAAATGCCTCCTGCCTTCCCCTCATACATCTTATGAGGTGGTAGAAGGGGTTGTGGAGAAAGGATTGATGTCTCTTGCTGGGAAGTGAATTATTCAAACTCCTGGCTGCAGGGAGCTCCTACAGTTATGAATCCTGTTTGTCTTTGTGGTGTTGCCGAGGCAAAGGTAGCCTCTGGTTCTCCACGGGAAAAGGGCACCCTCAGTGCTGTGTTGCCCCTCGATGCTGAAGGCTGGCTTCCTGTCTGCCAACTCCTTGTCCCCCAGGTGTCAATGCCACCCTGGCCAGCAGCAGCAGAGGCTCCCTGAGGCCAAGAGCCAGCTGTGCTTCTGCTCAGGGCTGGGTAGTGCAGGCGTACGGGGTATGTATCCTTCAAGCATCCATGTGCAAGCATTCTTCTGTGCTTCTCTCTACAGGATCTGCTTTGGTCAACATGGGTAGTATTTCTAATGGCAACTCAAAACCCCTCCTCCAGAGTGGAATCGTGTCCAGCTGGGATAGATAGTACTTTTGCCTCAGCAGCATATACAGAATGCATCAACCTGAGGCCATGGGAAACTGGATACTGAGGGGGGGACACCTAGTCAGGTCATGGTGAGAAGAGCGGGGTCATGGGAGTCACTATGCTGATAGAACTGTCCCATAGTTGGTCAGGTTTCTGGTTCTTGTTCTCAGCTGCTTTGGTACCTGATACAAATAAGGTCATGTTCTGAGTTCGTGATTGGACCCTTGCCCTCAAAAGACCCCTATACCTTGTTGTGGGGCCAAGCCCCCCAGGTTGTTGAATCTTACCCGCCTACTTGTCAGTTTTCCATGTTTGTTATTTTGTTATTAAAGTCTTTATTTTTTGGGCAAGATGATCGTTTCCATCCCTTATTTGCCAGTTCCCCTCAGCCAAGCCGAACAAGGGGTCGCAGCGAGTGAAGATATTCCGGGACTGTCAAGGTGCAATCAGTTCCAAGTAGGCTGCTAAAGTCACGAGCAAACTCCAAATCCCAGGTGAAACAAGACCTAAACATATGCTTTTTAGCCCTTAAAATAGTGAAGCATTATTTTAACCAGAAGGCAGCTACACTTTGCTAAATTCAGCTACAAAAGGAAATGCAATCATCCTCAATCATGAGGGCCAAACTGTCACATATCACACCACTGCTGTGTGTTTGCACTTCTCAGATAAGGACTTGGTGAGCTTTTAGGATGAAGCCATAGGAAAATGATATTATTTTTCCTCTCCTGTCAATAATTCCCCATGTGGCAATCAATTTGATCTTGCTGAGGGCCAGAACCTATCTTTCAGAGATTTTAAATTATGATGAATAGAAGTGAAAAAAAGTTTTTTGCTTCTTGTACTGTGAGGGTTGGCATTCCTATCCCATACCTGTTACCATACCTGCTCCAACACACAGCTCTGCTGTGCTGCTGGACTTGTCTGGAGAGAGGACGGAGAGCTGCTGGATGGGGAAATGTGGCAGAAACACAGCCTGTATTTCTGCTGTCCTTTTTTGAAAGAGAGATGGCCATGGGTTGGGCTGGGATGAGAGAGCAGGTGGAGAGTCTGGGTTATGCATGATACTGATATCATGATGCTGTACAAAGAGAGTACTTGACAGTTTTGGTAAACACTGGTGTATGCTTCAAGTGGATGTGCTGTTGGGAGCATATTTCCTGCCACTGCATATACAGCTTGAAGAGCAGCCCAGGCAGGCTGCAGTGCCAAGACATCCCATCTTACTGCCCCAAGCTGACCACGTCTCCCTCACTGACCCCACACATCTTCCAAAGGTGTACATAAGTTTGTCAAGCTTTTATTTCCAGGCCTGGGCATCCTGCTTAGACAACATATGTGCAGAGTGATAAGGGCCTTTAGAGGAGCCCCAGAGAGATATGGACTAGTGTTCACCCCACAGTGGCTGTATAACTAGAGCTGGGCACCAGGGTGACAAAGGGAATTTATGATATGTCAGCTAGATACAATATCCTTCAAAATAGATTGTCTGTTTCTTGAGCAGGGGTTAGCATGTCTCATAAAACTTTTGGCTACACATAAGGAAAATAAGTATTAAGAGATTTAGATATAAATTCTGTCAAGATCAAATAAATCCATCTGCTTCTGACAGGTAGACTCTGCTGTGTTTGGGGAAGAGAAATCTGTGGGATGTGGCCTTAACAGACCTTTCTTTCCACTGTGAGATATTAGCAGCAGTAATTCCAGCAGTGACCTGCTCCTCATCCTGGAGAAGGCCGAAGTCCTGTCTACCAGCACTCCACCCCAGAATTGGCAGCACTTGGCAAAGCCATTTAGAAGCCACCTCGAGATCCTTCCTATGACCTTGTGGGTAGGGCAGACAGTGTCATTCTCAGATCAAGTCTCCTTCCCGGGAATGTGACAGTTTTGGAAAGCCAGCAAAGCTGCTGCCTGGCTTCAGGCACCGCTTCAGCTACTTAAGTCCATGTGGGAAAGACCCTGCCAGTTTTGAATGCTTTTGAGCGCTCCCCTTTGGCTATTGTTGCTCATATTTTCTTTACAAATCTATTAGCTTTACCAGGCCCATTAAATACCTATTAGGCTGCCTGTTAGCAGATGCTTTGGATGCCTTCACACAGAGGTCTCAGCATGGGCTCCTCATTTGTAAAAGGCAAGGAGAGAGAGAGGTGGAGTCAGGAAGTGGGACCTGGGCTACAGCACGAAGGAAAAGGGAGAAGGAATAAAGCCAATGACACTACCAACTGCTCTTCATACAAGAGGGGGAGAGTTCTTGGAGGGTGTGTGTGTGGGGCAAGGGAGGTTGAAATAGGGGTCAACTAAACCAATCCTAGGCCAGGGCTGGTTGCTCACACAGCAGTGGAAGGACCAGAGTCCCTCATGCAACCACTGCCACCAGGTTCTCCACCTCGCTTTGACATCAATAATGCAGGAAGAAGTAAACCAGAATAACTGTTTGTGGTATAGGAAGCTCCTGGACGAACCAGGAAAAGCATCTAAAATCTGGTACTCCAGATCCAGCTACACAGGCTCTGCCCACCTGCCAGGCAAGTGGCTTGGCAGCTGCAGGGCTGTGCTGGACTCTGCAGCTCTGGGACGAGTCCAGGCACGCGTGTCCCAGGCTGGCATCAGCACAGCTTTCATCATGAGCACAAATCATGTAATTATCCCAGCCTCTGCCTGCCGTGCACTGCTACCTCTTTGCATTTCAGATCTCCTGGAATCAGCTGAGTCCTGCCTGCGGGTGCCCTGGGGAGCAGAGCAAACTCTCCTTCCTTACAGCCCAGTTGCAAAGGAAGCCTCTCCATTTCTTACAGGGTGGAGATGCAGGCTTGGATGGGCTTGAGAGGGGACACCAGAAGAGCCTACAAGGGCAAACTAACAATTAAATTTCAAAAAGTGGTGGAAATCAGGTGAAAGCTGGCCATATTGTAAAAGCAATAGTCCTGCCCAGATACTAACGTTTGACTGGGAAAATGCCAAGTGGATTTATATCGTAAAGCTCTGCCAACGCCCCTGATCCTACCCTGCAGCATCCTGCTCAATTCCAGTTCTTTTTATCTTGCCCTAATATGCATATGTGCACACAGAGACACAGAGTTTTGCCAAAGCATCCTCTGTCCTGACCCTCTTCTCTGGCAGCTGTAGTGGTTCTGGGTATCCCCAAAGTCTGAGCAGTCAGGCAATCATGCTGAATTGTGTTTAGTGGAGCCAGGTTATTGTGATGCTGAAAAATGAGGACAAGATTGAGGCCATCAAGCTCATTTTTATTGTTCGTAGAACTCCAGATGTGAAAGCTAATGGATTTGGATTGGTTGCTAGCAGCAAAGCCTCATCAAAGATCTTTTTTTCCTAAGGGCGTTCAGTGCAATTCACTGATTGATTAGAGGCTTCAGACGGTTTGAATGTGGATCTGTGTTTGGGCTGGATCAGGAAACCCAGCCTGCAGCCTTCAGGCTCACACAGGAGCACTGCAGCCTCAGCTCTAGCAGGCTGGGAAGCTCTCAGGGAAGAGAGGGAGATTTGCAGAGACATGCTTTGTTACGTCGTTGGGTTTTGGCAATGGAGGGAGGGAAGAGGAAGACAGACAAATCTCAGGACTATACAAAAGGACTTCCTCAACAGAAGTTTTTCTTACAGGACAAAGGTACAAAAATGGCCTTCTGCAGATGGACAGTGTAGGCTTCAAGGAGAGGAATACAGAAAGGTACAGAGAATTATCCCCTCCTGGGAAGGTGGAGGTGTCTCTAAGGAGGAGATACTGGAAGATGCTGAGGGCTCTGCAGGGGCAGCATAAATATTTAGGTGGGTCAGATCCACCAGGGATCAAGATGGATTCTCTTAGTGAGAGGGTAAGAGTTTGTGGGAATCTCAAAGGACTGGAACTCAGGCAAAACATATGCTCTCAGAGTTTCTGATTATAGCTTTATAACTTTTACTAAAAATCCTTCGCTATCCGTCAGGAAGCCAGATGAGTTACAGATCTGCGTGTGCCTGTCAGGTGCCTGCTGCCATGCCAGCTTGTCTTCTGTTGGCATTCATTTGGGTAGTTTGCTTCTTTGTCTGCAACACAAGTAGTTAATCACATGGAGAACCTAATTAGGTGGTAACGAACCCAGGTGTCTTACTTCTCTCAGTGTAATAGGACATCTGCCACTGCTCTAAGAGCACTTTACAACGACTGACTAACAATGGCTGTAATGTATGGTCCTGAAGAGACAACAGCTTCCTTTAGTGCCTCAGCTAGGATGTGGCTTGCTGGGAGAGCCTGAATTCCCAGTCTCCTCACCCTGTGCCAAAACTCATGGGTGCCTGACTACCAGTCAAGGGGAGCCCAGTCCTGAATGGCGTGGGTGAGAGAGGTGCAAGCAGGCTGGGAAGCACAGGGTGTCTTGTGGGACAGGCTTGGTGAGCACAGGCTGGGCGCAACTTACTTTGGCACAATGCTTTGGACAAATTTGTTCTAAGAGAGTGAGCTTACACCAGTTTAGCAGTGGCCTCACACGGCTGCAGAGCTTTTGATCCAGTCCTAATAGCCCCAGGATCAGATTTACTGTGCAGTCCAACCATTCCCTGCGACCCCCACAAGCACAAAATAACCTGTTTTTCCTGCCTAGCACCCGTCTGGGATGGTGTGGCTGTCACCACATTCCACCCTGCTAGATGCAGGATTGCTGGATTCTGGCTGTTTCCATGTTGTGACCAAATCTTGCTATATGTACTGTGTTCTCAGAAAGATTAAGAAAATCATTCACAGCTCATAATCTAGCAGATGCATTTCACTTTTCCCTCAGTCTGAGGAAGGAAATTATAATTTTCTCAAAGTAGTGCCTTCAGCCTTTATCTCCAAATGCATTAGTTCTCCAGCCTGCTGTTTAAATCAAGCTGTGTCAACGTGTTGTGGCTGGGTGACAGTCACATTAGGTTGCCTCTGCTCTCACCTTCCATCTCACTTCCCATTCAAATATAGGAGTGCAAGTCTGGTTTCCAGGAGGAGTGTTCACAGGAAGAAAATCAACAGTCTTTCCATCCATTAAGGTAGCCGTTGTATTAAGGGCAGTTCTAGGAGCAGAATCCTATGGGGTCACAAGATGCCCCACGTCCTACCCTAACAGCCAAATAGCCAAATCTGGCAGGTAATGTGTCATGGTTTAATCCCAGCTGGCAAGATTGCAAAAAGCCCCACAGAGCTGCTTGTTCTGTCTGTCCTGGTGGGATGAGAAGAGAACTGAAAAAGTAGAAGTGAGAAAAATTGTGGGTTGAAGTAAAGACAGTTTAATAGGTAAAGAAAAAGCTGCATAAACAAGCAAAGCTAAACAAGGAATTCATTCACCATTTCCCATGGGCAGGCAGGTGTTCAGCCATCCCCAGGAGAGCAGGGCTCCATCGTGTGTAATGGCTTCTTGAAAAGCCAAACATCATCTTTCTGAATGTCCCTCTTTCCTTTCTCTTTCTTCCCCCAGCTTGATATGCCAAATGTGATGTCTTATAGTATGGAATATCCCTGTGGTCAGTTGGGGTCAACTGTCCCAGCTGTGTCCCTTCCCAACTTCTTGTGCACCCCCAGGTGTGAGAAGCAGGAAAGTCATTGATGACATGACATGGTTGGGAATAAAATAATCTCTGTATTATTAATATTGTTTTCAGCACAAATTCAAAATACAGTCCCACAGCTACTCTGAAGAAAATTAACTCTATCCCAGCCAGAATCACAACAGAAGGAGACATCAATTCTAATTGCATTATGCCATGACAAGGTGTGGAATGTTTCTTCCTGACCCAAGCTGCTGATCGGCAAAAGCCCTGAAGCATAAGGATTAATAAGTCTACCAACATTTATCTTAACTAGCATAATTGAGAAAGCTGTTTCTATTCATACTACTGTCTACTTCCATCTTTTTTTGGAACGTGCTGAACCATATCACTCTAACTGAACAGGATACAAATCCGTTTAGCAAATCCATAGCTCCTTTCCTAACCACTTGCAAATTCTCTCCTCTTATCTTGCTGGCAAAAGTGCTGTGGAAGGAGAAGTACAATGGGGCATACTCTGTATGTGTACCTCCCTCAGGCAAAGAAGGAATTTTGCAACATGCTTCAACGAGACGTCTGAAATCCCTCTTGTTTAAATTGTCCCAAATTTGTTGGTGCTTAATCAAAGTTAAGCCACATCCTAGGCTTTTCTCCTTGCTTTTCAGCAACTAAGGGAATTTCATGCTCATGAAGCTCAGTGACTAATAGCAGTTAATAGTGCAGCAGCAGATGGCATACGAGCTCTGCTCGCTTCCGCGCTGGCTGCGCCGGTGCCCCCCACAAAGCAGCCCTGCTGTTCCATCCAGCGCTCCGCACCGAGCTCTTCCAGTGCCCGCTCCTCCCCGGTGCCTCCCAGCCCGGGGATCTTCATGCCAATGCTGCCCGTGATCCCAGTGGTGCCGCAGCCACCCCAGCTCTCCCAAGCCAGGGCTCTCCCCACCACGCTCTGCCAGTGCCCCCTCCTGCCCTGCAGCACCCCTTGATAATCTCCCTTTGTTTTCCTTAGCTCACTTACTACTTGCCAAGACACCTCTGTTGTGTACATTGTGATTATACTGAAGATACCAGCAAAGGCCCCTCATCAGCTATTCTGGCTTTGTGACTACAGAAACAGTAAATGATAAGGTCTCTCCTATTTCATAAACATAAATGTCACAGGTCTTATTCTGCAGCGCTTCTGAACTCCGCACTCACTTTGAAACCAATGGGAGCTCTGTGCACAAAGCAACTCCCGAATAATCACAGTCTGTCAGCTCTATAATGTCACAAAATATTCCATGTGTGCAAATATTTGGATTATTATTTATTGGGTGTCCACAAAGTGCAAATATCAACCTGCCCCAGAGATACATTATAACTTTCCAGGGTAGGAGGATGGGGGAGAGCACTGCCTGCTCATAAAATAGCCGCGTGCCTGATAGCACTGCTGAGCGCCTGTGATAATAACCACTGCTTTTCAAGTCCTTTCCATCAAAGGATTTAAAAAACGTCCATGAATTAAGGCTGACATTTTCATTTAGAGGTGACAGATGGGTGGAGGCAGTGCATCTCTAATTTGAGCCACTCTAGATCTGACTTCCAGAAAAGTTTCTCTCTGTAGTTTCCATTTTAAATTGAAGGCCTTGGGCAAAATTAAAAAGATAACTCACAGAGCTACTTCTTAGGTCCTGCAGAGACTCATGCTTTAACCAGTTTGCTGCTCCTCCCATCTCTTTTGTTTCATTTTACCACACCTTTCCAGAGGGCTGGAAAAGGCCACTGAGGTTTTCACTGTGCATTGCCTGATGGCATTGGATGCTGAGGCCAGCTGAAGTTTTTTGTACTACTTCCAGCAACTTGCATTTGAGCTTGGTAAGCACTGCTGGCTCTGTCTCAGAGTTTGAAAACTCACGACATTGCTAGGGAAGGTGATTTACAAGTAAGTGACAGATGCAGTTGGGCAATCCAATTGTCTTGGCTCACAGACCTGGACTCTCATTCCAGAACCTTCTTTCATGGCAGGTGACGCTTGTTGATCCGTGAGACTAGTTTTTCACTTCTTATTCTTGATGTGAGGCAATAAGATGTGAATATGAAAGTAAATACTGGCTACGCTGAGAAAAACTTGACCTTTCTGTTCTTATCAGTTGCAAGTTGATTCAGAGATTGGTCTCTTTCTCTCTTTTTGTAAAACTTCTGGTGCTTTCAGTATCCTGAAGGAAATACTTTATTAGAAAGATTAGTGTCTTGGATGCCTCGTGGCACCTGCTGACCAGCAACAAAGCATACCACAAATTAGAAACAGAGAGAACCCCCCCCAGGGGGGAAAGACATGGAACCACTAGGATATTTTTAAACTGCTTTGGGGTCTGCATGCTTTTTCAATGTCTGGACTGTTAGTGATTCTTATAGCTGTGTCTCCAGGCCCTGCTGTCTGTCATATGTAATGCACATCATACACTGTTGGTAAGCAAGCAGCTTCGGTTCATATAGGGAGCTCCCACAGACTTTTCCTGCTAAACCCATAGCATCAAGACTCAGGACTGCTCAGCTGAAAGTCCAGGTGTTTCATAGGTGAGAGGAAGATCTCTACTGTGCCTGCTGTGGGAGGTTGGAGATGTAAGAGCTCCCAGCTGTTATTCAGAGTTTGTGCAGCAGAGCTCCTGTGCACTCCTTATCTGTTCCAGTGCAAAGTCAGGCAGCTTAAACAAAGCCTTTGCTGTGCAGGATTTGGACAGGGAAAACACCAATGAGCAGTTCCCATGTCCCGGCTGGGGACTGTATCCCCTGCTAACAAAAAACCCAGAGCTAAACCTGGTAACTTGAACCACTGTGCTGGATTTCATAGTGGAAATTTGCACCTTCTCTATTTGCACTTTCTCTACCACCTTATGTCCTCTTCACATTTGGCCAAAACTAAACCCACCACTGTCAACTTCATGGTGCAGGGTAATGGAAGAGTGGAATTAATGGAGGGATAAACTGAAGGCTTGCCATAGCCTAATGTATTTCCTTCAGCTTCATGGCTCAGTGAATAAAGAATTGGAAAATAATTCAATGCAGTTCAGAGTTTGCCCAGCCAAACAGACAGAAGACCCAACAGGATAGAGAATTGCACTGGGAGATATCAAAGGAAGAGATTTCCATAACAGGCTCTACTACCTCTCTTGAATCACGAGTCATTGTAAATTTTCCCCTATCCCATCCTGTCTCATGGACATGGGAAAAGGATTTTCACTGCACGTAAAATGTGCAGCATGACAAGTTTTGGATTTCAGTGGTGAATGAAAGGTAATGCTATTATAATCACTCATAATAATAATAATTAGTATTTTTATTCTGAGTGAAGAATAATTTTTTCTCAGCAGGGGGCAAGTCAGCCAGACTAAATTCAATTTCTCCTGAGGGATTCCAGGAAATTGCCTCAAATTCCTTCGCTCTTGCTTCCATTTTTGTACTGTACACTACTTAGGAAGTACACATACAAAACTGCACCCATGCCAGTTATTTTAACCCTCAGATTAAGAGGATGGCACACCATATTTAGATATTAAAGCAGTCTTTCCCTTTACATGTTATTTTGCTGCCTGCTCTTCCTCTGGGTGTGCTCTCTAGCTTCTCTGCCCCTTTCTTTACAGCTCCTATGCACACATCACTCTGTTCTGGCTAGTTCATGGCCTCCCTCTTTCCATCCAAGCTTTCACGGTGAATTTTTTAATGGTTGATGTACTGTAGCACTGCCAGTCCATCAATTAGTGAAGTGCTGCCATGGCTCTGCCTACAAGCTCTGTTAGTAATGTTTTCCTTATTGCAAATCTGCTCCCTGCTGTCGTAGGGACCTGGCTGCCTTTTCCTCGTGGCTACAATTGGGATGCATCAGAGATCAGGAGCAAATCTTCACTCCACTTTTGCTACAGCCAGCCTCCAACCCAAGGGTGAAGAGGAAACGGGGAAATGAGAGATATGGCCTAGGCAAGAGTTTATGTGTGTGTGTGTACAGTGCTCTTTGGAAGCTGGTACCAAGTCTACAAACTGCAAAACTGCTCTCACTGGGGAACCTCACTGGGAATGTTGTTGTGGTTTGATCCAGGTATTTGAGAAAGGAGAGTAGTGCTATTATTTTGGAGCCACAACTAATCTATCAATAAAACAGAGATTGGTGAGGAAACTTCAGGGAGGAACAACTATCATTCATTTAGGCACAACTAAGGGCTTGAAATGAAGCGACTTGAAACATGTCATCTTAAAATAAAATATCTTAAAACAGAAAAAAACACTTATAAATAAGCCTCTAACCAGCACCAAGATTTTTTCAGGAAGTGTATGAAACATGGGCAAATATAGAGAAATGACTTTTTTGGGATGTGCTTCTAGTCTCCAGAGACTGACAATTTATGGACTACCTGCATCAGGCATTGCTCAGCCCACTGAACAGATACTCTGTATTGGTTAGCTGCACTCAAAGAGTTTGTTTAATCGTTTTTATGGTGGCTTTTCTGCCCAACACAGAATAAGATCCTCCCTCTGTAACATCACACTTCTCAATTTATTTGCTGTGGCTAGTTGACAAATTCTGGGTGTCTCAGCAGCCTTGGGGAATAGACAAAACCAGAAAGGATTGTTTTCCTTTGGTGAAATATAAGCCTGATTAGCATTCTGAGAAGCCAGGTCGAGGTTTTGTTGGGTTTGTTTTGCTTGGGCTTTTTTTTTGTATTATCCCCAGCCTCTGTTACATGTACCAGATGCCTCTGGGGATGTTGCTGGACAAGGTTCTATTCTTTCCCTGGGCTATTGACTACATGCCAAATAAGATTTCTCTCCAATCGAACACTTCTGAAGATTTAGGCACTGTCTCTATCACAATTGGTGGTGTCTAGTAAAATAACTCTGTTCATTTGCTACACCTTGCCTGGGTCACTGGGGAAGTTAACTGTGTGGGACTATTAACACCCCATAAAGATACTTTCTTAGCTTTAAAGCACAGGGCTCTGAAACATCAGCAGCACCGTGGTGATGGGCTGTCTAAAGGCTGCTGTTGTGAGCATGGTGTGCTGCTGACCCCGAGCAAAACTAAACAAAGAGACTGTGCCTGTAAGGCTGCAGGGCAGGGCTTCAAATCTCTTGTGCAGGCATGAGTCCCTATGGCCTAGGCAAACCACAGGCACACTAGCTACACCTGCACCTACCAAGAACAGCATGCTAAGCTCATCACCTCCTACATTTGATGTCCTGATCTATCACGTTTTATCAGCAAAGATAATTATTTGCATAATAACATGACCTATAGAAACGGAGTAATTCTCTAACTACTGTGGGATGATACTCTTCCCTCTTATTTTTCAATAAATATCTGGCTTTGGTTCTCCAGCACAGAGTGGAGGTTTGTGGGTTTGTTCTGTGAGTAACATGGCTTGATTGAGTGCAGTGGAGCTTGGCTGAATTAAGCAATGTGGACATCAGTTCCAAGACCATGAGAACTGAAAGTTAGAGGGTCACTGCAACTCTAAAGAGATGTGACAAATGTGTGCTTAACTCTGCACATTACCAAACTGCCCTTATGCCAAAAGCCATGGTACAGCATAAGCTTCAGATTGGATTGGATATTAGGAAAAATTTCTTCACAGAAAAGATCATCCATTATTGGAACAGACTGTCTGGGGAAGTGGAAGAATCACCATCCTTAGAGGTATTTAAAAGTCATATAGGTATGACACTTAGGGACATGGTTTTTGTGGTGGACTAGGCAGTGCTGGGTTAGTGGTTGGACTTTATGATATCATAGGCCTTTTGCAAACTGAATGATTCTGTGATCATACTGATCACTAAACCAATGAAGTTTTGGTCAAGCATGTAAAGTTCATAGAGGTGAGAACTGTCACTGCTGTGTTTAGCCTCAGAGAGACAGTCAGTCATGAAGATGGGGGCCATGTTCCTTCAATTCTTTCCAAACTCATACATTGAAATGGCATGTTTCTGGGAGTGACAAGAAGCCTCCATTCATGCAGTTTGGAAGTCACTCACTCTGTACTGGACACTTTTGCTGGTCTCTAGAAGATACTCCTTCTGCGGACACGAATGTTGGTTGGAGAGGGTTTCCTATACTGACTAGAAGACTGCTGGCCAAGAGCCTTCATCTAAGTTCTGTTACCAGCACCAGAATAATGAACCCCAAATATGTAGAAGCAGAGGAAAGAGAGCATAGGAGTTTTAGGTACTCACTTCTTTTTTCCCGTAGTCTAGCATAAATAATACATTAGCGTGTGTTCCTGTCTCAAACATTTGCTGTCAGTTGCTCTTACATGACAACTTATGACTGAGTCCTGTCTGTGCTACAGTTAACAATCTTTTCCTTTAATTCCTTTTCCTTTCTGCCAAGAACACGAGGGAAAATAGGCTCCAAAATGGTAATAGATGTTGTAAAACCAAAGGCAACCATCTTCTTGTTGTCCTGTTTACAAAGACAAAAATTATCAGACTTTAATTTTGAGAGAGATTTACTGGGATAGATTCTCCATTGGTAAAAGCAGAGACTCCCTGGAGCTGACCATGTAGAGAGGGAGCAGTCTCCACCATCATAAGAGCATGGTCTGACAAATATGATGAGAATGGTTATGATCAGGAGGAAAGGAAAGGACTATGAAAGAAAGGACTATGGTCTTGTGATGTTCCCTTCAGCCTCATTATGCACAGCACTACATAGTGCTTCACTGTATTTCTCTCTTTATTCCTATTCTTTTGTTTTCCTTTCCTTCCACTGCTTCCTTGCTGTTCAGTCTGAGTCTGGCCAGCTCTGAAAATGGAGTTATTTCCTGGGCCGAAGCCATGTCAGCTGTCCTTGTAATAGGAGAGAGCCAGTGGGAAGGAGCAAGAGTGAGGAAGCCAGATGTTGTCTCAAGCCAGTGACATGAGCCAATATCCACTGGCTGAGAGTGTGAGCTGTCCATGTGTCCTGCCTGCAGCATCAGGCAGAAGCTTCTGTTGTCTTCCGCCCCCGTGGGCGTGCTTGCCGCAGTTGTCACAAATCCAGCGCAAATCTTCACACAAACCACGGCAGAGCGGCTGTTCCAGACCAAGCTGCCTCTTCTGTGTCTCCCCCGGGGGCTGATTTGGGGGTGTGTATCCTCAGCTCTACTCTACACCAGCTGTGGGTTTGTCCCTCAAGGACAGATACCAATAAATGCGGAAGTCTGGTTCTCTTCCTGCCGGGGGAGATGAAAATGGACTCAGTGCATGGAAACCATCTGGGATGAGAGCAGAATTGGCCCAAACAGCTCTGGCTTAAAAGAGCCAGCAACATGGAGAGAAAGTGATGGGAGGGAGCAGAAGAGGGGAGAAGAACTGGAGAGGGGAGATAATTGTATAAATAGAAGAGTGAGGAATGAGCATCAGCTCAATCTCCTTTTTCTGACTGATTTTGACAACAAGGTGCCATGGCCTTCACTGACCTCAGCTTTTATCAGCCTGGTGTTGATGTGACCTTATTGCTTCCCTGGTTTAAAACATTTTTTATTCTATCAGTGGCCCATTCCTTCTCCCTACCCCCATCTAATTTTTCCTTTTGCAGCCTGTTAATGAGCAAAGTGCTTATGCAAATGAGAGGCAGAAACAATTGCTTTGAATAAAGAAGGAAATTGTCAGGGTAGAGACAGAATCCAACTTCAATCTAATGAGTCCCTCTCTACCTTGGCTCTCATGTCAACCCTCTTGCTTTTCACTACACCTGAAACTATCATGTTATTTTTTAACTTTTGTGCTTTAATATAAACACTGATATCTGTCTTTTTGGTAACACCCTTTCACATACCCATAGAACTGTAGAACCATTAGCACCAATTTTCATTTTCTTGCTGTACAAAGATAAGCCAAAGGGGACAAAGGTTTCATCTCTCCCTAGCTTGCTATCTCTATGCAAATTTTGTGTCCATTTTTAATTGTTCATTTAGGAAAGTGATTTTATGTTGTTTTATCAGCAGCCCTTAGTGTGGATGTGGTCACACTAACGTAAAAGTGCTGGAAAGCTCTGTAGCTTAGTCAAACTGGACTATTACTTGTATGCAAATAGAAATGAGGATGCCTTAAGGGACTGTCCTGTGTTTTTTTGTTTGTTTGGTTTTTTTTTTTTTTTTTTTTTTTTTTTTTTTTCCCAGCATTAAAGCAATGTATATTCTAGTGTGAACAAATATTTAGAAATGTCAGGGCTGCTCTGGAAAGTATTGAGCTATTTCAGTAGAGAAAAACCTCAAAGATATTTCCTGTAAGCATTGCAGGATATGGATGCGAATCCTTTAAGAAAGCTTTTCCTTTTACCAAGATATTAACTAGCTCCTGAACTTAAATGTGATTTTTGTCAATACTTGGGTAGAAAAAAGGGCAGGTAGAAACAGCAGGATGTTTGTATGAAGCTGAGAAGAGCAAGCAGAACACAGGGTGCTGTTTAGGTAAATCAAGGCCCATTTGTTTTCATTTGACTCCAGGAGTTATTGAGATAACTCACAGCATGGGTACAGGGACCTTTCTTTCTTTCTTTCTTTCTCTCTTTCTTTCTTTCTTTTCTTTCTTTCTTTCTTTCTTTCTTTCTTTCTTTCTTTCTTTCTTTCT
>VWZP01007814.1:1196351-1233177 GCA_013396995.1 Dicaeum eximium | reverse complement strand
TTCTTTCTTTCTCTCTTTCTCTCTTTCTCTCTTTCTCTCTTTCTTTCTTTCTTTCTTTCTTGCTTTCTTGCTTTCTTTCCTTCCTTTCTTTCCTTCCTTCTTTCCTTCCTTCTTTCCGCACTTCCTTCCGCACTTCCTTCCTCCCTCCCTCCCTGTCTTTCTGTCTGTCTTTCTGTCTGTCTGTCTGTCTGTCTGTCTGTCTGTCTTTCTGTCTGTCTGTCTGTCTGTCTGTCTGTCTGTCTGTCTTTCTGTCCGTCTTTCTGTCCCTTCCCAGAACTCCCCTTCCCCTTCCTCCAGTAAGTTCTCTCAAGCACCTGCTGGCTATGCAGAAGACAGAAACTGAAACTGGGAGTTAACACCAGGATTTACTTCAGATCAAGAGAGAAGTCTGTGTGATGAAGGTTGTAGTCTGGAGACCAAAGCTGAGGCAACATCTTTGGCACTTTCCCATCCAGTGTCTCAACAGCAAAATCCAGGATAAACCAATGCACATTTTGTATGAAAATTTAATGGCTGTCATGCAGTTCCTATTCTTATCTTTCCTGGCCTCTAGCATCCAACATAGAACTATACCTATAGATATATAGATAATATATATAGATAAAAGGGCAGAAGTAATGACTTGGGCTCCATTCAGAGGTTCACATGTGCCCAGAAATTCTTATTGCCGTCGCTTGAATTTTGTTTTATTTTCTCATCTAAAAATTAAATAATCTACTTCTTCTGGGATGGATGAGACCTGAAAGGTCTGTGAAACTAAACTTCTACCTGTCTGGCTTTTTCCACAAAACAGTTCAGAGCCTAATAATATGTTTCAGACTTGTGCTCCTCTGTCAAACTGGGTTGGAACTGGCCAACTGACTCAATGGCTATTAAAACTGACTTACAGACAGACAGTATGATCACATAATCCAAAGAAATCTGGATAAATCAAACAGAAGTAGGTGCTGTTTGCAGGTGAGCAGGATCATTTTTCATCAGTCACCTCTTCTGGTGTGGAATGCCTGGTGATTCGTGGGATGGCAGTGAGGACAGAGGTTGTGCTGGTAAGACACACAAGAGTCTAGAGTGTACACTGAGGCTCTACCTCAAAGTCCTCATTGCCCAGGAGAGCCTAGCCTCAAAAGGGTGAGTGTTCGCCACTGGGTGATGCAGATCTGAAAGGTAGGATTTGTTTAATTAATTCATGTACTTATTAGTTAGGGAGCAATAGTTTTAGGGCTAAGCTGTTTCATCCTGTTGCTCCCTACCAGGCTACATACATTTGGTGTTTGGAGCCTGTACTGTCCAGCTGATGTTACATGTCTCCACTGGTGGCTAGGATTTTAAACATTTTCCTTTGGCCAACTTAATGAGGCTGCTGAAAAGGGTTGGTTAAGCTTCTGATAAGCCTCTTGATTTTTATTTTTGTTTTCCAAGCCTTATGTGAATCAGCCCTTTTGAATTCAGCCACTAGCACCTGGAAAGAGGCCACCAGCACTTGGGGGCCGACAACATTATTAATGCGAGTCATTATTTGTGCGAAAACGCTCCTGGCTCATATGAAGCGTGTGGGTTCCCACTGTTTCAAAGGAGATGGAAGTACCTGCTATGTGCAGATAACCCAGCCCCTTCTGCCTGTTCCAAGCCATCAATGCCCACCACTCCAACCTGGCCCTCTCCAGCAGCCCTCTTGATGAGCAATGTGTATTTGCTTAAGGGTCCCTTTGTGAAACTCCTGAGGTTTTGCAGCAGCATCAGGCTAACAATGTGTAGTATAATTTAGAGACGAATGGGAAGTTACTCATCTGAGTTGAATGACAATAAGAATTTCTCTTAGAGAGAAATTGGAGATTAGAGAGGATGGGGAGGAGAGGTGAAACAATAGCCAAAAAAAGGGAAAAGATTAAAAAAAAAAAGATAATAACACCCTGCTCCATCTTGAAACTGCTTTTTGGTTTGTTTTGAGTTATTTGGTGTTTTTTAAAATTGTTCTCCCTCTTAAGAATGTGCAGATGTCTTTATCTGTGTAGACCCATTCTAAAAACAACAAAATAAAAATTTGAAGGTAAAAATAATTACAGACAGGGAGGTAGGCAGGCTGGATACAGTCCAGGTTTGTCAAAGTGGAAACTAACCAGATACTTTCCTTGAGGAGTAGAACCAGCTTTCTAGGGATAAAATCCTGTGTCAAATCTAATTTATTTGGACTTTAGTAAGGTGAGACCTAAATGGAAAGGTGATACCCTACATGGGAAATTACTGCCTAAATCTGGAGAAGACAGGGATTAGGAATAAACTGGCAAGAAAGGAGTGTGTTGATGTAATTAGCTGATGAAACAAAACTGAGACACTCTCAAGACAAAAGTGAGATCGTGAAGGGTGCATTGGGTGAGCTTGAAGGTTATAGAAACAGAATGAAATCATATAGTGCAGAGTAAAAGGTTACATTCTTGGGATTAACATGAGAATTTCTTCTATGCACCAGAATAAATGAATTCAAAAATCCCATAAATTGCAAATGACAGTAGGGAGAAAGGACCAAGATGTTATTCATCCTGTGATCAGCTAGTACAGCTGTGAGCCACCTCTGGGATGCAGGTGAGAAACAAGCAAATGCAATCGTGGGATGAGTATTTCTGAGACAGACAGGGAATTTTTAATATCATTGTTTGAGGCTTTGCTGAGGCATTATCTGGAACATCATCTTGAGCACCAGTCAGCCACGTGTCTGGCTGAGCTGCAGCAGGAGCAGAGCAAGAAGGCTGCTGAGGAAGGCTGTGGGGCCATCCAGGAGAACGGAGAACCTGTCATATGTGAGGAGACTACAAAGTGTTCTACTTGTCTAATGAAACAAAGGCTGAGGAGTGATATGATTATTCTCTATAAACACCTTAAGGGGATGAACATCAAGGAGGAAGAAGAGCTGTTTAAACAAAAAGACAATGTTGGCACAAGAGCAAATGGGTATAAACTGGCCATGAATAAAACTAGGCAGAAAATTGGAGAACAATGACTAACCACCAGAGGAAGCAGGCTCTAGGGCAGCCTAGACAAGTGGTATGGGTGAAGCATACAATTACAGAGGTAGAGGGAGGCATGAGCACTGTCTATGCCCACTGTTAGTGATGGGTGAGCACTCCCACAGCTTAACGCTGTGCTTGAGACTCTCTCCTTTCTCTCTCTCTCTCTCTCTCTCTCTCTCTCTCTCTCTCTCTCTCCCATATGAGACTTCCTCTTTCTCTCTGCTCCTACCCCATTATGACTGACTCCTCTTGCTGCTTTGGAAGCAAATGCTGTATCTGTGTTTAGGGTGTCTTTTGACTTGGAGAAAAAGGTGTTTATCATGATGTGTGCAGTGAGAGAGGATTGGCTTCTGTACCTCTGTACTGTGATGTTCCAAAGTCTTTTACTTCTCTAGGATGGGAGCAAATATTTCTCCCTTAATTCTACATTGCCACGTTATTACAACAAAGTGATGTTGCATGATAAAAAGTAGCTATGTTTTGGAGGGATGTATTTACTTCTATGATTCCTCCTTTACCCCTCATTTAACCTCTGAAGTGGATTTAAAATTTTTTTTTTTTACAATGGAAAGAACAATGCTGCCATTTAATAGATTGAGAGTTGTAGCTTTTTCACAGGCAGAGAAGGATTAGGGGACAGGGATGGTAAGTGAATTGTTCCTTCTCATTTCCTGCTGACTCACTGGTCTCTGCATTATGCTTACAACATGGCTGAATCACCAGGGGAATCTAGGCAAGGCTCCTCTAATCCCATTTAGGATAATTTGAATTAGGAAGAGAAGGAAAAAGATGAAAGGAAGACAAAGAGGAATTTAACTGTCATGAAGATTCCAGGTGCATTTCTTTCGGTAGATAGTCCCAGGTAAAGTGAGTCAAGTGGATCAGAGAGGCATAGGACATACATCTTCATTTCAGTTTGAGAGACAGAGATCAAGATATTGTACGCTCATAAGCATAGTATTGCTGAACTCTTGAGAATTGCTTTGACTAGTTCAAGCTCTATCTATCACATTTGACATTCACTAACACAGGATTTTTTTAGCTTTCATGTCTCTTAGTCACCAGTCCCAGCATTGCCTCCACTACTGGCTGTGAGGTAAGACCCTGCTTGTGAACATCTGTTGTCTTTGTGGTAGCAGAGGAACAGTAGAAGAAGGGAAGGTGCAGGAAAAGTGCTCGAGCTTCAAGCTTTGAGTATGAGGATTGTACTGATCAGGAGCACAGAGTGGTGAAATCAGCCCCTAATGTTTAGACTCAGCCTAAGCTGTAATTGCTTATATGATCATGGATGTATTCCAGCGCCCACAGAAGATTTGGAATGCAGACTAATATGATTATTTTTAAGTGCAAGTACAGAAAAGAGAGCAAATAAAAAGTCCCAGTGTGCTGCTATTCTGTCTTATACTGTGACTGTAGTATATTTAGAATACAGATCCAAGTATCAGTTTCCCTTACTAATATGTATGAGCCCATTCAGGCCTTAGAAAGTTTTTTGATGAGTTATTATATTTCCTCTGAAGACTTGAAGTAATCACTTGCCAGCCCAGGCTGCATCTTTCCTTGGACAGTGTGGGTACAGTCATTAATAATGTAGAAAAATCTTTGAAAAGTGCTGACAAACCTGATAATGGTGGTGCTGCTGGCTTGCAGAGGGACTGGGGAAATAGCTATCAGAAGCATATGTGAGTTGGCTGAAGCCTACCTAATGTAGGGTAGGCTAATCTAATTTTAATCGAGATATGGCTGTAGCTCCTACAGCTGTACCTGAATTAGACATGCATTTGCCAGCTCACACAGTGCTGTCCTGTGCCTGCTGCAGCACAGGGCTCGGGCCAGGCTGCAAAACCTCCCCGTGAAACTGCACATGCTCAGCTCTGCTCTGCCATGCCCTGCTGCAGGAAATGCACAGGATTCAATCCACTGGGCAGGTTGTACCTGTCGTGGGCTGATGCTGGCAGGATGCCAGGCTCCCACAAAAGCTGCTCACTTACTCCCCTCTGCAGATGGACAGGGGAGAGAAAATTTAACAAAGGGTTCATGGGTTGAGATAAGGACCAGGAGAGATCCCTTATTAAATACCATCATGGGCAAAACAGGTTCAACTGAGAGATATGAAGTGAATTTATTAATAACAAAATCAGAGCAGAAGCTGAGAAGGAAAATAGAACCTTCAAAACACCACCCACCCCTCCCTCCCTGCCCGCTCTACCTCCTCCCCCAGTGGGACAAGGACACAGGGAATGGGGGTTATGGTCAGTTCATCACTGTGGCTTCTCCTGCTGCTCAGGGAGAGGAGTCCTTCTCCTGCTGCACCGTGGGGTCTCTCCTGTGGAAGACAGCTCTCTGATGTGGCTTCATCCCACGAGCAGCAGCTCTCCGTGAACTGCTCCAATGTGAGTCCATCCCACAGGCAACCGTCCTCCCAAAATTGCTGTGGCATGGGTCACTCTTCCATGGGGTGCAGTCCTTCAAGGACAGGCTGCTCCAGGGCTCCTCTCTCCATGGGGTCACAGACTCCTCCAGGAGTCCACCCTCTCCCGTTTGGGTTTTCTCCATGGGCTGCAGGTGGATATCTGCATCCCTGTGGATCTCCATGGGCTGCAAGGGCACAGCTGCCTCATCACATTCTGCACCTGGGACTGCAAAGGAATCCCAGCCCCAGTGCCTGGAGCACCTCCTCCCTCTTCCTTCTCCACTGACCTTGGTGTCTACAGAGTTGCTCTTCTCACATGTTCCCACTCTACTCTTCTCTGACTGCAATTACAACTTTTTGGTTTTCTTTCATCTTAAATCTGTTATCACAAGGCATTATCACTATTTCTGATTGGCCCAGCCTTGGCCAGTGGCATGACCATCTTTGGAGCCACCAGGGACTGGCTTTGCTGGACATGGAAGAAGCTTCCAGCAGCTTCTCACAGAAGGTGAGATCCCTGCAGCCCCTCCAACTACCAGGCCATGCAAAACCAACACAGTATCAGACACCCAAGGGAATTGTGAATAACAATTTTTTGGCATTGCTGTCATCTAGTCATTCCAGAGAGGTATGTTTTTTTGGGGTTTTTTTTTGGTTTTTTTTTTTTTTAAACCATCTGCTTATGTCTTGCCCACACTTTTCTATCCACAGCATCACTGAATCAGGGCCAGAATGGACAACTGTGGTCCAGCTCAACCATAAGCCATGTTCAGTAGTAGGCAGCCTTAAGTCCTGTCACCTCTCCCCTCAAACATTTAAAATTGTATGCAGCTCTTGAAAAATAACCAGTCTCAAGACATGATAGCCACAGATGGGGAGTCTGCTATACTTTTTAAGTAATATATTAATATAGTACATGCAAGTGTTTGGCTTTGGGCTTTTCTAGATTTGCTTAGGATGTCTTTTTTTTTAAATCATGCACTCCTTCAAGGCTTTCCTACAGTTCTGCAGTAACCTGCAAAGAGAATATATTATGCAGAAGCAGGGTAATCAGGAATGAGAGTAAAGGAAGAGCTTAATAAAACTAGGAGGCCTGGAACAATTAAATTCAACCAATTGACAGAGCAGGGGAGATGAGTTGACAGTACAAAGATAACCTGTTTGTAAATGCAGTCCTATTTTATCTTCCCACCAATTAAATTAAGTTCTCTTTGGCATTCAGATAAAAAAAAAAAAACCAAACCAAAAAACCCCAAACTAAATAAACACTGTTATGCTGCATACATCTTAATATTTCTAATCTTCTGACTAGCAGAGCAAAAAATTAATATCTTCCTGCTTTGGTAAGAGGCAAAACAGATGCCATGGGGAGGAGGAAATGGGAGAGGATGAGCAGCTTAAGTTTAAGTTTGTGTGCCGACACACGCATGCACACACACATGGAGTCAAAAATAGCTTTGCAAAAGGAGTTTTAAAACCTCATTGTAATAATGCCCGTGAGTATGCCAAACAGGAAAGCAGTGAAATACAGCCCTTTCACTGTGCCTCAGTGACCCCAGGCAAAAGCATCAGTCTAGCTCCAATAGCTTTGGTCCATGGCAAAGCAAGAGGCCTCTGCCTTTGCTGTGCTGAAGGTAAAGCACACACACACACAGTCCTGAGGAAAAGCTGTCTGCCTTTCTCCCTAAAGATGTGGAACCAATGAGTTGGGAGCTATGCTCTTTCCTACCACTGCTGCCTACAGCCTCAGGAAGCTGAAGGAAAACTCTGAACAATTCCAGCAGTGCTGGTAGAGATGACCAGTCTGCAACTTTGCACATGGTCTGCACTCAGCCGGAGTGACACATCAGGGAAGAAGCCCTTGGGATAACCCTGGCATAAGGCCAGGGAGGAAAGATGCTCCAGGAGTCCCAAAGCAGATGATATTTTGTCCTTCAAATAAAGGATGCTCTCCAAGTTTGGGCTTTTCCCAGTCACTCCTGTTTTTGTCTCACTGCCACGTGAGACAGCCTGCAGTGGTGGTTGTGCTGCTGCCAGCATGGCCCAACATCCCCACAGAGGGAAGGGGAAAGGAAGCTGACTGAATATTGCATGATCAGAGGGAGGGAGAGACACAGGCAGTGACCTTACAGCATACTCATGCCCATCAGCAGATGTCTCTTTGGCCCTTTTCCCCCCTCTTTTATCCCACCAGCTAACAGCACATCCCAATGCTCCGCACTGCTGACCACGGCTCACTGGACACAGAAGCGCTTGGGTTTTCCTTTTGGGAATTCAGGAAGTGCTCCCTGCTTTTTCCCACTCTCCTTCCTGGGCTTAGATCTCCAGTGAGCGAGATGAGATGTGTGTGCAGCTTGTCCCCTCTGCCTTGGAGGTGCCTTATTCCAGTGCAGAGCTTGTACCACAAGGACACGTAGTGAGATAAGCGCCGGGGCTGTGGCTTGACTTGGTCACAGCTGCAGACACAGAGCCACTGCTAACACAGAACAGCCTCTCAGGATGGTAGGGCTGGGTCTCTGCTGCGTCAGACTTCTGTGGACACAAAATCAGGGGCTTTTCCCCATCCTGCATCCGTGTTGATGACAAGTGCAGCTCTCTGTCACACCACAGCCCCAGTGCTCAGGCAGCTCAATGAGAGTTTACAGTGAGAAGAAACCATCTCCTCAGGAATGCTGCCTGCACAAACAGAGCCATGGGGGGTTGGAGCAGGAATGCACTGCAACCAAACTGTGCTCCTTCTCAGGCACAAGCATGTAATCTGCTTTATCCTGTCCCTTACCTCTCCTCCACCATGCCAGGCACAGAAATGCAGCAATTAAAAATCTTACTACTCCGGTACCAGTCCGTCCACTCAAGTCTGACAGGACCAAATGTCCCGCTCATTACTAGAAGCAAAAAAACCCTGTGGACCTGGGATCTGATTTAGGCTGTTGGACACATCATTTCCCTTTTCCATACCAGCTTGCTCAGCCATACAATAAGGAATTTGCCATCATTCATAATATTCCTTTGTTTTCTGCTTCTGAGCATTGTATCTCCTCTGCAAGCAGTCGGCACAGTTTAAAGCAACTGTGAGGCTCCTGCACACTGCAATGGCTTGTTTTATGATTCAGAATTGTAACTACAGATAATAAATGTTGTGTCACTCCTTTAGATGCAACTGCCAAACTGGACAGAATGGTATTTGTTTCATTCCCTCATGTGAAAGAAGCTAGCTTAGAAATTTATTTGGGGGCAAATCTGCCTTGATTCAGGCTAAATGTCTTCTGATTTCATTTTGTCCTGTTGTCCTCAACTAGTCTGTTTTGGATCAGACTATTGTTATTTTAGCTTTTTATATGGAGATGCTTTCTGTAGTTCTGAAAAAAGAAATCCTTCATTTCTTTTTGGTTTATGTAAAATTCTTACATTTTTTTCTCCTCGATGGACCTGAACCACCAATGTTAGGTTTATGTCCCAGATTCCTAAGCACCTCAGTGTGTTTGGTAGATGCATGCACACAGATACAAACCATCAGAAGAGGAAAATTATGTGCAGGAAGGTGAAGCACTCTAGATCAGCTTTATTTTCTTTTCATTGCCACTGATGATAAAATGCCACTTCTTGACTTCAGGGGGAAACAGAACTGAGTTAATGTTAAGGTGTTTTGAAAATACTACTCACACTGCAAAAAATCTGTAGTAATAGATCCCCAAGGTGAAGATTTTATTCACACAAGACAAGTAGTTCAGACACAAAATGAACTATTGAAATAAACAAAAGGTATCTCAGATAACTAAATCTAGAAAGTTGTGGGGTTTCTAAACCCAATTCCCACTGTTCCCTATCTATCATTTGTTTATTTGCAGCATTTCCCTCCTTCAAACAGTATAACTAAAATTGTGATTTTTTTGACTTTTCCATGCCCTTTCAATCTAAAATGTCTCTATTTTACGTAGAATTAGAGAAAAAAAATTTTTTTAAACCCCAAAAAAAACAAACCATAAAAAGATCTTGGTTGAAGAGATCAAAATATGTGTCCTCTGTGACACTGACATGGCTCTGCCTCACAAAATGACAGTGGATCTGTGGGCAGAGAGATGCCTTGGTAACCCAAAGCATGCCATGAACAAGAAAATTTCCTAAGCTGGATGTCTAAGCAGGCACCCTCTTATATTTTTAATTCTTGCATCTAGTTGAGCTGGCTGTGAAGTCCATTATCAGAAATGAATAACAGTGTGGTAAGCTGCACCATGAATTTAAATGCTAAATGCTCTGTGGCAGCTCTTTTCTGTGCTTGCACTTATCTTGTTGTAGGTCCTGAAACTGAGGTGAGAGTGTGCATTTGTGTGGCCACCACAGATTAGTTACTGCAGAATTAATCCACTGCAGATAGATAGACCAGCTACCCATTGGATGGGGAGGGGTGGAGAAGCAAAGCAAATTTTTTAGGCATGAAGGCAGTATTTACAGGCTGAGGTCTTATTCTGCTTCTACGTTCTTTGCCTTCCTCAAGCTTTTGTGTTATCTCAGGCCTTTTCTATTTCAGTTAGGTCCTTTTTTTTTTCTTTCATGGGACTTTTCTTCTGTTCATACAAGTATTTAAAGTTTTAATCCTCCGCTCCACTGCTGTTTTGGTAAGCCTGAGTCCCAAAGTGAAAGCATCCAAAGTCCCAGTGCAGGAACTTCTTCCCTTTCTGTGTACACCTTTGACCCTGGAGCTGCAGAGGCTCAGAGGGACTGCAGACATTTGCCTGTATGGCTGTGATAGTGGAGTTGCTTCCCAAATCCTTAGGATTAATGTGTCTTGAGAATGATTTCCTTACGCATTTTGCTTCGTGCGTGCGTCTGTGTATTCACACGTACACCATAGGAAGTTCTTTTTGAAATGTGATCACAAATGGTTCTGTTTGCACTGAAACCTAAAAATGCTCCACATACATAGGAAGCATTTGCATTGTTTGACAAGTAGTATGTTTTATTGTTCAGCATTTTGTGAGCAGGCAATAAAAAAGTTTGCCTTTTGTGTGATTCAGCCCTTTCACTTCCCTCTGTACACATTCATCTACTTATTTTTTTTAGAAGAGGACATAACATTTAACATTATTCTCACCCAGTAATGGTACTGGAGAGTATTTTTCAGATGCTGCCTTCTCTATTTCCATTCTGAAATACATTTCTTTTTATTTAGAAAATAATGATGGATTTAGGGAACTAATTTTGGAACAAATAAAAATGGATAAATGTGGAGCAGGTGCTGGAAATTTAATCAGGGAGGAGTGTCTGCAGGGTGAGAATAGATTTTTCTCTGCCCACCCCATGGAGGTGGTATTAGCCTTACCTGGAGGTTGCTGTCCTCTGTCTAATTGCAGTTCAAGTAAGAGTACAAAAGCATTCTTCTGCAAGCAGGTGGTATTTTTTTATCAACTGTTAGACAGTAAGATCAGGATATAGCTGGTAAAGTGGAAAGGGATTCCTTAGGGAAGTACATTTTGGATGCTCTGGTGCTTCTTTTCTTTGCTTCTTTGGGCTCTTGATCACTTTAGAGATGTGATTATGCTGGGACCATGGTGTCCTTTGCTGCTGCTAGAAAAGCATGCCTCTCACCCTTCTCACAAACAGCACTGCAATGATTTCCCTTCTGAGTGCTGTGGGTAAGTGAAATACACGGAATGAGATTTCCCCTTGTCTCTAGATAACGCTGGGTGACCGAGTGTAAAATTGAGAGAATTTTGCTTTCCCACTCTATCACTGCCCTCCCTCGGTCCTGTCTGCTGCTTACCTGTGGGGCCCGATTCACTGGAGTTTACACTGGTGTGAAGCCAGTGTAACAGAGAGGCTGCTGGCTCCTGAGTGTGAATTGGCTGTCCCAGCGAGATGGCTGTAGCTCGTTAAAGCTGTGGCCCAAGGGGCTGCAGGTTTTTCTCCCCTTGTTGTTCTTTCTGTTTCACTGGTGCAACAAGTCTGGTAATGCTTTCTGTAAAAGGGAGGCTGGGCCTGTGATGCACATGGGGAAAGCTGTGAAGTGTCTGGCTCCTTCTCCAAGGTCCATGAGCTCTTTGTACCCACAGCACAGCTGTGCTCAGGCTTCATGGCAGTAAACAGCCCCTCTCTGGTTAAAGCAGCTAATCTTCTGATTGCTGTAAGCTTCTCTAAGACCTGATCCTACCTGCTCCTAAGGCCTGATCCTTCTCCTAAGAGAAGGACAATTGTTGGGTTGTACATCACATTAGCAGCTAAGAATAAAAGCTGGTTATCTCTCACCCAGTTACTCTAGAGGTCATTGAACCGGCATTAGAAATGGATGAGCTAAAGCTTATAAGGAAAGTGCCTGTGATTGCTGTGTGGCTGGAGAGAGGAGGAAATACAAGGAGCTTTGGGCTCTGGTGCAGTGTGCTAGCTCACAAAACTAAGCCTCTGCTTCCTTTGTAGGTAAGTAAAGGTTTGTAACAAGTTTCTATCTTATAGAGGCTTCAGCAGTAAAACCAACCTAACCATGGGGGTCAGGAAAATGACCTCTTTCCAATCCAGGACTGAAATATGATCTTTAGTTTGTTTGTGAAAGCTCTCCTGAAAACTCTCAGCCTCACCCCAGAGCTCAGTTTTTGAGCACGTTGTGAGAGCCATTAAAACTGTCATAACAGGGGGCAGCAGCTTGTGACCTTTCCACGTGAAAGAAAGAAAGGTTTGGGACAAGCACAAGCTTCCAAAACCACCCTTCCTGTGTGTCTGCACAGCATTTGTATGTGCAGGCTTTGGGATTCTCCTGCAGCCGTCTCTTTCGAGCTCACGTGGCAGAAAAGCTACAACTGAAACCTGAAATCGATGACAAAGAACCTGCTCTCTGCCTAGAGTCAGCTGATTGCAAAAACCTCAGTGAGAAACAGTAATTTCTTTCTAAAAAGATTATTAGAATTGGCTTTATATGTGCTCCCCTTGGAAATGGTTGGAAGGGTGGATATCTTGGCTGCTGGCCTGTAGTCATCACCTGGGAGTCTGAGATACTTTAACTGCAACTTCCCTGCCTCGTGGTTCTAGAGAAGCCCCATCCTCTGCCTAATGCTGCTGGTGGTCTGATCTCAGCAGCCACAGGACTGCAGTAGCTGCTGCTCCCCTTCCTACGTGTTAATTGACATGGAAGGTAGACATTTCCTTGAGCTAAAAGACCTCCTGCCACTGCCTGGAGTGACATGACACATGACTTGTTAGGTATTAGACTGCGAGATCGAAAGGAGAGGTGGCAGCTTCTGGAACTGAAGCAAAGCTTCAAGCCTCTATCAAAGTGTTTTTCATCTTTCCAGCTTTTTTTAAGCTAGAGAAAATTATAACCTCTTCCTCGCTCGTTAACTATCTCAAGTGCTATGAATCCATTGTGGATGGCTGGATGGCAGCATTTGGCAATGCTGACTGCAATAGTTTGTGTTGCTTTGCCATCCTCTGAGCCTTGGGATGACGGAGGGGCTAGGTGATCAAGGTGAGGTGGCACAGGAGCTGCTTGTGCTAGTTTTGTGGGTGCCCATTGCATCTTCCCTGAGCACTTGGATCAAAAGGAGACACAAATCAGACCTGACCCCCTAAGGAATGGAGAAAACAGGTGGTAAGGGTCTCTTTGATGGGGCTGGCTCTTAACCTTTTGGCTGACTGTGTTGCTTGGTCACAGTTTAGCTGCAGGCTCATTTACATTGAAAATGAAAGCCTATAAAACATGGCGTGATGGCTTTGGCTGTGTCTTTTTTTTTTCCCCTTAGAAACATGATGAATGTTATTATATAATGTTTCCTGGAATTGGGACTCCTGAGAATCCAAAAAATAAAATAAAACAAAATTAAAGGTGGTCTCAGCTGCTGTTAAGTACCTCACTGTTTCTCTGAAGATAAGAACTCAATAGCCCAGAATGAGGGCAGAGACACCAGCTGTGATCACTGGGAGTCAAAAGAGCTATGTGTACCCCTGTCCTGGAGGAATGGAATTGATGGCAGCAATAAAAAGTGTTTGGCAGCTCCCTGATCAGCACAAATACTGGTAGTGAGTAATTCTAGCTTTTCCTGTGTTCCCTGTTCTGGAAGAGCAGAATTGCTGCTTTCTCCTCTGAGAAGTGGAGATCAGCATGGTAGCAGCGTGACTGACTGTCTTCAGTGTGATTCTTGGTGTGTGAAGACAAGGTAAGGCCCCAGAGAAAAGCTGCCAACTCCTAAATTGAAGAGATGGCTTTGATGGCTCCTGCAAGGGGAACGTTCTGATGGAGAAAGGCACCTTCTTAGCGTTTAAATGGAGGTGGGAGGGGACACCTAGGCTTTCTGAGCTTACAACCCCCTGCCATGTCAACTAGAACAATCTGTAACAGAGAACAAATTGCAAATGCTGTGAGGGACTCATCTAAATAAGCAAACAAACAAAGCCTTCAGAATTAATTCCTAAAAGGCATGTCTTCTACTGAAAAAAAACTTCAGCTCTTCATATGTTCTTTCCCCTTCTGCGCTGAGCAGGCTTGCAGCTAGGATTTGAAATGCAAAGCCTTCCTTTCCTGTGAATTTCATGTTGATTCAGGAAGTACCACAATATCCAGGAATATCCTCCTGGGACAGAGGCAGTATTAAACATAATATCTAGTGATTCGAACTGTGCAAGGAAGCATTCTGCTATTCCCACTCCATCGAGTGGAGTAATTTCAAGTCTCTAAATTGGGAAAGTAATAGAATAAACTGTTGGTTTTCAGAAAATCCCAAAACAAACAAAACCTGTACTTAAGTGACCTGCAGGCTGTGGCAATTTCAGAAAAGATCAGATAAGCAGCTGAGGTATCCCCTTCGTGTTGGCTCTGTAATGAAGCAGTCCATGCAGGAGACCTCGGGCTTGCCTTTGCCGTAAGGCAATGCTGGATGTCACTAAGTGAGACAACTTCCTGATGTCACCTCACCATTTACTACTGGGCATTGGCAGCACCTGCAGACTTCAGGGATGATGAGCAAGAGGTTGCTTTATCAGACTTGGCAGACTCGGTGTGTTGCTGGCTACAGCTGCTGGTTTAACTCCTAGTCCTGTGTTGTATAACTTATCCTGATAGAATATAATATCTGCCCCAAAGAGCTGCAGCCATTAACCCTCCTTCTCTTGAAGCCCACTGTGGGAATGTAGCCTGATTGCTTGTTGACCAGTAGTGGTAGGAAACACTTAGCTGTCTTCAGGGAAGGGGCATTTGTGTAAAGCAGGTCCTCAAGAAAGAGGGAAGCCAGAGCTGGCTCTGCTCTCTTTTTTCCTGACCAAAAGGAAGTATGAGGAGGGGACAGATGACAGCTCTCAAATTATAACTTACAAGGACTGCCTGCTGTCCTTCTGTAGCAACCCAGAGTACCCCTGATGCTCACTTCTCTATGGTCTCTACAGGGATGAAGGTACCACCACTAACCTGGACTTGTTTCATCTGACCAGGAGGCATTGTGAGAGCTGCTGACCAACAAACCAAAATAATGCCTTTGTTCAGTAACAATTCTCACTCTCTCCTGGTGGAACCATATTAAGATACGAAGGGATTGATGAAGGTTTTTCTATAAAATCTTATTTCTTATATGCAAGGTAATCTAGGGTTGGGGTAAATCATATAAAATATGATCAGTCTCCCTTGAGAAAGGCATTAAGCTTCATGCCTTTTTTAGATATTTAGGATAAAAGAAATCAAATGAGTGAAAGGAATGCAGTAGAATCAACTGCAGCTGTATCTTTTTCAGCTCTACTTCTTAACTTAAAGGGAATGAAATATTTTCCTTATGTGCCTTGGTCTCTTCTCGTGAGATTGTCACGAAAGTGTCCCCTTTCATCTTTCCACAGCCTCCCCGTGTCCCTAGACATGCAGGAATGGATGCTCATGAGGGAGTTTGAATTTCCTTCTGAAGTCATGCCTTTTTGACACTTCTGCAGTGCTTTTTTTCTCTTTTCTCCTGTGCAGAAGGCTGTAGAGCACAGGATATGAGGATCAGCTGGTGGCAGATAACAATGTGAGAAGCCAAAATATTGAGACTATTGCACAGTGTAGCATTTTCAGGTAATTTATTGGAAAACTTGTACAGGAGAGGTATTAAGGATAGATGATCCTGTCCTTCTGGGGATGTAAAAAATACAGATGACTTGACAAGCCATTTTCTCAGCAAGTTTCTTCTGAAAAGTGTTTAATTGGTAGCACTTTTGCTTTGGTGGATTCTACCTTGCAGCAGGCCCTTAATGGACTGGTAAGCTTCACCTAGTTTCAAGGTCCTCTACCACCCACATCAGGCCAGCTGCTCTTGTTATAAAACAAACTGATAGTGTTTTGTAGTGTAGAATCCATCTGATATTTCTGTAGTAAGCCTTGGTCTTGGTTTTTTTTGGGTTTTTTTTTGGGTTTTTTTTTTTTTTTGTTTTTTTGAGGAAGGAGAGGTTATTGGCAGTGCTGTAGGCTTAAGCTCTGCTTTTGTGTCATTTTTATGATATCATCGAGATGCCACAAACTCCTCTGCAGATATTCTGTGGAGCTCTGGGTTGAAAACAGCCTCAGGTAGAACCTGATTTTTAAGTTGGTTCTTTAGGTCTATCATTTAATTTCTCTCTATTGATCCAGACTTTGCTGTTTTCATGTCATTTAGAGGGCTAAAACCACCCCAGCTATCCCCACATTTTAGTTCCTCCTGAGCTATCTGCTAAAGGTTAGGGCTGATCTGAACTTTGGCAAATGATAAAATAATGCTCTATTTAAGTGTTAATGTGGGGCTAATAGCCCATGTGGATTCACTTCAGTTCCTTCTGCTTCTTTCCTCCTAGGTTTACTTTCACTGTAGTGCATCAGCCTGTGTCGCAGATGCTATGAAATCCTGCATACCTCACTGACCTTCTGAGAGGAAAAAGTTTGCCTTTTTTTTTTCTTTTATTTTTCTTTTTTTTTCTTTTCTTTTTTTTTTGAGTCATTACAAAAATAGGAAGCACCAAGGCTGTTTGCTGTAGTGAAGGTGTGATTTCAAATGCCTTGTGCCTTGAAGTTTAGACTACCAGCTTATACTCTGCAGGGATTTCTGAAGTAAAGATGTGTCAAAAGCTGAAGGTTACCTATGTATCTCTGTGTTTGTACTAGCTATCCAGGAAGTTTCTGAGTTTTCTGGAGCCTTTATGGTTGAACACAAGATGTGGGGTTGCACTGATTTCTAGGCAACCACTATATAGTTTGAGAATGAAATGGTATTAAAGACTATTCAATCTAAAATGAGAGACAGCGTGGAAAGTCATGAGCATGTGCAAAGGTCCATATCTAAATAGGAGAGCTTAACTAATCTATGGATTTAGTTGGTTCTTTTTGAGGGTAGTTTCTCCTTAGCAACTGACTGGAAAGAGAAGGAAAGGCTGAGCCCATCTTTGTTCTACCTCTAATTTCTCATCAGGATCCAGGCCTCTCTTGTAGATACTCTGGCCTATCCTAAACTCAACACAGGACCACTTAATGCTGTCTTCAAATTCTTGTGTTCCTCCTGGAGCTGCAGCAAGCTATGGAGTTTGGAAAGTATTATAGCTGGGATTGACTTCCAAGTTCCTTTGGGTAAGTCCACATGGGCTGCTGTTACATGAGCTCTCCCTCTGTAGGGACAAGTGTGCAAAGTAACCAGAGGTCTCCTGTTGTGGATTAGGAATTGTACTCCCCAGCTCAGTGCCCTCACAGAGACCCTCCCAAACCACACACTGCTTGCTTGCTCCCCCTCCCCCTTGCCCTTTCTGCTCCAGAGGGATAGAGTTGAGAATTGGAGGCAAAAATGTTGAAGATCATGGGTTGAGATAAGAACAATTTACTGGAAATAGCAGTGAGATATGAACAGTAACAAAAACAATATTAATAACACAAGTATATGAGAGAGAGGGGGATTCACATGCAAAAATGCTCAGCAGGGACTCCAAGATAATGAACAATGAGGACAATGCTGCCATGCCTTTCCATGGAAGCCATGCCCTTTCTTTTGGAAACCAGAGAATTCCTTACCTGCAGCCCCAGCAATGATCTGAGGTGATACACAATAACATCTGGGCCCCACCCAGAACTAGGACATCTCTCATGGTAAAATGTCTGCCTCAATTCTGACTTCACAGTGAATATTTGCAAAGGGTTGACCTTGAGAGAAAACAACCAATGTTTTTAACAGCGGTGCCATCCTGACGAGCAGAAGAAGGATCCTGTCTCCTGCTGCAGTTCTGGATTTCACCAGAAGGCTTCTCTTACCAGCTCTTGTAGTGGTTTATGTTGCTCTAGAGGCAAGTATTGCTTAAGCAGAGCTTTGCTTCTGGATTATCTGAAGTAATGGTTTTAGTTCTGATACTTGTGGCACCTGCATCCTCATCTCTGAATTACTAAAGCTATGACAATCTTTGAATTGCTCTTGCTACCTTGAATGTGAAGTATTAAAGTGCTTAGAACATTTTTAGAGGTCACGATGATTCTGTAAATAAAGTATGTTCATCTGATCTGTATGAATCTAAAAAAGAAAGTCTGGTGTTTTTCTCTTCCTGCCTCTCCCATACCCAGATTTTTTTTGGCCCTATTTCTGTAGCCTCCCTCCTCTCTTTCCCCATGTTTCAAAACTCCTTCTTTCATACATATTTTAAGTGCATTTTCATTCTACAGAGACTCTAACCCTCATCTGCTCTGACAGCCTAAGATTCTTGCTGGTCTATTAATTTAATATTCATGAATATAAGCAGAAAGGGCTCCAGTCTCTTACCACCAACCTGTTCTTTGGTCAGGACAAGGAGAAAAGTCTTGCCTGCTGTGATCATTAAGTATTTCTTCTGAGGCCTGGTTAAGTCCACAACTGTCTTCAGGGCACGATACCATTTACTTGTGTCTGAAGAATTTAAGACTCAGCAGGAAGCCTATTTGCACACTTTGAATACTGACCCTTGCTTATATGATAGGACAAAATTTTTATGAAGCGGGGTTTTTTTTTTTTTTTTTTGAGAGGTAGAATTAAACCTGTTCTTTCATTTCACCTTTCCTTCCCTGTCCAAGCCTAGTTCTTGGGAGATTAGCTCAAAATGTAGCTTTGAAACAAGCGCTGAAAAGTGGAAAAGCTGCAGATACTAACCTGGAACTTGAAATCAAAGGCAGGATGGTGGGACAGTGTTATGCATGTAGCTAGTGTTATTTCCTAATGTATAAGTCAAGGTACTTACTAGGGGCAGTTGAGTTTTAACTGTTCCCTGTGTCATCATAAAGGTATGGAATATACTACAGACACTTAAAGAAATGTGATGGAGAAAAGGCAGGTCCCAGAACTGCTGAAGGGGAGTTGGAAAATATGAGATCTCACAGCTCCTGAGTAGGAAGCAGCTGGGGAAAAATATAAGAGCAATGCTTTTTTTTTTTGGTTTGTTTATTTGTTTGTTTTTGCTCTCCATTCTTTGAAGACACCTGAGCAACACTTTTGTATGAGCAGGTGACATGTGTCTGTGTGTAAGTGTGTACACAGCCCCTACAACTGTTTGCAGCCTCTGGGCCATGTGTTTGCTTCAACTTGGAAAGCCCAAGTCCTTTTTCTCACACAAGGCCAACCTCAATTTGAAAACAAAGTAACACTAATATTCAGAAACTCTGCCAGTTTATAATAGCAATAAAACATGTAACTATTTATGTGCTAGCAGCTGAGCGTGATTCTTTCTTGTCACAAGGCAAGCCACAGGTGTCTAGCGGAAGCTGCGTGTGACCGTCCTGCAGCCAAGTGACCCTTGTTCCACTGCAGCACAACCCTTCCCTACTCCTTCCATGCTGGTTTTGGGCTCTAGCACTGCTCTGGCTAGCTGAGACCGACTGCAAAGGCTAGGAAAGATTGATTTGGAATTCAAAAGGATTTTGATCAAGAGGAGATACTGTCCAAAATGAACCAGATGGAATTCAA
The DNA here is from genome assembly GCA_013396995.1 of Dicaeum eximium. NCBI lineage: Eukaryota > Metazoa > Chordata > Aves > Passeriformes > Dicaeidae > Dicaeum > Dicaeum eximium. The sequence goes on along the minus strand of VWZP01007814.1, from coordinate 1,213,879 downwards.
GACAAGTGTAGAGATTTGCCCTTAGGAATGAGAAATCAAACGCGTGAATACAAATGGGGGACGGTGATCTCAGCAGCAGTTCTAAGGAAGACCTGTTGGATTAAATGATCTGCAAAAGGCAAGAGTCTTATTCCATCTCCAAAAGAAAATAGATGGGGGAGGGGAGGAACAGTCTTTGTATGTAGGGAAAGAGGGGAGTGCTTCTAAGGAGACTTTAGTGTGAGCATCTTGTTCAACCTTGGTAACAGCTTTGGAGAAAAGGGCTTTAGGGAAAAAGGGCATTATGCTTCCTCTGAGAGGCTATCCTCACTAAAAACCAGAAAAATTGAAATAGGAGAGGGCTGCTTTACTGAAGACTTGATGGAGGGGGCAATGTAAAGTAACTCACCCTCTGTGTGGGTGAGGAGAGTATGAAGTAAGGGCACACCGTTTACTCTAATAGATGCCTCGAGAAGCATTAGAATCATTCTTACTTTTTAAGTAATTGGATTAGGAACTTCAGAAATAGCCAAGGTTGGACTGTCTCCATTTCCTTAAGGAAGGCATAGGAGGGGCTTTCTGGCCCTACTTCTAAATGATCTATCAATGATTAATCAGATTATGACTACTTCATTTGACCTCAAGAGAAGATATGCTTAATTTCTAAATCAAAACTGCCATTCAAGAAAAATGAGTAGTGGCTTTGGGACCTTCCTGCACCAGCTCCTCATTTATTCCTTTCTGTGTTCACCGGTAGGGACCGCAGAGTGACTGCGGTGCCAAGACTGTCCTCTGGGGTGCCACTGCTGGAGACATGACCAGAATTTACTGTCTCTGCCCATCTTTCTGCTTGTCTCCAGGATCAGTGTACATCAAACTTACTTGTAAGTCTCCCATTCAGGGTCAGGGATCAAGAGCCATCTACTTTCTGAACTCTGCCCTCTGTTATTTTGTTTTTTTATTTTGGATGAGTTGTTAGGAAGTGTCACTAGCAGTGCACTGCAGGTACCAGGTGACAAACCCTAAGCTAGTAAAACACTGACCTGAGAGACATCTAGCAACTGAGGCTGGGATATGAAAGCAGAAAATCTTGTAAACTACAGTTGTAAATGCACTGCAGATGAAATGGCCTTCCTTGCATTCCTGCAGCAAGTCTAGGGACTTTATCAAAGGTAGCTTACAGGAGATGTCAATCTTGTGTACAGCTGCAGTTAAAGGAAAGACAGGTCTTAATAAATCTCTACACTGAAATATGCATTCCTTCTCTCTAACCTCTGCTGTCAATGGCTTGCTTTCAGTTATCTTTCCAAAAGGAGTGTTTGTACGTTTCAAAGAATCTGAAGATTATTTTCCTGCCTTTCCTCTCTCCTTTGACTTGGTCAGTCTTTCACTTTGAGATGCAACAAAGGCTGTTTTCCCAGAGAAACTGGGTAGTAGCCAAAATGCCACAGTAGTTCAATGGAAATATTGAGTGGCTGCACAGAGGTATTTGGAGTCAAGCTTCAGAAATGTTCTGGTTAGAAGGAAAGGCATGGCCCAGGCAGTAGAGGCTGCTAAACTTGCTTTCCTCTGTGGTTATATGAGGTCTGGGAGCTTGGTACATATCACAGATGCACTCTTGCTCCAGTGAATATGGAGGTAATGTGGGCAACCTTTTCCCTGTGAACAGAGGGAGAGGGTAATGCTGAGACAACAAAAAAATCTGCAGGACGCAGAGATGTCAGTCTTCTCTTTTGTAAAATTATCTCTGGGAGTATCCTGGCTAACTTTCTTCTGCAGAATCAAATACTGACTCTGGCTTTTCTGGAGGTGATCTCCAACTCCTGCTATGGCAAATGAAGTCTCATGGACCCATGTTTGGCTATCCTTCATACAGCAATCACCAAGAGCTAAAGAGGTTACAGGGATCTTCTTGCCATGCTGGGCAGGGAGCAGAGCTGCTTTACTGGATCACTGACTCGGAGTCCTAGTGTGAGGTGCTCTTATAGTACATAATAAGTGTTTTTCCAAATACTTACATATTCTATTTTAATATTGTGCTAATTTTAACAGCCATGTACTGTGAAATTTGTTCAAGATGCTCGGTAAAACATCTGCTGACTTTCAAACTTGTGCTCTTAGAGAATGGTTTAAGTCTATTGCCCTGCTTCCCCGGTGATAAAATCTGGGCTGTAGCTGCCCAAGGGTGAGTGGGGTAAAGGAGGATGGGGGTAGGGTTACAAATGCTGGCAGTTTACACTCTGACTGCTTTCTGACTGCCACCTACAGCCAATACTGTGGCTATGGGGCACTGTGACAAAAGGTGAATGCTGCTGTTCCCTAAATGCATAGTGATAATATACAGTTGCTGATATGACTGCCTGAGGAGATCTTGGCACTTTCCAATGTAACATTAAGCCTTCTCCATGTACATCTTGCTGCATTCTAATGTCTCACAAATGCTCCAGGAGGCAGAGACTACAGTGGAAAAGGTTTCATCTGCTGCTAATGTGAGTAGCTCCTGTGTGAGATGAGTAGACAGGCTGCAGCTGCCATGCTTTCTTTCCCATTGCATGGCCTTAACTTCATGTGATGGGGATGCTACAGGGTCCTCCTCCCACCTGAGGAAATACAGCCAGGAAAATGTGCATGTGTATGTTAATAAAATGCTTCCCCTGCTTCCTGGTCTTCACCCCATTTTTTTATTAATGTGCACAGCGAATTTACCCCCTTCTGCTGCAATGGAGAAATGAAGATACAGATTTGAGATGGGATTGACTGACTGAGCTCTGAGGTCTGCATTTGCATCCTCTGATTTCATCTGTGTTAGCCGCTAGTCAAGGTACTTTTTGCTTGCACTCAGTGTTTTGCTTAGAATTTGATCATAAAATCCATTGTGAAATTTCAGAATTAGTTTTGCCAGTGGTGGACTACCAACAGGTAGTAGATGAACTCTCTGACATAATGAAAAGTGTGGCATAGCAGAAATGAGGGAAAACAGCATTTGACTGATCACAGAGGGGTTTGCATCAGCTGCCTTCTGTCAACTTTTGTTACCAGATCCCTGTCTGTGACATGATATGCCTTGGAACTATTAATTGTCACTGCTTGTGTAATTTGGGGTAGTTACACATCTAAATGAAATGTCTCCATGGATAGACGTATAAGAACTTTAAAAATGGGCTGTTTGCATTTGAAAAATACTTTGATCAGAAACCAGAAAGAAAGATCTCTGTCCCTGTCCGAATACTAAAATTCAAAACAGCATTGCTTCCAAACTCTTGGGGCTCAAGTAAGGCTTTTGATACTGGATTACTTTGAATGGAAAACTTCAAACTGGCTGCTAATCTTTTCCAAGTCAAATATATCAAATTGTACAGTACCACTTACCTTTTTAAGATGCAAGTGCAATAGGGGGAGAGCCTTATAACTACAACTGATTTAATGAAAACCCTTTAATCTCATTAGTCAGTGAAGCACTATGAGAGCCCCTTCTGTCAAACCTGTGCTTCAGACATGCTGTGGCCTCAGGCTATGTTTTGGAATTGAAATTTTAGCTTTCTGAATCCCAACCTGATCAGCAATTTAAGTGTAGTCATTAGAGTGGCAATTTTGAGGCTCTTTCCCTTTGTGGGCACTGTGGATATGTTCATGCCAGAAGTGGTATAGACTCTGATGGGGTGAATTGGGCACTACTGGTAATAAACCTCATTCCCAAAATCACCTATTTCAAATTTCCCCCTGAAACAGTTTATACCACAGCTCCAAAGATTGAGCTGAAAACTACTGTTAGACCATAGGCAAAAGTAATATATGGTATTTTCACTCTTGTGTTTCCCATCAGAGTGTTAAAGCTCTGCAAAATAAAGATCCATTCACAGTGGTGTGGATTGCTTGATGTTTATATGTCCCCTAGTGCCAGGCTTATCTCTTTAAGGCAGAAATGCAGCTTCCTGTTTATTTACCTGTCCCAAATCCAGCTTCACCTCCCAATTTTTTAGCTCATCTCTTCACAGAGAGCAGGTCTGTAAATCTGGCTACAGAGCCATGTGTACTAATGGTCTGCATCCACAGTGTCTGCTTGGTCCAAGAGCAGAACTTCATGCCTGAATTCACTGCACGCCCATCCAGCTACTTGGGTGACAATGGCATATCTCACAGGCGTGCTTTAGCTGGCCCTCTCTAAAGGAAAATACCCTGTGTAGCACTTCAGCTCTGGTGTTGTCAGAAAATCAGAAGCAGTGGTGTGAAAATGCCTTTGGGCCCTGATGTGTTGCAGATTTTTAATAGTAGGAGAGAGACCCTTAGATTGGTTTTTTGGTTTTTTTGCTACCCAAGGAACTGGTTCCTCACTGCTTTCTGGGAAATTCTCAGTCTACCCCTTAATATGGCACTTGCCTGTTCATGTCCTCACTGTGCCCTTCCCTGGCTGTTTTGAGGGAACTAGGGGAGATTGGAAAGAGGAAGGTTAACAGTGTGCATTTCTTACATTAGAATGGGGTAAATAAATAAAGGTGCATTAAAGGTAGCATAACTGAGAGAAATGAAAGAGAATTAATAGATGTGCCAAAACTGGTATAAATAAAGAAGCAATGGGAATGACCTGAAGGACCAGGAGAAGGTACAATTATATCCTGGAGGTTCTTCCTTGGTTTAACACAGACATACAGAACATTCAAAACTTTAAGTGTTTAGTGAAGTTTTACATGATATCTTGCCCTGCCACTTCTCTTTTGTTGAATGAGCCCCACCCTTGGTCTTTATTCATTGTCATATTTTCTAGCACTCCAGTCAAGCCTGTTCTCCACTGGAATGGTTGTAATTAATGGGTGTCTGTCTTAAGACAGGATGTCACCCAACTAGGTATGGTACCTCAAATTACAATTTGAGAGCACTGAATATAGTGGAAAAGTTAATATACACTCACTAATGAGGAGCCAAATCATTAGAGAAAACAAAAACCAGTGAGATGACATTTAATGAGTAAATAGAAATAATTGTAATTGATTAAGGCTGAATACAAAAACAGGTCTGCAAAAAGGTCCATGTTTTTCCCTTTAAAATAAGAAAAAGTTGGTCTTTTGAGAGAAATGGACAAAAATTTCGGTGGCTTTAGGGGGGATCAAATTCTTTGGTTCTTTGTGAAATTATTTGTTTTGCATTTACAGTTCTGAGAAAATTTGTTAGAATTTGAAGTAACGTGTTGTTTCAAAGTAAGTTATTCTGCTTTTAATACAGCAAAATGACATGTGGAGAAATTTGAAAGTGCTTTTCAACTAGTACACTTGGGACATAACTTCACAAATGTCCTGCTCCAAGTGACTGGCTTTCAAAGATAGAAGGAATATATGTACATACACATGCATAAGTGTATGGAACAGGTTTATATATATAAAGTTTACTTATCCCATCTAAAACAAGCATTTATTTTGGCCAAGGAAAAGAAAAGCAACAGCTGGTGATGCTGTAAGCATCTATGGCAGCTGCTAAACAAAGGATAAATCCAAGGAATTTCAAGTGTGAAAGTATCATGGCATGGAGGTGGGAGGAACCTCTTTACACAGCTCCAGTGCAAGCACTTTTAAAATCCAACACTTCAGTTTGGGCTTCTGACTTCCAAAATATTTGGCAGGTTGCATGGTATGCAGAGAAAGAATGTAATCAAAGGTTGGAGTGACTTTATTTACAAGGACAGATTTAAATATGTATGTTTGGTTATGAAGAAAGGGTATATGCACTAATAGTGTAGATATTTGGAGAGCTGGAGAGCACAGGCCTGGTTAAGTCATCTTAATAACCATGTATGCTAAAATTTCACAATGGATGGCAGAAAACTGCATGATGATGAGATGTCTTCATTTGCCAACAGGTTTCCTTGATTAGGCATCCTGTGATATGGGGTTTTTGCAATGCACCTGAAAAAGAGAAGCCAAGGGTTCCACATGAGCCAACATTTCTTCTTCCAGATAGAGATGCTGCATAATGGCAGAACATAAGCAGAGCAAGCTGAGTCATTTATCTGCTACAAAATGGTCAAACTGTGGTTAAAGGCATGAGTTTTGATGATTTATTCTACTTGGAATCATCCTGAATTTGTTGAGACACACCATTTTTAGGTTAAATGAACATCTCTGGATTCCTGGTTTCCGTCAGACTGTTCTGAAATCCATCTGAAGTGTGCTCAGTGACCAGAGAATCTCCAGTCACAGAATTATTCAGGCTGGAAGGAGCTTGTCTAGTCTAACTCCTCTACTGAATGTTAGGTCAAATAGAGCACATTGCTTATGGCTGTGTCCAGATGGGGTCAGAATAGCTGCCACACTACAGACCCCACAGCCTCTCTGGGAACTTGTTCTAGAACTTGTTCTAGTGTTTGACCACCTTCACTGTAAAAAAAGAAAAAAAAAAAGAAGAAAGAAAAAAAAAAAAGACAAAAAGAAAGACTTTGTTTCCCTTATATTTGAAGGGAATTTCCTGGATTTCATTTTGCACCCTGTGCCTCTTGCTCTTTCACTGACACCACTAACTAGAGTCTGACTGTGTCTTTGCTGCCTGCCATCAGGTTTGGTGAGATTCACCCTAGGCCATTTTTAATTGAGGCTAGACAATCCCAACTCTGTCAGCCTCTTGTGTGTCGTATGCTCGAGTCCTTGTTGATCTTAGTTACTCACTGCAGGACTCCCTCCAGCGTGTCCATGTCACTATTGTCACTATTGCATTGGGGAGCCCAGATCAGAACACAGCACCCCAAGCTCTACCTTCAGTGCTGAGGAGGGAGCAGGATCTCCTCCCTTGACCTGCTGTCAATGTTTTCTTCACAAGAGGCTGCTGACTGCCACACACACTGATGGCTCCTTGTCAACTATTTATGCAATAGAACTCCAAAAGCCTCTTTTCTGGAGTGGCTTTCCAACCAGTTGAACCTCAGCACATAATGGTTCATGAGGTTTCCTTTCCTGGGTGCAGGACTATGTGCTTCCCTTCAAACATCTTGAGATTCCTGCCACCTCAATTCTTTAGCCTGGCACAGTCCCTCTGAGTGGCAGCACAGCCTTCTGGTGCCCCAGCTATTCCTCCAGGACTGTACCTTCTGCAAATTTGCTGAGGGCTCTCTTCACCACTGTCCAGGTCATTCTTGAATCACAGAATCATCAAGTCCCTTCCTTCCTTTCCTAAACTGGGCATTTCATTGTGAAGGGTGACAGGTTGGCCAGGCATGCTGCCTATTTCATAAATCCATGCTGACTACTCCCAATTACACTCTTTTTTATCCTTAATATATTTGGAAATGGTTTCCAGAAGCATATGTTCAATCACTTTCCCAGAAATCAAGATAAGGCTGATGGGCCTGTAATTGCCCAAATCTCCTTTTTGAAGATGGGAATGAGTGGTTGCTGATTTGGAAATTATCAGTGGAAACCAAGTGCATTAATCCACTTCCCTTTTTTAAACTTGGTTTGGGAAAATTTGTGTTTTACCTGGAAAAAAAAAATTAGCAAGTCTACTAGAGCTGGGGTTTTTTTTGGGCTGAAAGAAACACTTAAACAGCGAAGCTTGGGCAAGTGTAAGGAAATCAGAGAGTGGAGTCAGATCCTGCAAGTTGTAGCTGGGAGTGGATGAAACCTGCACTGGAGTTCAATGTCACTGAAATAAGTGTGACACTACCTCTTCCCTAGGAAGAGTATTTCACTTCTGTTTCTCATCCCAGAGGCAATTCTCATTGAGTAGCTGGACACCACATCTGTCCCGGGCATCTGTGTAGGAGTGACACCGAAGGGGTCCCTCTTTCAAACTGCAGGGTGGGAGGGGGGCTCAGAGCTGGCCTCTCCCCTCCTTGTTCTCCCTGCTGCTTTTGTTCCCTGCCTTAATTCCCTTTTGAAGGGCTGATATTTTATTCAGCAGCCCCTGCTGTGCTGGAGCCCGTGACAGAAGTTTCTCAAAAGCACTCCGTTGACAAAATGCTAACAGCTGGTCTTTGAAACTCAGGGAGTGCTAGTCGGAGAGGTGAGGGTGGCAGGGAGCAAGGCAGAGCAGGGAAGAGAGAGAGAGAGAGGGGAGGGCGGCAGAAAATGCACTGTTTGTTGGGAATAATGAGGCAAAAACATGACAGAGGTTTTTATTGCAAATAATAGACAGTGAACTTCAAACAGCAGCAGAGAATCATTAAAAAAACCACAGCAACAGAGTTAAATAAATGCATAATTAGCCAGCGCCATGAAGGTGGAATTTACTGCACCGAGATTCTTAAGGGAGAGTCAATAAATTCACAGCTGGTTTGGGGTTTTTTATTATTATTATTCTTTTCCCTCAGGAACAGACGAAAATGTGAATGAGCCCAGGGCTGTTCTCAAGGTTTTGGCGGGATTTCTCTTCTTGTTGGCACAAACTGCAGCCTCTGTCTCAGTCGAGACAGGGCTGCCAGACCCACTCTCCCAAGGGAGATGGAGTGATTTGTGAGTGGCAGTGCTGAATGCTATGTGTGTTTGGGATTAAACCAATGGATAAGCATGTCTGGTCCTAGGGAAATTGGAGAAAGCATAGGGAAATGCATTGCAAGTCCTGCATGCACCTTAGCGTGGGTGTGTGTAGGACTATGTGTATGAATATTAGGCTAAGAGGGTGTTACACCTGCTCTTGACTTCTACATCAGGATCCTCGAGGCTCCCGTGTGTGGGTTTGTGCTGTCCCAGTGTGAGCATTTTGTTTGTCGTAACAATTTCAAATGCAGTATTTCATGCTACTTCTGTAAAACTACTTTGATTTTGAGATTATCAAAAAGCTTTGTTTTGATGAAAAATGTCAACATTCTGAATTGGAATTTCCATTCCATGAGGGAATGGAAAAATAAGAACAAAAGTTTCAATTTTTTATCACCAGCTTTCAATGAAAAAAATCTTCAGGTTTCACAACAGATTAAAAAAAAAAAATCTTAATCTCACTGTTTTTCTCTGCATGACAAGGTGACACCTGTAAAATTACCTATAGAACAGAGTTGTTTTCTTTCCTCACTTCTCACCAACACACAGAAAAAGCTGCAGCACTTCATGGCACTTGATTTGAGCCAGTCAGCTCTGTGCTCTTAAAACACTGGAGGTTCAAAACTGAAATGCGAGTGAAAGCAGCGTTGTCTTCTGTAAATCTCTGCCTGCTCCCTTAACCACGCTCCTGATGGAGCAGACACCCACTGCTGGGACTGAGGGCACCTGCAGCTGCCAACATCAAACCTTCCATGTGAAGGCAGATTTAGTACAACAGGCTGTTAGCCTGAAGTAAGGAATTTTACCCCCTCTCTTGATTCTCTTACACCCCAAATTCTTATGCCAAGTGTGATTGAGGTTTTTTTTTTGCTACACATGGAAAGACACAGACCACAATTTAGAGCTGGACAGCCAGTGCTAAAGTACAGTAGTATAGGAAAGAAGAATGACTCTCTTAAATGACAGGGGAGACTGAAACTGTGAGACACTTCCTACTCCTATGGCTAAAAGACAAATGATTTCAACAAGAAGCTTTCTCCCAGATTATCTGCCACGATAAACACTTTTCAGCAGAAAGGTAATGAGAAAAAGCTGTGCCTAACCCCAGAGGAAAGGAGAGAGACAACAGAGATCACATCATGCTATCGGTATGCCACCAAACCGGCAATTGATGCTAACGACAAACGGACACGGGAGATAAAATCCGAGTCAGGAATTGAAGAAGCCTTCCTCTGAAAAGCCTGTGCCTGCCTGTGATGGAGATCCGGAGCTCTGCTTTCTCCTTGCACCACAACAACGAATGTGCAGCTTATCTCTCCCAGCTCTACACAACAAAACACTGAGCAGAACTGCGGGTGAGTGCTGCGTGGGGTGAGTGTGTGCACAGCTCTGCGTGCCTGAGAACATTTGTGTGCTCGCCTGTGCGGGCATGAGCGCCCCAGGAGCATCTCCCTACCCGTGGGAGGCACAGGACTGGAGGTATCAGCCCCTTTGCACCTGCAGCTAGGAGTTAATAGGATTAACCTGAGGTATTAAAAGAGCTGCTGCTAAAGGCTTTCGTGTTAGCTGAACGTGTGGGTTACTCATGGCACCTTGCTCTGCATTCTGGGGGGTTTTGGTGGAAGGAATCAGTGACCACCTGTACTGAGGAGCTGCTAGAGGGTATTATCTTGCTACAGATGGTATCATTCCTGCAACTAAAGCAACCAAGGGAACAGGAGCTGGATGTTGAGGTCACAGAAGGAAACGACATGAGGTATCACTCACATGCTGGGAGCAAATATTAAGAGATACTAAGGTTTGACTCATGACGATATAAAGTAGTCATCTGACACCACCACACACTACCTATGCTTGGCAGGGACAGAGAGAGGGATGAGGGGATAATAACAGGCATGTTCTGCCTGTTGTCCCATTAGTCAAAGTTTCTAGAAGAATGATGGGAATGGAAGTTTCTAGAAGAATGAGTGACTGGACCAGCAGTGTGGATGTTGCACAGAGGCCGAGGCGGGCTGGGCAGTGTGAGACAAGGACAGCCATCACTGCCTCGGTTTGCACTCTGTGCAGGGCACCTCCTGCTCGATGCCTGGGTATCCTGAGGAAAGCTGCTTGTGTGGGAGGACTCCCCGTGGTTAGCAGTGTATGAGGGAGGAAGCTGTGCTGGAAGGGAAGGCAACACTGAGCACAGCAGCCTTCCTCCTCCAAGTGTGCAGCATGAGGTCTTGGAGAAGTGGAACAAAGTAGGCAGATGTGACAGGCAGAGGAGTAATAGGGAAAAAAGAAAACATCTGTGAAAATAACTCATAGTGTTTAATGTGTGGGAGAAAGGATATGGATGCTTTCAGGTGCTCTGGACACTTGGTCCAGCCTTCCACATAGCAGGAGAGTGCATGGGTGGGCAAACCAGCCTCCAGGAAGTGCTTGTGCTCTGCCAGAGCTCTACTCCTGCTTTACCTGCCTTGGAGTGTCTCTGTCCTGTCTGTACAGGCCAGGTCTAGGTCCACCTGTGCAGTGTGTACAGCTCATCTCCCAGGGCACTCTTAGGGGGGACAGGTTATTGCAAAGGTGAGGCTGCTGCACCCTTAAGCCATTGCATGCCTGACAAATTGCTTTTGCTGTGACAGGTCCACCCAGCCTGCCCTGACCTAGCCCCCAGGCCGGTAATACTGCTGTTTGTATCCTGCACTGATGCAGAGAGACTGAATCTCTGCTTCTGCTGGCTAGCAAATGTCTCACTCGAGGATTGTCACAGCGTGCAACAAATAAAAGAGAGAGAAAAAAAATAAGCCTTATGTTCAGACCACCTTCTGGCTCAGAAAAGTTCAGGAGGTTTCAAAACAACCTTTTCTTTGCAGAAATCCTGAATCTCCCAACTGAGCTAGCACTGGTGAGACACAAAGCCATAAATCAAGCTCTGGCTCCTTTTGAAAGAATTGGAGTTGGTTTTTTTTTTTCATCCCTGAATTTCTACTTTATGATGGAATCCAGGAGGGTTTTGCACAGCAAGCTTGCATAATGCTGTAGAAAGTCAGGATACTCACAAAAGCAAGCTCCAGAAGAATGCCCCTGAGATGTTCCAGGTCAGCAGACCAGAACCAGCTCAAGGTTTGTTCACTGCTTAGATGATGTGGAATGGTTTGGGGAAGAGGCTGACCCTGGAGTAGCCATGGTCTGTTTCCCCCATCCTTTGGTTCTGCCTCACTGGCTCCATTTGGCCTCTGCTCAGGTTGTGAACTGTCCCTGTTGCATTTCCTGCTGCACCCCTCGTCCTCACAGTGAGGCACCTGTAGGCGTGGGCAAAAGAGAAAGCGGAGCTGTGTCTTCCCAGGGCTGTTTGGCTGTCCTTGTGTATGGACAAGGCGTGAGGGCTTTTAGCATTTCTCACCCTTTGAGCTGCCCTTTCTGCCACCCTGCAGCAGCAGTTAGTGGGATCATGTGGAGAGCAGTAGGGTGGTAAATTGAAAGTTAAACTATACAGTTCATCCTGTGAAGGCAGTGGAGTCAAACACACATGGTCTGGGAACAGTTTATTTTTCAAGCTGAGTCTCCTGGAAAGAAACAGCTGAAACCCTAAGTTTAAGTGGCTGTTTACAGCCATCCCTGTGGTGATGCTCGGTCCAAGCTCAGCTCTTCCTACAGCTCACCAGGATCCCCTTTACCTCATCCACCACATTTGTACGTGTTACCCATCAGTGCAATTTCACAGGCTTACTGAGGATTGCTTTGTATGATCTCACTGCACAAAGTTCACTGCTCCAAAATCCACCCGTGCCACGAAGTCAGCATTTACACAGCAAGCTTGTTTTCAGTCTGCTGCAAACATCATATTTCTGCAAAGATCTAGAGTTTGGCGGCACAAACTGTTGTAAGTTTGCAGAGCATGGTGGCTTTTGCTTGATGAAGAGAAGTAAAGAAACAGACATGCATGAAAATAGAGATGTATGTATACGAACATGTGGTCCTAGCCACAAAAAAAGTTTTTGAAGAGGCTGCACTGACCCAGCTGGTGTAGGTTTGGATCTATAATTGCAGTGGTTCTCATGACACTTCCTCTTTCCAAAAGCTTTTTGGCAGAGACAATGTAGCTGGCAGGAATGACAGTGTGAAATGAAGATAAATGAAGAATATGGGCACATGGATCCCTAGAAGGAGGCTGGGTTGATGTTGATGCAGATGCAAATTTTCAGGTACTGTTTTTCCTTCTCTGTAACTAGAATAGCAACAACACAAGGAGAAACTGAAGTAAGCAGTAGAGGAAAAAAGCAGCCCTGCATTTAGCACATCTCTTAGGGTTTAAGAGAGCCTGGTTCATGGCCTGCTTCTCCTATACACTGGTGTTTAGCTGCCTTGAAAAAGAAGAGGCACCCTGCCCTTTCTCTTCAGAGCCTCAATTTAAGCACATTTTGACATGTAGTTAAAAGCACATGTGCCATTCTGTCCAGTACTAAAGCAGAGGCTGTAGCCTGGTGTTTCCTGTCTAAGAGTACACATGGCACTAGCACAGGGCATGGCTTTTTGTGGCACTACTGCTTCTGAAAGACAGGGATCAGTGCATGTCCAGAGCTGCTGTGAAGGGGCTTTTGTCTAGGAGGATGGGGGGTTATGAAGCTGTGGAGGCTGGCTCAATTACTGAAAAGTAGATAATTCTATAAACAATAGATGGGTGTTTAGGAGACAAACCTCTGTTAGTTGCCCATAGTAATTTGGCAGTCATTTTGGGACATGGTAAGTGAGAGGGATGCTCACCATGTGAAATCCCCCATCCAGTGGAATATGCAGACAGATGAAGTCCCTATACAGCTCAATTCCCTTGTCAGATTTTATGCCATCCAGATGTACCTGTTTGGATCATTTCGGGAAAACATCTGCACAGTGGGGAGCTTCCCTCAACTCTCCTCTGTCCTCCCCATGAATTAGATGCAGAAATGCGAAATCCCCTTTTTGCAGGGACAATTTGGTTCTGATGTAAGTATTTTAATATTACTATGGGTCAGTCAGGTTCTAATTGACTTTAATTAGCAGCATTCTTTAATTAGCAACTTACATATATGAGATGTCAAATTCTTTCCTCTTTTTCAAAACTAATAAAATAAGTTACCTCCACTCTGATCCAGCTGATGGTTGTTTCATCAACAGGGCAAAGACATCTGTCCCCACACAAAGTCTATTTTTTGGTGGGGAAGCAGGTTTGATCTTTTGAGTCAAATGGTCCTTTCAAGGGAAGATCAGTAAAATAGAATTCCACAGTAGTATCAAGCAAGAGAAGAGACAAATATAGGTGAGTTGCAGGTCACTGATTCTTTTTTCTCTTGAATGAAGTTCTCCGAATGTATTAGAAATTGCTGAGATTCTCCAGCTTTCCACAAGACCCATCTTGTTACTTTAATTTCCTTTAATTTTTCATTGTTTGGTCTGTCACAGGTGCTATTATGTGCAGTACTTTACATGCTGGGTAAAGATGTACAAAGTAATCCTTAAGCCTACTAACTTCTCTCAGATTAGTGCAAAATAGAGATGATTTTTTTTGTCAGTGTCAGCAAGCACAGTCTCCTGGGGAGGAAAATTAAGCATTTAGTCTAACTCAAGATAGTTTGTTGCTACAGTGCTGCTGTAGGATCAAAATAGTTGTAGTGTGGGTGTCAGTGAAGTTGGGTTCCTGAAATGACATTTGTCCCTGAGACCATGGGGTTGTTTTGGGTTTTTTTTGTTGTTGTGTTTCTGGGGGTGTTTTTTTGTTGTTTTGGTAGAGGCAGTGGTAGGGTTTTTGGGTTTTGCAAGCTGGCAACATATCCCATGGGAGACAGAGGTGACCCTCATCTACCATGACTTTAAACATCTGCAGTTCAGATGTCCAGGTCTGAACCCCTCACCCTAAACCACTCTGTGAAGTGTTGCTGTAGCTGTCCTTGGCAGAGGACAGCTCTCTTCTGCCAGATGACAGGATATAGAGGGCCTTCCATTCCTATGTCCTTCTCTTTGAGAGAGGTAAACTCTGTCAGCCATGGATAGAAAAGTCCTCCTGCAGAGGCCTGTGGAGCCAGCACTATGATAGGTGAAGGAAACAAATGGTTGCCCTTCCTTCTCTCTGAAAAATGTGATATACATTAGAATAGCTCTTAGATGTTTATGTGTGGGTGGGATTTTTCCATATCAGGCTATTTTTGTCACAATTGCTTAAGAAGAAAGACTTTAACTTCTTAAGAAACGTCAAGAAGAAACGTACTCTGAAACTGGATTTGAAGAAAGAGAGTCAGTGGGCCCCAGGAGAGAAGTTCTACATTGCTAAAAGGAGTGTGAAGGTGGATGGACTGGTTATATGGCCCGCCTGGTTGTTGAAGAAATGCTTTCTGATAAATTTTGGTACTGAAATAGAGGGCTCTGTCCATTTCTAATCCTCCTGCTGGCAGGGGAAGGGAAATCTAAACCCATGTAAATCAGATCTGAGTGGTTTTTGCCTGCATTTGGAGAGAGCCCAAAACACCTCTGAAGGGTTATATAGAGGCATTCTTCATCTTACTTGACTTTTTTCATTTCACTCTGAAACCTACCTTTGAATACTTTTGGTAGAACTAGTTCCCCAGCAGGTTTATTTCTCCCCTCCTCTGCCCACTATAAATAACCCTTTTCCCTTACTTTGAGATAGAACAACCATATCTTTACTTCCCCTGATGTCAACTGTCTTTGGGAGGCTTTTGGTTTTGCCTTTGTTTTTCACCATGTAGATTTTCCTTTCTTTCAGCACACTGAATTACAGGCTGGATTGATGGTCCTGCAGAGCAATGTTTTTCCATGTGATAAATAACAGAAGGAGTCTCTGAACTGATCAAATGAATTTGGGATTTCCAAGGTGACATAGTCCATAGAAATCTTGAAGAGTTTAGGATTAGCAAGCTCTGAAAAAGTTATTGGTATTGTAATTGTAGCACACCAAAAGGGCTTGGCTGACTGTTTGCTTTCTCCTCTGAGGCTTGGGTGGATGCAGGTCAGCGACAGTGCGCTGGAGCAAATATTGTCTCCTTTCTTTGTCAACCAGAACATCCCTGCTTCCTTCAAACAAAGTTTGGGCAACCTGATTAAGTGGAAGGTGTCCCTGCCCATGGTAGGGACATTGGAAGTAAGAGGTCTTTAGGGTCTTTTCCAGCCCAAGCCATTCTGTGGCTTGGAGAAAGAGAGCTGATGATCCAAGCGGAGACTGCTTGGTTCACGTTTTTCATTGTCCATGCTTGCTTTGGTGGACGTTACTTGTTACCTACACAGCTCAAGCTCAGGTGACTGCATGTATGCAAATTGGCAGGGTGTTTAATGCTTCTCACCTCTGGCTTCTGACCCTGCTCCACATCTGAAAATCATTATGATTTGGTGGCTGATGAGTTGCCCATCAGATGGGTAGATGAGATACAGTGGGACCCTTCATCATCCCCCTGAAAAAAAATTCGGTATAAATAGCCTTCCTGTTGGGCAGTGAGCCAGAGAGGGCTGGGACAGAATGGGACACAGAGATTGCAGTTTTTCTTCCTTCTGTGAGTCCTTTCTCAGTTTAATTGCTGAGGTTATTTTAGGGTAGGAAGGGAGAGTGGGAAAGGGAGATGGGATAATGGATAGAGTAGCTGGTGTTGATATTTCTTGCAGATCTAAACACGTAGGATCCTTTTAATCTTGCAGTTTGGCAGTCTGGTACCTTATGCTACCACAAAATTAACTTAAAGCCTCCACAAACCTTTGGGAGAGAAAACACAGTCAAAGTACGGTAGAGCAGACAACAGAAAAAACTGTAGGGTATAACTAATCAGATACCTTGAGATCCCAGTGTTGCTCAATCCTCTTTGCAAAAATTAAGCTGATGACTTTGACCTTTTTAGGGCCTTAATTTTACAGATGTAATGCCAGCACTTAATACTTTCCATGTGCAAAACTCAAAGCAGCTTAAAAAATGAGGGTAGCTGCAGCAATCCTTTATTACAGACAGACTTGCTGAGAGAAATGATTTAACAAAGCCATTAACAGTCACAAGGCTTGCCCATTCTGTGTATGCACAAAGTTAACATATCCTCCAGACTCAGCTTACCTCATCCAAAGTTATCAAGTAGCTCAGAGAAAGTGCTTCGTTAATGATGTTCTCCCCTCCGGCTTGCTGATGCTGTACTCCCTGCCTGAAATCCCATGATATACTGGTTTTTTCCTGGTCTCATAAAGGCATGCCAGGTTATTATGCACTCTGTATTTATCTGATGGCCTTGTCTATAGTGTGTGAGTTACCCCTGGCAAACTGCTGGTCTTAAAAAAGGAAATGCACCAAGTAGCATGTTGATACAGGTATTTGTTTTGTTCAGGACATTAGGGACAGAAGAAGTTGCAAAGTTCAGGTATGAGAGTGCATCAAGCATCATAAGGGCTGACTCTGGAGTCTTAAGGTCACATCTGAACCAAGACTGTTTTTTCAGTAAAGACAGTTGTGCTCAGCATGACCTGAAGTCCCCTGAGGAACATGGCTGTTAGCTTCTGGAAGAAACTGATGGATACAGTCAGGCATTGCAGCTTCATTAATGTTTGTGTTTTGCAACCTGGTGAGTCCTGACAGAGCAGAGCAGTTAGTGATGAACCACAAGACCACTTCAGAGATGTGGGGACCTGAGTTTGGATGCTCATTACTGTGACTTTCTGTAGTGGTGCTTGGTAGGAGGAACCCTGATAGATTTTACCCCATTAACAGATCCCACTTCCTAGTTTTGCCTCCCTTGCATTCTGTATTTGGTAGACAAGGTGTATGCCCAGAATAATTTAGGTTGGAAAATACCTTCAAGATCATCAAGTCCAATATTTCACTCACTACCACCTTGTCAGCTAGACCATGGCACTAAATGCCACATCCAGTCATTTCTTGAACACATTCTCTCATCTTATGTCACTAGATGCCTGAGAGAAGAGGCCAGCTGGTACCTCACCACAGCCTCCTTTCAGGGGGTTGCAGAGAGCGAGGAGGTCTCCCCTGAGCCTCCTTTTCTTCAGGCTCAACAACCCCAGCTCCATTAGCTCCTCATCAGACTTGTGCTCCAGACCCTTCGCCAGCTCTGTTGCCCTTCTCTGGACATGCTC
>VWZP01007814.1:1118005-1196291 GCA_013396995.1 Dicaeum eximium | reverse complement strand
AAATCATATAAGCCTTCTGATACTGGAGTCAAGGAGCCTCATTCAGCACCCAATGCAAGAACCCAGTAACAAACAGCTTTCCAAGCACCAGACTCTTTTAAAACAACAAAGTGTGGCCTCACCAGTGCCAAGCACAGGGGAACAATCCCTACCCTGGTCCTGCTGGCCACACCATTTTTGGTACAAACTAGGATGGCATTATTATGCCATACAGAAGCATCCAAAGAAGTGGCTCGTGTGAGGTTTGAACAAGCTAAGACCAGAGCTGCATTTCAAAGTCTCTTCAGGTTCCTGGTTCCTGCTTCTTTCATCTCCTCTGGACGTTTCTCCTGCCTGAAATGCTGGAATAAAGCATTCTCTGAAACGGATTGCACGCTCTGTTTCCCCCAGTGATGCCTAGTAGAAGAGATCTTGTCTCTTAGATATCAAATTTGAGAGCAAAAATGAGAGAGAAAATAACAGTTGCTTTAAATAATGAACATAAGTACCAGGAGACTTATTTCCTCCACCTTCTCCCCCCCTTCCCTATGCAGATAATTCTCTTTAAAAACAGTTTTCCAAAGTTAGTTTTGCACTGGATCGACAGCCCTGCAAAGCAGCATCTTCTGTTCACGTACTAAATGGGAATAACTAATTCGTGGAAGTTCAGACTTTCACTCAGCAGAAGCAGCATGCCTTGAACTTAATATAAGTAGAAGGTTGCATATATGTGAAAGTCTGGGGTTATCTGCCTAGTCCATTCAGTGACAGAATCCACTGCTCTTCTGAACAGCAAGGGTGAGAGCAGATGTGGGAATTTATTCATTTCCAGGGAGGTGATAAATGACCAATTAATGATTTCACTATAGCTACTAAAAAGGGTTTATGTGATAAACTCTATCGTTGGCTGGCCTGAACCAGGTGTCCTCCAGGTGAAAATTGTGTCTGTTGCTACAAATCTTCTTGAACTTGTCTTGCCTTTGAAATGGGCAGATTGGAATTCACTGCAACCTTGTCATTGTTAAACTCATATTCTGTGTTTAGAAAAGTGGAATGCTGCTGCTTTACTACTCTCTCCCTCCCTTCATCTTCTTTTCCCCATTTAGCTCTATCTTTACTCATTCTGTTATTGTGATTGGTTGTCTAACACATAATATTGTTTCCTACTTAAGGGAAACTAGCAGGTAGCAGCTCCTCGTTTAAATGCTTACCTATAGATATCTAGAGTTAATTGCTGAAGGTTTTTGTGCCAGTAAGAAATTTAAAAAAATTAAAATTTAAATTTAAACCACAAAAGTAGGTGTGAGGCCATTTGAAGTGCAAACATTTTATCAACTCAAGGAATTGTTTCCTAGCATTTTCTTTCTGTCATTTTTCAGACATCTTCTAACAGTGAAAATATACTAAGGGATATTTTTAGGATGAATAAGGTTAATCAGCTACAATGCAAATCAAATTTGAACCTTCTCCAAATCTCAAGCTGATCAGCTTTTGAGGCTCCAAAAGTTTTAATTAATTTTTTTTCTTTTTCATTATCACTGCATTTCTCAATGTCCAGGTGTCTGCAGATACCAGATTCAGGGAGCAGTGATATGCTCTGATAGGGTCTGTTCTCATGTTATTTCTAAGATAACCAGAAGCAGGATGAACTTGAAGTCATCTTTTGAAAAAAGTTTGTACTGATGAGAATTCTCTTCCTGTTTTCTACAAGTCTGGATATTTCAAATCAGGCTAGGAGGTGGATCAAGCACCTTAACAGGAAACAGGTATGAACAAAGTACATAACCATTCTCTTAATAGCTGTACTTGTGTCTATCATTTTTTGTTGTGTTTGTGGGACTTTTTCAGTTGGTTGGTTGAGGGTTTTTTTTCTATCAGCTAAGCTTATAATACTATTGCCGAAGAGATAAAAAGACTAAGTTTTATCCTGAACTCATACATCCCTGAATTTAGGAAACTTGTCTACAATTTTTTCCCCTTTGAGGGAGGGAAAAACAAAGGTGGTATCCAGAGGATGTTAAGTGACAAAGAAATTCCAACATTGCCTGGAAAGTTTGACAGCCTGGACTTGCTGGACTTGAAGGTTCAGCCAAGGATGTGACACAGAGACAGCCCTAATAGTATTGATGGATAGAGGAGATAAGACCGAGCCAAAGATCAACTGTTTTCCCAAGCTTATTACAGGACTTACCTGTTTGCCAGAGCCTGTTTGCAGTAACTGAAAACAAGAAATAATAAACCCATGTACAAACAAAGCCACAGTTTTTAGAAAACAAAGCTGTTGAAAAGCTGAGAGAAATGAGAAGGAGACCCAGCTGAAGCCTGTTGTGGAATCTTAATTACAGTATGGTGGACTGAGATGGATGGATGCCTTAAACAGACGAGTGTGTGGACAGAAAGAATGAAAGTTGCATGGTGGCCCTCACTGGGAAGGCATTCAGAGAGTCAGGAAAGTCAAATATTTTTTCCTATCCTTCACTGGGGGTGGGAAAAGTCAGGACTGTTTATTTTAGCAGTCTGGGAGGTACTTCCTTGCTAATGTGTATGATTTGGAGTTCAATTTCCTTGGTGAATATTGCACTTTGGGAAAAAAAAAAAAAGAAAAAAAAAAAGTGAAATTTGAAGTCAGGAGGGCAACTGCAACCAGAAATGGCCTCCTGCCTCCCTTAGGCTCATGGGTGCATCGGAATGAGTGGGAGCTGGATAGGATTTACAATTGGAATACCGGAGGACAAGTTGGTCATCTTTACTGAATAGCCATTAAGGATGTGTTGGGAAAACCGAAATGTCCACATCCACCTTCCCGAGGACACAGTCCTCTGCGTGGATTCTCTTCCCCTCACGTTGGCTCCGGCAGTCTGGACACTTGTCAAATCCCCAGCATGCAGCCGCCTGCATCTCGCACTCCATTATTATTGCTGATGCTAATCTCTGACCGCTGAACACGGGTCAGAACCAGGAGATAATTGCAGCTCCGATCTGCCAGGCACGGTCCTTTGTGAGTAGTTAATGAGTGTTCAGGAAAATAAAGCAGAGAGAAGAAAAGGGGGATTGTGGTTTGCATACAGTGAGATAGGGAATGAATAGGAGATAGAAAGAGGGGACAATTCACTGATAGGGGAAAAAGAAAGAATTTGGGAAAAAAGAAATCATTTGCACTAAAGCTCCTACTGCCTTTTTCTTGTTTAGCCCAAGTGGATGGGATCTGGGAAGAAGGGGACTAAGCAGGAAGGATGCAGTCACACCCTGGGCCTGTCAGCACTGCTTTGGTTCTGGGTGCCATAAAGGCAGAGATGGGGGTCATCCTTTTCCCTGCCAGTCAGGGGGTCACACCCTTAATACCAGTGTCCTTGAGTTCTTTGCTCTGAGGTATTTGCTCTCCTTTTCTCTGCATCTCACACTGCCTGAGTGTTTGAAGGTGCCCTCTAGAGATTGGCTATCTACTCCTAAAATTGGCTTTAGCTCTCTCTTAGCTTGAGTGGCAGTGACCTGTATCTCTCTGTCTAAATCACCAAACTTTATTCCCAGCTCTATCTTTATATCACATACAGAGGGATCGTTTTTGGTATCTGAAGGAAAAAGGTGACTTTTATCAAATCTTTGACAGGCCCTTATTCCAAACAAAAAGTAGCTGTATCTAGTGATCCACGTGACACTGTTGTCCCTAGCACAGGGTTCTTTAACCCTGTGTGCAAGAAGCCAGTCCACACACAGAGATATTTGATTTTATTTCATGTCTGTGCAGAGATGGGTGATAGGTGTTAAATCCACAAAGCTAGCACCCCTTCAGTGTGCCAGGTGCTCATTCTTATACTCTTTGAACAATAAAAACCCTGCCATTTCCTGTATGCCTAACAACGTAAAGCTACACTAATTGGCTTTTCATTCTCTCCTCTTGGTTTAAAGGTACAGTGAACATTTATTTTACTATGCATGCTCTAAGAGGAAGGGGCTCATATAAGTAAGGGTCGATAATAGGTAATGGATGGGCATTTTTCTATGTTAATGATCACAAAGTTCAGGCTAAATTTTTCTTTGGCTTTGTAGTTTGATTCATAGCATCCTCCTGTTCCTATTTCTCAGGTCATGGCTTTTGGTTCCTACAAAGTTTTTTATTCTCTCATTCTTCATAAATTCTTTTGCTTGTCCTGTACTACACTCCAGTGATTCAGTGAATTTATAACTTTTAACCTTCTCATTTGTATTTTATTTCAACAACATGACTCCTCATGAAGGTTCCAGAGAGCATGAGTGTTCTTCCTTGCAGAGGAGATGGCTCCACCTGCTCCTGTGACATCTGTCATAGGGAATAAATTATGCACTATGGGGACACAACGATTTGGTAGTACGGGCATGTCCGGGTTTCCGGAAACCAGAAACCACCTCAGTGGAAGGGAAGGAAAACTGCTTCCTGCTAATGAATTAAGAGTCACTCAGGATGGAGTCTGAGGGGGAAATAAATGATTGTGGTGCGTGTTTGTGTCCATGAGTCCCCTCTTCCTAACGACCATGTTAATGTGCTCATAAAAAGATATGGTGCAGGGGGGACGTGACTGTTCAGGCTGATTAGCATTTTATGGCAGAACTAAGCTCCATGACAAACTGCTGGCTGGGTGGGATGTTTTTACAACCCAGAAAACTCTACTTTAGGATGCTGAAATTATGAGTTTCTTTTCCTTATTTTGAGTGCTATTATATTAATAATATATTTGTTACTATTGACTTTTGAGGGGTCCCGCAACTCCCATGAAAACACAAGATGGTGAAGGAGTTTGGATAATTCAGGTGAGTCCTAACCAGAAGTGTTCTGTACTGGCACGACAGGGCACTAGGCTCACAGAAATACCTGTAATCAGCTGCAAACCATGACTGAGACCCTGGGACCTCTTGGACATACTAATCAGAAAAATACATATCAAGTCCTGGTGTCTTGGCCATACCCAGTCTCCCTCTGCAGTTTGCTCTTTGCTTTCAGTGAAGTATTCACTCAGCTTTGCTTTCAGTCCAAACTCCCGTGTACCATGGTTCTGTATTGCTTTGCATTCTGGAGGCATTTTTCGGTAGTGTTGAATGATCACCCATTGTTTGGAAAAACATTAGGGTTTCCTCAGGGTAAGATACACCATGGATACATTTCCAGGCTTAGAACAATCAGTGAGGTGCTGCCCGTCCCAAAAGTTGCTGGACCAGATTTATGTCAAGTATTAATGCTGAGATGGGAGGTATGAACTGGTAAAATGGGGTAGCAGAGAAAAAAAGAGGGTTTGAATCTGTTTGCAAATGCAACCTAGAGAGCACCAGCCTTTCTGGCACTGGCACTGCTTCAGATATTCATGTGGAGAGGGTGTTCCTCAGAGCTGCAGAGCAGGTTCAAACAGCAGGGCTTTATGAGCAAGGAGCAGCTTCTTACATGAGGCAGCAAGCAGAGGGGCTCCGTGATGGCGAGCATTTATCCCATGTGCTCCGTGTTGCCTCTGGTGATGGAAGGGCTCCATCTGGTTAGAAGTCTCCGTATATAACTGCTTATCATATCATGTCACTCGGAAGTCAATTTTTTTTTTTTGAAGGGGGGAAGTGACAGGTATTGAATAGCCTAACGTCAAGGGAATAACAGGTTTTACACCAAGAGATTTAGAAATGTGAGAGAAGTGGTTCTCAGGGCAGATCAATTCTGTGAGTGAATGTGGCACGTTGTGCTGGAGAAGGGACACAAGCCCAGCTGCAGTGAAATCTGGCGGGGAACGTGCAGTGGAGCAGGTAAGTTGAGCCATGCATCCTGCTTATATGTCTGTGCCTACACACACATAATTACCTAATTAGTAATGAAGACCTCCATCAGCATCCTGCCTTTATTCAGTCGTGTGTGTAAGCCTGGGTTTCTTTATGTATGTGCTGAAAACTGTTAGAATAGGTCTCTCTGGAAAAGCTGAAATAGCCTTCTGGGCATAGGGAATAATTAATTCTAAGCACATACTCGAATGCATACTGAACGGGTGACCAGAGCCATATGAGATTCTTGCAAGGAAACCTGAAAGTATGTAAGACTCTCAACTTCTTATCTTGCTGCTGGCTCCATCCTGGAGCTTGGCAAACCATTAAGAAAAAAAGTAATTTCACAACTGTGTAAATTTCTCATAATGCCTTTATTGAATGTGTGGCTCCCTTCCCTTCCTCCACACCCTCTTCTTCCCAGTGTGCTGTCTGGGAGCACAAGGGCTGTTAGGTATTACTGATATATAGAACTGAATTGCTAACTCACTTAACTTGAGGACTTTGAGAAGGAGTTTGAAATCAAGAGAATTTAGTTGAAAACCCCACAAGTAGGTTTTCACACTGGAAATGCTTATCAGCAGGATAATGGATAAGGAGGAAGTTACCAAGTGTGGCCAACTGGGACTAAGCACTGCAGCTCACAAACTGAATATTTGGAGTCACTCTACCACCAAAATATGTGACAAATATATTTCTCATATAACAGTGTATAAATTCTAATAGCTTATAGATGTAAGGAAATTGCCATTTCCACAGGGATCTTCCACTAGCTGCAAAAAGGGGAGAAAAAGATCCACATTTCATGGACCAAAATATTTGTTATTACAATTTACTCTGTTTGCCTTAGTTTGCCAAAAAGAGCCCCTTTTATTATTTCATGGGTCCTCATCTTGCTTATGGTTTCCTTTCAACTTCATGTGGATGTTGCATGCAGGATAGAACCAAAATAAATGAAAATGGGAAGGTTTTACCAAGCCTCATCAATAAGCTGCAAACACCAAGCTGAGGTGCCAAGATGAGATCCTCACTGTAGTTCTCAACAAAGTGTTTTGCTTTCTCTTGAGCCAGCAGTGAAGCAGTTAATAGCAGTGGCCTTTCCACTACCAGAGAGACATGGGAGCCCTTGAGAGGTGCAGGAGGGTTCACTTCTCTGAGCTGCAGTTTTGAGGTTTACTTTTGCCATGGTTTCGGCTGAGAAGTTTAAAATCTCACTCATTCACATGGTGACAGCTCCACAGCCCTGCAGCTATGCTTCCCTGAACCTCTGAAACAATTGCCCCGAGAGCACCCAGGAATGTTCTTGCGCACTGTAATGGGCACCAAAGCCTTGGTAAAGCTGAATCCGGCCTTCAACTCCTGCCTTGCAAATGACTGGTGTTCCATCATCTCTGTTGATGGGCTGTCGGAGGGTGTTAGCAAACACGCAGACCGAAATTCAAGACACTGGGAGATGTCCTTGCACGGGCCTGCTTGCCATTAGCTACCAGGCCTGCTCCTGATTGCAGACCCCAGCACTGCAGAGCAGCACACACAAAATGAGTTGGCAGCCTGCCCAGGCTGCATATGGTGGCTGGAGATGGGGTACTTTTGGTGAGAAATTGGGAAGCTGTGATGATAGGGAATAATAGCAGCTATTTCTGCTATGGGATCATTATGTCCTGAACAAAGATGTGCTTTTGATGAGAGTGGGATGAGTGGTAGGATGTTTTGGCTTGTCATACCTACAGCTTTGTTCATCTTTTCTGAATGAGCGTGTGTAGTGCTAAGAGTACATCAATGGCTTTCTTCTGGGGAAAGGATGACTGTAGTTCCATAGCAGAAGCAATGAAGGATGTGCCTGAAAAAGAAGTCCTATCAAGAAGCCGCAGCTGTGACATCCTTCTTGGCAGAGATATGATGAAAGCCAGTAGCTGAGATTTGGATCCTTCCTTCCAGGCAAAATGAAGCTGTCCTTTCTTGGAGATGAAGAAAAGGCTACTGCTTAAGGCATGAGGCAAAAATTATGAGGGCCAAGAGGTTTCCAGGATACTAGAAGCAAAAGCCTGGATGAAATGAAGTGGGGAAAGCAGGTGGGAATGAGTCACTGGAAGCAAGCAGGTATATAAGATGTGTGGGACACAGGATTAAGAGAGAAGTAGAACTGAAAATAATGAGGGAGAAAAGTGTATTCATTATGGTTTCTGCTACACTCAGGGAAATAGGGCTTGACACCGGACTTCTTTGGAAATAGTCAGGATTATGCCAGTGAACTGACCCAATTAAATTCCAGGACTGGAGTTCTCCATCTGTGAATACTGCTTAATTGCTCAATGCAAAGGAACAGCAGTGCCAAGGCCACCACTAAGGTCTCAATCTCAGTTCCATTGTCTTGATCTCGGGTCTCCTGACAGAGACTCATGGTATTGAAACAGCTGTGCTTGAGTTTCATGTATGAACCACAGTCTGCTCATTGTAGACTTGTAGAAGACTGTGTTTGGTACTCAGAGTAGCAGGCATGATGAAGAAATCTCTGCCAACCAGGTTTTATTTTTTCTCTACTCTTCTCTCTTAGGAAAAGTCTTGCTTTTTTATTCCACAGTGGCATGGGTTATGCCATACTGTAATCTTTTGAGACTACAGGGCATATTGCAGAGGAATCTGGGGAATGAAACTTATGATTTAAAGCAGTGTACTGCAAGCTTCTCATATGGGGAGAGAGACATGAGTTTGAGGGCTTTCCTTGTTTTCTCTGATGTCTCCAAGAGTTTTTCACAGCAGCCTCTGATGAAAGAAAGTCCAAATATTTCTACTGAAGAAGGACCTCACTGCTTCTTTTATAGTGTGGACTGGTCAAGGAGAGCTGTCACACCAATCTTCCCATCACTTGTGCCTTTCCTGCCAGTACTGCCAGCACTCACTTTGGCACTAAACCAGGAGATACCTGCCCATATAAACCAGAACACCTCTTTAGACCTATGTACACAGGTGGGGCATGAAGAACCAATGTCAGTGATCCTCCCTAAGGGGTCTGTAAAGGCACAGCCATGAATCCAGACAAGGACTGGCCTGAACTGGCACAAAACATTTTTAGTGTTGCATTGAGCCATGCAGGAAATAACACAATTGGCATTGGAACACAGCTTCAAGACAAGGAGTAAAATGAGATCCCCACTCCACAGTGTGATTTGTTCAGCCCTTAATTTCATCTTTGTGGCCTTTTGCCTGCTCCTGGTGGCCAAGAAACCTCAGTGGAACCACACAGGATGTGCGCCTTGTATCTAGTCTGCTGTATATGGAATTTTTGTACTGGCAATAGTGCTGAAAGTTGGGCTTTCTAACAAGACATCACCAGCCATACAAACTCTTGAAAGCATGGCTAGGAAGCCAAAGCTGGGGATGATGCCGAAGTGTTGTAATATTCAGATTTGGGTCCAAGGTCTGAGCCCAACCCTCTCTATTTCCAGCGCAGAGCATCGGGTTCTGGTAGCAGGATTCCTATGCTGCACACGAGGCTGGAGCACTGTAGCAGAAACCAGAAGTAAAAGGTTTATTATAGAGCAACCAGTTGGTATCTTAAACTCACTAACGATAGCATGGCCTGAACTTCTTCCTTTACTAACTTAAATAATTGCATTCTGCTAGCCTTTGATGCCAGAAAAAAGGAGACTGCATCTTTAAATAGAGGAGAAAATGATAGGGGTGAGGTGATCTGATTAGTCTGTAAGATGAGCGGAAATTAGTTATTTTCATCCTTAATCACCCACAGGATGGGCCAATTATCGAGCTGTTAGACACCTATTAGATGGTTGGGAACTCACCTTTCCTCACCTTCCTCCCATAACCCGGCATGAAATTATTGAAGTCACTCAATTTCACTCTCATTGAAACCCATGAAGAGAGATCTCACAGCCGAGCATGGGGTGGTTTCAGAGGCCTTTTCCTAATGACGGGCGGCACTCCGGCTTCCAGAAATTGGTTTATCGATTTTACCCGAACCACCTTCCTGAAAACACAACCTGCACTTTTGCAGGAACAATTCTATCTATATGTTTGTCTGTCAGCCTATCTACTTGTCTATCTATCCTCTCGTTTGACTAATGTGAGAGAGACAAACAAACTCTTAACAGCTGCCTGTCTAATCAATGCAGCATGTTTATCCACTCTTGAACAAACCTTCATTTTGCATGTGTATGTGCCAATGTATTCAATGAGTGCTGCTTATGAACAGTTGCATCCTGTGGATTCCCCACTAATTGGTTTTCCTAAGTGTGTTTGTCGCTTGGTATTGCTTGGTAAAAGGGGATGGGTCATATCCACTCACATGGCATTGGTCTCCTCCCTCCCTAGCTCTGTCTGGGTAAGAGTAATTAACAAAATGAAGGTGGCACACAGAAGCCATTGTGATTTGGAAGAGGGAAGAAATAATTTTAGGAAGGAAGCATGAAATCAGGGCTAGTTTTTTGAGTTAAATTTGAGGCCCCACTACTAGGAAAAAACTAATTTACATGGTGGGGTAGGAGTTGAAATATATTTTTTTCCCCATCACACTCACAGAAAGTTCCATGCCCCATATCTGTAAGTGTTCAAGGGCAAGTTGGATGGGGCCCTGAGCAACCTATTCTAGTGGAAGGTGGCAGGGTTGGTACTAAATAATCTTTAAGGTCCCTTCCAACACAAACCATTCTATGTATTTATGACAGAGCTGACTGCAGAGTACCCAAAGCTGTGGCTCCATCCTTGCCCTTGCATAGCCACCTGTATTCAGCACCTTTAGCAGAGCATTGAGCAGCACCAGAGGCAGAGGATGTAGTTGTATGCTCCTGTGCCTAACATGGACTTGACTGCATTTGTGCCATGCCTCTGTCTGGGGGTTGTAAACTCTGCTCCTGCTTGGAGCTCTGTGCTGCCATATGGTGTAAGGGGCTGGAATTTTGAAAGTCACCAGAGGTGACAGGATGCTTTAATTTTCCTTGGTGCAGTTTTGAGTAGAAGTTGGAATCTTGCATGCTGGCTACCTAAATACTTTTGAAAATACCCAAATGTGTCTAGCTGTATCTTTTACCTTTTCAGATGCAAGCCCACATAGTTTCACATAAAAAATGTGTTTATTGAATACAGTCTGAAAACTTTTGCCACTGGCTGACCCTTGCCATAGTAGTTGTCAGAAAAAACCTCTGAAGTGCTGACCTAATAGCTCAGTTCAGTTGTGTAAATTTAGCTGCCTTTTCCCCTGCTAAAGATGCACATGGGTATCTGAAACTGCTGCAGATTACCAAAGACCAGCAGGACACCTGTGCCCTCCCAGAGTGGTAGCTTTATGTCATGTGGGAATTGTCCCATGGCTCTAGATGACTGTGTTTAAGCAACTATATTGAGCTTCCTAAACCCTAGGGCAAGAAAGAGTGAAAGAAAGCCTTCTGTGCTGTCAGCACTGTGGCAGACAATCTGGTGCTTCTCTTGCAAGTTTCCCCCTTCACTGCAAGAGTGCATCAGCATTCTTCTGAAAACTGGCAGCAGTGTGCCCTGGGAGACAGAAAAGTAGCTAGAAAGATTTAAGGGATTATGCCAAAAGGAAGCTTCTGATTCTTTTTAGAAATAAGATGATTAGCCCTAGTCTGATTCAGAGTGCATATCCCTTTCTGGATCCAGCTGGAGCAATGGAAGAGGTTGCCTACCCTTTTACAGCCAGCTATGCCACACAGATGTTAGTGTGAGCAGTTTCCCAATGCAATGCCCATCAAAATGACCCCACGCAGCTCTAATCTGCTTTATTTTAACTGCTGTGGGTTAGGGAATGATCACATAAGCAATTTCCCTGGCAGGTCTGAGAGGGTGGCACTTTCCCCTGTGATTTAGTAACAGGCAGCTCTGCAGGCCCTGCAGACAGTAGCCCCAGCAGACATCTGGTCTGTCTTACACCTTCAGTCACCAGATGATAGCTCAGTGAGTCATGAAGAATGCAGCCTCTGTCTTTTGTAGACCTTGGGAGAAATGCTCATGTTATATGCAATGAAAATGAAATCAAGAGGAATGCGTGGGATTTGTAATTTTTAGTTCAATGGGCAAAAAAGGCCTTGGGCAAATTATTAGTGCAACGTATCCCATTAGTTTAATACCCAGTGTTAGAGCTATGATAAGGGTAGATTTGGTACAAGAATCTGGGTATTCCTGGACCCTCTACCTGAGACCATGGTCCTGCTGTTACAGCAAATATTATTTGAGGTTTGGAATATTTAAGGAACAGAAGTTAATTTCACCCTTAGCATCCTTTGGGCAGGTTTTGGTCCCAATCATACCAAGGCCCTCTGAAGGATTGTGGACTGTCTTCAGAGTCATGCCTGTATAATTTAGATGAGAATTATCCCCTTTCTGCCTGCTGCAACTTATCTGTGGAAGGGAGAGGGACAGATCACTTCTGACTGCTTCCACTACCTTTGCTTACTCTTTAATTTAAATCTTCTGTTCATTTGCAAAACCTACCCTACTCTGGATTTGCAAGAGGTTTCATGGACACATGCAGAAGCATCACAGCAGGTGCTTATGGACACAAAAGGGAAGACTAGACTTATTTAAACCAGTCTTCTGTTTTAGAGTGTTTACTAGCTCTGCCTTTTCTTTAGGTAACTAATATAGTGGGGTAGCTAATGTGCTGCAGCTAGTGCACTGGGCAAGCAAGCACAGGGCTAATTTTAATGATATGCTATCATCTGTAGAAACCATTTAGGTACTATGGTTTTGGGTAGCCTGTAAGGACCTGATAAATGCTGTTGCTGTATGCTGGAAGTTATTTGATTGAACTGGCTGTTGCTGTTGCTGTCAGCTCCTCAGCTGTTAGGTAATCTTTCTTCTGGTGGCATAGCCCTACTTGGCAGGAGCTTCCTACCCCTCCTCACTCCTATCCTCTGGGCAGGATCTGTGAGCCTCCATCTCCATGCTTACTTCAGGTGGCAGGTCCTCCTCACCCTCCCACAGGCATAAAAAATAATTTTCTTCTAGCTCCCTGCTTCTGGGTTTAGCCTCCACCAGCATTGGTTTTGTTTCTTAGATTTGCCCCAGTTGAAGGGCAGCGTATCCTTGACCCAGACAAAACAGATGGCATCTCCCTGTGTAACATTCAGGCACAAATTTCTCACACAGGCTGAAGGAGAGGGCTCAGACAGGTCTGTTCCCCCTCATTAGCTTTGTCTGACATCACACTCCAAGTCATGGGGTCCAGGAATGGTTGTGTGGCTGTGCAGAACCGTGCCCCTATCCATTTCTCTCCTGGATGTGGCTCTGGCAACACTCATGTCTGCCTTTGTCTGCCCCTTTATACAGATCCCATGAGGCTGGGCCTTCTCAGATCCACAATTTAATCACAGAAAGCTGACATGATGCTGAAAGTGATTTGTCGTGGCCATGCTGGCAGTTAAGTCATTGCCAGCAATTGCATCCAAACTCCATAAATTGCTAGCATGGGCTGGTGATGGGAAAGTATCATGGCTGTCATTTCAGCACCCGCACGGCTTTTCACCCCAGCCAAGATTTTGTGCTGGGGATCTCATGGGCTTCAAATCCTGTACAACCAAATTCTCCACTAGTATCCTTTCACTGGATTGCACAATGGGAAATTTTGCCTCTTGATCTTAATGAGAAAATAGCCTGAAATGAAAGTCTTGTGGGGGAAAAGGTGGAATTGTGATTTGAAGTATAAAAACAGACGTGTGTCATCCAAACAATTCAGTGTTACAGAAAAGAAGAGGTGGAACAAAGGAGACTACCATCCTGTTCCCCAGCCCCAAAAAGTTTGAGAAGGAAAGCATTCATAACTCAGAGCTTGTCTTTATTTTAGAGTTATCTGGGATTTACCTAACTTATTACAGCTTTAGTGCACAGCAGGAGTTTCAGCAGCAAGGGCATGAAAAACATTAGATCCAGGCAAATAGAATGTGTCAATCCAGAGTGGTAAGAGCCATCAAACTTATCTATTTTTAAATTTTTTTTAAAGAACTAGCGGGAAAAAATATACATTTTTTGGTAAAGCCTTGCCCCCTTCCCCAGCAAACCATGGCTTTGGACAGTACACGTCATAGAAGCTTTGACAAACAGAAATCTGCGTACTAGCTCATTTCCATGTAATGTATTCCACTAGTATTTTGACATTGCTTTCAAACTCATCTCATGCTGTGATCCTGGGCAGTCAGGTCTTGTTCTTAAGTCCACTACGGAAGGCCTTGCAATTTATATCCGTGAGACATGGATAGGGCCAGGGTATGTGATCAGGTATTATACTCTACTACACCAGGGATTTTACTTGAGAAAGATCTGCACCATCAGAGCTGTTCCTTCTAGAATAATTAGGAGGAAAATGTCCTCCATGAAGAAAATTTATCTCTGACTATCGTGGGAGATGTTCTCTGAAGAAAGCTGGAGGAAGATCGATGCTTGGCTGGACATCACAGATTTTTCAGGCGTGCATGGTTTCAGGTGAATTTAGTGTTGTGAAAAGGGCCAAATGGAGGGATGCAAAGATTTATGGTCTGATACTACCTCCTTCTAAATTTTATATGAGAAAACTTTCCTTTATCCAGACGTAGCCCTACCAAGAGGCTTTTTCCTCCCCATCTTGGTTTTTGTGCTCAGGAAGACCTTCTGTCCTTCCAACTCCTCAGTACTGCAAAAAGTATGACAGTGTAACAGCATTGACTTCAGTAGGGTTGCTCATGTCTGGCACTTGACTTTAGTGAGAGATGATGTAGATCTCCTGAGCAGAGCAGGAAATCAGAGGTCAACAGACGTGGGCTGGATCCCTGATTTCATCACTGAACTGCAACATGATCTCGGATGAAGACTGCGTTGTGTCCTTTATTTAATTCCTACATCTGTATTTAATGGCCCTTACCCATGGCCAAATATCCATGGCCTCGAAGTATTTTCCAGTGTACTAAATCTTGTTTATGTAACACCAAGTGGTACCCAACCCCGTGGAGGTGTTTTATTAGCTGTGGATGAATTTGTTCACCCGTGTTCATCACGGTGGTTCCTGTGTGCAGCTCAGTGTCCGAGCAATCTGCTTCTGTTCTGGTGCCCAGAAATAAGAAGGCCACGACCCCTTCTGTCTCATCCCTGAGCACAGCAACCCACTGCTGCCACAGAGGGTGTCTCAGACTGCTATTCCACCTGGTCATTTCCCCAAATGTCTGTCTTCCCCCAAATCTTTCATCAGTTTTTAATATTCTCTCCGTCTCTCAGTTTTTTTCCCACTATTTTTGTAGAACTTCCTTTTCTTAACATAGCATTAAAAGGAAAGATAAAAAAAGAAATAAAAAATGTGTCAGAGCAGAAACAGGTGTGTACCCTCGCTTCCCCATGTTCTGAGAAGTTGATTTTTTGACATCCAGACCCTTTGGGTGACCTATGGAGCCATGCTAGAGACCTGTGCCCTCTGATTTGTATCTCTTCTCCATTAGCTTGACTCCTGGGTCAATGGAGCAGGAAAAAAGGGGTTGATGTTGCTGGATCTATTCAAGATCTAGACATGTGAGGACCTCTCACATCAAGTTGTGGGGAACCAGCCTGGAAAAGCAACAAAGGAGCAGGGCAGGAAAAGCAGTCTGGGTCAAGTGCCTTGTAGCCCAGACAAACCTCCTCTGACAAACCTATTTTGAGGTTGCAGGTCATCACAGGAAGGAAGAGCAGCCTGATTTCATTTTATAAAGAACATCCTAACCACACACAGAGAACCTAAAGCCTCCTGCTTGTTTCTTAATCGGTGTTCTGTACTTCAGCCTGTTACTGTAATTTGTGTTCTCTCTGCCATCCCTCCTCCTCCCCCCACCTTCCCCGAGTAAAGCCTTAATCCACCTACATTTTCACCTTCCTGGAAAGTCCTTCCACCTCAAAACTCATGCTCAAAACCTCCTTAAGCTCTTTTTTAAGCTTCCTTACCTAATCCTCCCAAGTTAGATGTTCCTCTTAAAAGGTTCATGCATGTAGATGCCATCTTTTAACATGGGGAGACAAAGCTCCTTCCAATTCCTTCTGCCACCTGTTCCTTGAGGATTTATATATCTTACAAAGGCCAGATTTCTGATGCTGGAAGTCTGGGGTCCTAATCCCTACTGTCTACACACTTTGCAGTTTAGTTACTGGATTTTGAACAGTACTACAACGTAATGTTTTTTTTCACTGATACACTAATGTGTGTCCCTCCTTCAGCCTAGGAAATGGGCCTAAGAGTTAAACCACATGTTTAGGTCATTGCAGTTTCCAATGGGAACTTGGATCCTTGGCTTTATGTGGATATCAATAGAAGTAAGGCTAATAATTTTTCTGTATAGGTATCAGGGATGGGTGTGTGAGAAAGGCAGAGGAAGGGGCTGGACAAAAGTTTAAAAAAATAATTAGCTTTTATGCCCTCTCTTGCCAGAGGTGTCAACCCTCTCTATCACAGCTCAGCCATATGAATAGTTGATTTCTCACCACAATTACAGAGGTGGAAGCAAACAGCAGGCTGGGGACAAAAATGTATAGATGAGGGCAGAGTAAGGCAGCAATATGGTTTTATAGTTGGCCCAAGGTTCTATTCCACCAGCAGCCCACCTGCTTTGGGAGATTCTTGCCCCTTTTCCTTTCTTCCACCCTTCTGCACTTCTGCTTTTATCAGAGTCTATCTTTGCTGTACTGAGTCAACTGGTAGTACAGCTCCAATATATAGATAACCAAGAGAGCAGAAATCTCTGGTGCAGTAGTGGGACCCTGTAAAATGCAAATAGAAAGCTTTTAACTGGCTCCCATCTAAGAGCCCTAATTAGCAAGGCTCCTCCTCGATTTAGCAAAGCTGGGATCTGCTGCATCTCGCCCTGCACAGTGATGTAGATGAGGACTAGAAGTTATTTTCAGTCTTGGGATTGCTGCCTTGCGCTGTGCCCTGTCACATGGGTGATCTCTCCAGACTGGCAGGGACTGTGGAGAAGAATGACTTGCTGCTCTGTGTCTTCCCCAGCTCAGGCTTCTCTCCTGCTGAGATGGAGCATACAATTTGCTCAGCAGCTGAAGATTCAGCGCGGGGCCTTTTGAAGAGTCTCTGTGCAATTAGTATGGCAAATTGGAGCCTCCCAGGAGGATACACAGCAACACGCTCACCAGCAACAAGATCTCAGCTCCTCCGTACAAAAGGAACCTCATTTAATGTATTAAATATTTAATTAATGAACTGAAGCTTTAATGAGGTGGTGATGAAGATGCCAAACAAGATACTGGGACAGGAATATCCTACCCTAGAGGTAACAAAAAGTTAGCTACTATTCTCCCAGTAGTATTTTTTTCATTGGCAACACAACTGCCTGGGGAAACTCTCAGTACCTTTAGGTCTCATTCTGCCTAGGTGAAGGGAATTGCACAGGTGGGATGCATCCCAGATGTGGGACAGGAAGCTCCTTTATTGCCTCTTTTATTGAGTGGTATAGAAGCTTTGGCTGGGAAGAACAGAAGTGCTACAGCCTCTCTGCTGCCTGTGGCAGCATAGGAATTGCTAACATAGAGATAAACAGAGGTGGAATGAAAAATCTTGTAGGTAGGCATGCTACTGCTAGAGCCATGAAAGGTCAGATTTCTCAGACAAGGCAAGGCAAGGGTTTCAGGTTGAAAAGGGTCCTGTTTTCTTCTTGCACTGGATCTACTTGATGCCACTGATGCTATGTTTAGTACAAACACCAAAATGCTGCTGGTCTGGGCCAGGTGTCTTCCCAGAAGTGTTGGGAGTGAACTTCTTATGTCTGGGATTATTCATCACACGAATGTTCGTTCCTCCTCCTTCAGATGGGATATTGCTAAGGTTTTACCTGAGCACTGTCCTTAGTGGGGTCAGTCTCTCCTGTCTGGAGTGATGAGGGCCAAGGGGCTGAGGCACTGAGGGCACAGGGTCTTCTTCAGGCAGGAGGAACTCAAAGAAAATAGGAATAGGGAATTCTGGTGATGTGACTGAAGGATGCAAGAGCCAAAATAATTCTCACTGTTTCCTCTCTGTGTGAGAATTGCTTTAGCTGATCAGCCCCTGTTATGGGAACCCTGGGATTTGGAAAGGAATAATAAAAGATTAATCGAGAAACTCCTGAATGAATTCAATAAAAATGACATATGGAGTGTGCACCGTGATATTTTTATGATTAGGCTGGCAGATAATTGGAACGAGCAGATTCTGCCCCACGCTTGATCAGGTCTGGTGTCTCAGAGATCCTTCTGGTTTCAGTGTTTCTTTACAAAGGGAAAATTAGAGAGAAAAAGGGGATGAATGGAAAAGGAGGCAGACCAAATGCTTCTCTGCTCACTTTAGGAGGAAGCTCTGAGAAAGTTGCTGTTTAAAATGCATTTCAGATTTCAGAATACAATCCTCTATGCCACAGGTTTTTGCTTGATTCACACGACATCATTAAAACCCAGGGCTAGGCTGGGATCTGAATTTTCAGTCTTTCAATCTTTGCTTCCAACTGGCATCTGCGAGTAGTCAGTCCCAGCATAATGGTTGAAGGGCAAAATTTAACAACCCCCCAGCACCCTCCCCCAACTCTACAGCAGCAGGTTGTTTCTCAAGAACAGCATTTCCAAGCCAGGGCCTCAGCTCAGAGCTAAGCCCTCTCTTACACTGGGTGTTACAGCACATTTTGCTTGGACCTCTATGAAGGCTTTGCAGGACACTGTGGCAAAGTGTACCCTCTGCTGCTCTGCTCTGACAACTCTGTCCAGCTTTCCTTATCCCCTCTCTAACACAATGAGTTGGTTTTGATTCAGGGCCCATGACAGCCTCCCTGCTCAGCCATG
The DNA here is from genome assembly GCA_013396995.1 of Dicaeum eximium. NCBI lineage: Eukaryota > Metazoa > Chordata > Aves > Passeriformes > Dicaeidae > Dicaeum > Dicaeum eximium. The sequence continues at coordinate 1,177,763 of VWZP01007814.1, read as the reverse complement.
GTGGGTCAGCTCTGCATCCTGGCCAACTCCTCTCTCTGGTGCTTGTCACACACTTGTCAGGTTTGCAGAAGAGCGTATTCCTGCCTTCTGCCCTGCTAGTATCTGCAAAAGCACCTCTGTGTTCTGCCCTCAAGCCCTGTCCATGGCAGCAAGGTTTGGAATGAAATTATTATCCAAACCATTCTGTGATTCTATGCTTCTATGAATGATCTCATTAACTCCTTCTTCCCCATCTGCCTCTAGCCAGCTGCTCTCTTGCCTTATATTTAGATTTTTCTTTAGACAAAGACTGTATTTTTGTTCTCTGCTTGTTCAGCACTAGGTGCAATGGGACCTTGATCCATACTCGATGGATCAGAGAGCGATGCAGCTTTTGTATAATAAGTGATAATAAAAATTATTGACTGGTTCGCAGCATGAGGCTGTGATGAAATGATGGAAGGTTATATTGTATCTTTTATCTTAGAAAGACAAAAAGAGAGGGGGAGATAGGCAAGGACATGTGGATTTAGGTGTTTTGTGGTTTTTTTTTTTTTTAATTCAGCAGTGGATGGAGTTCTTCAGGTGTGTTATGGAGCCCTAAGAATACATACACTCTTTTTACCCTGTGTTAATATCCTGCTACCTTTCCTTTAAGGCCACATGTGAGGTAACCCTTCTCAGGAAAAGCACTCTGGAAGATCTCATTTTACCCATTTTGGATATTCCTAGGTACTGTGCCTTGCTTTTTGTTAGACACAGAGGCAGCCCCTGGATGACCTCTCCATGTTGGAGCCAGGGGCGTGATTTCAGGATGAATAGAAATAAGCACCCTCTCTGAATTGAAGTTGTGGTGAACTTCATGAATACTAAAGTGGGCCAACACTTTGTTTACACAGCTTCTCAGATGAACTTATACATGACTGTTTTAACTTTATTGCTATGCACAGCAGCAGCATGTGAGGTCAAGCTACCTCATATATGTCCATGCTTCCTGCAAGTTACCCTGCAGTATAATTGCAGTGAAGATGTTACCCATGTGAAAGACCAGAAGAGACTTTGGTAAGGCTTTTATCTTTCAGATCTTCCCTGGGCATGAGCTTTCCCATGGAAATGATTCTCTGAGGGAAAACACCATTTCCTTTACCATCGTAAATAAAATACAGCAACTTCTGACAGCTTAAAAATGCTAGACTCTGAACAGAATGTTTTGACTTCGATTGGTTCAAACATTTGTACTTGCTGAAATGAATCAAAGCATTTTGCTGTACATTTATTTGAAACCAGGTGGTGCCTGCCCATGGGGCTGCGGTGCCTCATGGGAGTTGTAGTTTGGATGCATTGTACCTGCGGCTCTCATGGATTTATCTGCTTGTCTGGGACACTTTTCCAATAATATACTGCAGATCTGCACTGACTGGGCTGAACAGTGCAGGGTGAAAGTCAGAGAGCAGCCAGCTATTGTGACAGGCAGAAAGAGCACAGGCAGAAACAAGGCTGTGAAACATTCAGTATAACACTCCCAGATGAAATATTTGGTTTCAAGCAACACTGTAAGACATTTTTTGGATTGGAAAAGTGGAAAATTATTGTATTTTGAGTTGTGTGTTTGCTTTTTTTTAATATTTATTCCTTATGAAAAGTATGTGTTAATTAAGCTTTTCATTCTGACAAATTATGATGTTTTCCATGGGCTAGACCGCCCAGCTCTGTTCTTACCTAACATAAGAGTTTAGTCTCACAGCAGGTGTAATGGGATTGATTCAGTCTCAGCCACTCCAGGAGTGGAGTTAACCCAATGATTAGTGACACAATTAATTAATTTTACCCTTGGTGCATGAAAAGATGTGCTTCTTTATAATTTTATTTATATTAGGCTTTTTTTCATTCTGAGAAATAATTTTTTCATCGGAATGTGAAAATCATTCGTGATGGATGGAGAAAAGACCTGCTCTATAAACAGCGTAACCTCATCCTTCTTGTATTGTCCATATTAACAAAACTAAGAAAAAAAAATTTACTTTGAGTAATACATCTTAGGGGGAGAAACCCCACTCTTCCCTGACTTCTATCTTCAGTGCTGCCACCTCAAGATGGCTCATCAACTGTTAAGTAACAAAGCGCAGCACACAGAATGCTGGTAGAGCAATAAAAACTTGGGTCCTCCCCAGGTGGTATTGCAGGAAAAAGCTTAAAGAGAGATGAATGTGGAATTTGCCTGGGATGTGCAAGCCAAAATCTAGGGAGGGGAAGCAAGCCAGGACAGCATAAATGACGGCAGATGATCAAAAGCCAAAATTATGTTTTTCATCTGAAGCAAGATACTTTTCCTGGGTTCCCTTAGACACGGTTGCACATGGGGCAGCTCTGTGAATACTGAGTGAGGTAGCTCTGAGCTAACTCTGTGATTAGAATGCACCTATTTAATCCTCTAAAGCTGCTGGATTAGGGTACGGGCACTCTGATTTATTTTGTCTGTTTGGGCTGTGTACACAGTATGTAAAGGAATTTGGATCTAATCTTTGCCATCATTATAATTAATTAAATGCTATTCTCCAGCATGTAATGGTGGCAATAGAACTCTGACATGGATCTGTGCATTCCTCGCATACTCTGCCGCAAGAATAGATCTGCTGGGGAGATATTTCTTAATTAATTGTTTCGTTCATCAAAACACCATGCTGGGCCAAGTTCGGCCCTGGTGTCATACTGTTGATTTTAGCTGCCTGGCACCCAATGAGGGATTTAGCCCTGATGTTTTTCTCCCTTTCATTTCCCATTTAATGGTTTTTTTTTTTTTTTTTTTTTTTTCATTGTGCTGCAACTGGCAGCTAAATATGCGTTTGTCCACGTGGCCAAGTGGCAAGCATGAAAGGGAGGCCATCAGACAGCTATGTGTTAGGCTATTAGTTCAGCTGTGTTATTCTTCTTTGAACAGAGCTTCAGAGGGAAAGAGGCATGGAGGAATGGAAAGAGCTTTTGAAGACAAAGAACACCAAGTGGATGAAGTACCTGAACCTCAAAGAGGGGGTGTGAGTTCCTAAGCGCTAGGCAGACCTTGCCCAATGAGGTTTGTGACTCCTGGTAGCAGTCTGGTAAGCTGGTATTCCTGTGCCTACAACTGATTTGCATCTGGCTGGGCAACTTCCCATTTCTCTGTGCCTGCCTGGGTTGTGGCCAGGAATACCTGTGGGTGTAGATTAATTGTTCAATGGTGTGTGTGGCTGTTTGTTAGTGAGTCTGTGTGGAAACCTGTTTGGAACAGGTTTACATTTGTGCTGCTGTATCAATCAGTCACTCTACATAAGTTCGTTGGGATTTGGAACATGTGCATGTTCCTGAGAGCATGAGATGCTGTGTGAAGTCTGTCACTCTGAGTGTGGGTACCTTGTATCATGTGTCTGGCTGCAGACATACATGCGTGGAATTGTCTGGGCCTGTGCAAATGACTGCATGCTCACAGGAGTTTTTATTCACACTTGAGTTTCTGTCTGTGCAAGTCTGAGCTTTGACTGCCTCCATTTAGGGTGTCCTTCTGAGTGTTTCAGGTCCCTTGTGTGCCTGTGAAAGCCTTGTGTGCAGGGGTGCCACAGAGAGTACCTTTGCTGTATACATGTGATGGGCGTTTTGTGCTCCATACTCCTGTCACAACACAATGTGCTCTGTGTCTGGATGTGTGCAAGAGATATATCCTTTCTCTCTATTGCAAGCAAACTCTTTGAATTCCTTTTCCCTTCTCATCCTCTTCCTGCTTTCTGTGGTTCACATACTAGTAGCTTGTAGTTACATCTCTATAGCTAGTTGCAGCTACAGGGAATTTCTTCTGAGCATTTTTTTGGAAGCACGTGAACCTTTGTGGTAGACTGACAGAAGAGCACAGTGTACATGCCAGCAGGTGGATTTGGTTCATCTCTGAGTGGAGCACAAGTGGACACAAGGTACCAGCTCCCAGGGGAACGGAAATGGGCACTGTATACCAGGGCATGCCTGTAGCTGTGAGGCATTTGAATAGAGGTAATAACCTGTGCTAGCAATTGTCCATCTGCATTACAGCAGTTGACTCAGACATCAGGGGATTTGGGCTAAGACTTCAATGGACTTAGGCTAGAGTTGACCCCAGTAGTTGTATCTTTTCAACCTCTGCTCCAGGGCATACTGGAAAGGCAGGTTTTTTTAATGATGAGTCTCACACAGCTGTATTCTCCATGCAAATTTTCCATCAGGACAAGGGCGGCAGTACTGACAATTTTATTATGAAGCTCTAGCTGAGGGAGAACTGCATCTTCCAAGAAAGGACAGCACAATTACCTGTTTCTACAAAGAAAGCTGAGAGAGGGGAAAAAAGTAAAGAAAAGAAAGAAAGAAAAAGAAAGGGAAAGACACAGAAGTCTCCTTCCTTTATGCTCTGGGTTCTTTGTAGTTTTCTTTGTAAAGGTCATAGTTATCTCAAGAAACGGGAAATTCTGAGAATCCTTTAAACTCTAGTCCTTTTGCTTCTTAAAGTGGCCTAATTCCAGAGAGCTTAAGGTCTAACAAGGGATTTGATCCTACCTCTCTCTCTCTCTTTCTCTCTCACAGCAGGTTTGATGGCACTCAGATTGCTCATTTGTATTTTCTTTTGTGAGGCAAAGCGCTTTGGTTTCTCTTCCAGCTGTCATATGTGTGTTCTTTCCTCTGCCTGTCAGGAAGGCAACATTCCTAGGTAACTGGCAGGAGGAATCTTTTCACTTTAATTACAAGAATAGAGGTCAGAAAAAGGCCCTGAGTCAACCCTTGTTTGAGCACACCTGAGATCTGAAGGTCTGATGTCTGAAGGTGCTGACCAATGTCTCTCACTGCCCGAGATGCTGCTGCTCTTCTCCCCGTTATAGTCACGGCTTCCTTGGCAGGGCTTTACTGTTCTCCAGCAGGGACTGCCAGTTTCATTTTGCCCATGTGGCTTATGCATTCCTCCAGTAAAGATGCACAGCTTAGCAGGACTCACCTTTGCCTTTCCATTGATCATTTGCTTACATGGAGCTGTGTTTGTTTGCCCATGGTCACAGCAAAGGTAGCAAGGTGCTAGATGACACAGAGATGTTTAAGTTCCTTGGATCTTTCCCAAATACTGGGAAACAGACAGAATGAAAGACACTTTTATTTTTACACTGGGTCAGTCCACAGAGCCATGAGAAGGTTCAACGTGACAAGTGGAGATAACCCCTTAACAAACACTGAAAGAGGTGTAGCAGGGTCTTATGTGGGGAGAAAATGAAAAAGCCAGAATTGTGGATATACTTAGTTCAAGTCTGGCAAAGAGTTATAGCAAAAAATTCAAACCACCAAACCCCCAAAAAACCCAGAGGGAAAAGAGCTAAGAATTATAGTAAATGTCAAAACATCTTGTATTTGATTGAAGTATTTAATTTTTGAAACACTCAAATATTTAATTTTGACATTCTTTTCACAGAAATATCTTTGTTTTTTGAAATGGCATTAACACTGATCTACATTAAAAATAAAAGATTAGGCAGCAGTTTGAATAACCCAGAGAAGAAAAAAAACATTGTATTTGAATTGACCCAGTTTGGGTTTGACCCAAGATGAAATGGTTGTGGTTTACTTTTATTTTGCTGAAAACCTTTACACAGTTTTCTTTCTGTTTAAATCCAACCTTTTGTTTTTTCTTACTGCGTTTTTCATTGAGACACTGCAAAAACCAAGCAAAATTCTTCTTTGGTCCATTTAACCCCTGGCTACTGCAGCTGCTCCTCATTCAAGCAGGAAGAGATGGGCAAACCAGAGTATCCTAAAGGTGTCAGACTTGAGCGATACTAGCTCCCAGGTCCAAATCCCCTCGGCTCACTCCTGATGTATGTGTGTCCCTGATGATGTAGGGCCTATTAAGAAAAGACCATATCCTCAAGACATTCTTTCCTTAAGTGACACACTGTCTCCAGTATTTTTATAGGACAGCACTAATTTTTCATAACGAGACACAGTAGGCTACAGCCCTTTAATAGGCTTGTCAAGGCTCATGTATTCAGGATGAAATGAGCTCATTTGGTTTCTGTCTCTCACACCCCTGTTGTGGTGTAGCTGAGATGCAGATGTGCACTGCCCTGGCCCTCTGCTGCTCCAGAAGGACGTGTCCAAATGCTGCCAGGAGGTCTGGCGCTGTCAGGAAGCCACACATGGCTGCTGTGGTCCCCCAAATAAGACAGTCTGAGCAGTGGCTGCTGCAGGATCCAACATCCCATGTCCATGTCACCCATTGTCCCTTGCCATGTCACCTGCTGTGTGCATGTTTGTGAGAGCCTTGTCCACTGGCTCAGAACATGGATAGGAGGGGATAGACTCCCAGTGGAGAGTCCTTAGCCTGCAGATTTGCTCTGCTTTTTCTACTGATAGAGAGGATCCATTACCATTCCTTTGTCTTAAAGATGGTCTGTCCAGAATAGCCTGTTCCCTTCACCTCTCTTTCTTGAGGCAGGACCTTCCCAGAACAGCCTGCTGGGACAGCCCCAGCTCAGTATTTACAAGAACTTTGAGTGGGTCTTTTCAGCTCACCTGCTCTGATGGGGAGGACTTGCTCTTACCAACAACAAGGGCTCAATGGCAGCTCGTCTGTGAGGCCTCCTTAACCTGAAGACTCAAATCTAACAACTTTCTGGTGGGCACATTACTTGGAGTAAAATTTCAAGGCCGGTGCTGGGAATGGAAGCTTTGCAGGCTCTGATGTGTCACCACACCAAGCAGCTGAGGGCAGCAGCTCTGTGGCTGAGAAACTGGCTACTCCCCTCATGGTGAGAGGCTTTATTGTGGCAAAATCCCACAGCTTTTAGAAGGAATAATACTGAAAGAAATGGCATTTCTAGTATGTCACCAACATCCTGCAGAGTGCCCTGAGAGTGGCATTCCTCAGCAGAGCCTGTGACTCCTACCACTTGTAATTCACAGCAGCAATAATCCTGGGAGACTCGAGCCCATGCAGGCAAGAGGTGGGCAAGGTAAGCTTGTCCTTCCCAGCTCTCCTGGGGTTTTTTGGTGCATCCCTTTAGGTCACATCATTTCTGGCAGGAATAGTGAGAGATACTCATCTAACATCATGGTGTATACTGATGAAGAACGAAGGGACTGAGAGAAGAAAAGAAGATAAAAATGGCTTTGGTTAGGGCAAGCTCAACTGCTAAGGTGTGCTCTTTCTTGGCTTTCCCTTGTGTGCTGGTAAGCAGCCTAATGCCACCTATCCCTGCTTTCTTTCAGCTTATCAATGTGCTACTCCTGTGTGTGTGGTGAGGGAGGTGTGTGCAGCGGTGTCTGTGCTGTCGGCACCCCTGCAGCCGGGCTGCTGTGAACGCCGGTCACAAAAGTCCCCCTCCAACAGCTGGCACTGCCAAAAAGCTTGCCTGCCTTTTTAACAGTCCACTTCCCTGGAATCTGCTCGCTGAGCAGAAACTACTCCATAAATCCTCCCGCAATTTGCATTCCTCATCGCTGCCGCTCATTACCACTGACCTCACTTCTGCTGGAGCTGCTGAGCCTCCCACCGTCCTGCCTGCGAGACGCTTCTCCATCACCACAACCTATTAGCAGCGGCAGCGCCGCCGCGGATGAACGCGCCGCTGCTGAGTCAGGAAACATTCCCGGCCCAGCTCCTCCCTCCCCGCTCCGTCCCCAGGCCCCGCAGGGAGGCGGTGACAGCCAGCGCAGCTCGATTGCTCTCCCTGGAGTGTTTCAAGGCCGGGCTGTCCATGCCGGGGAACGCAGCGGGGTCATTACTGCACTCGCGCTCCTGCATGCTCGGGTGGGAAATGGGGCTGGAAGCGTCGGAAAGCACCAGTGCTTGCTAATCAGCCGTGGGGCTTCTCAAATAGCAGCTCGCCCTCTTGGTGCATGTGGATGCAGGTTCCTAGTTTAATACTTGATTCCTCACTCTGTGGGAACCATGCCTCTGCTGCTTCCTTCCTCGGGAGCTCAGAAGCACAAACTTACGGACATCTCAGCATAGTCATGAGCAGAGGGAGTGCCCGAGCAGGCTGAAGCAGCCGGTGCTCACCCAGCTCTGACCCAAGTGGACATTATGCAGGGTCTGGTGATGGGTAGGTCAGGGACAAGGAAAGCAAGGATTCCTGCTAGTGCTCTTCTTGCCGAGTGCCAGGGCGGCTGAAGCGTGAGGGCTCACACCCCCTCCTCCTTCTTTGCAAAGACATGTCAGCAGCAGCTGAGTGTTCAGCTTCCAGGCAGGGGAGGCAAAATCAGGGACATGCTCCAGTCCTGCTCAGTGCTGCAGCGAAGGGGGAAAAAGGGACTTAGGTTGTATTTGGAACCTGTCACCCTTCTGTGTCATGTTGGGCGTCCCACGGCAAAACACCACACCAGATGTCTCCCAAAGCCTCAAAACAGTGACACAATACTCTTGTAGTAGTCCTGTTATGTAGCCATGTAAGACTCTTGTTTCCCAGTTCTCCATCCAGGGTTGAAATAAAAAATGGCTGAGAGAGTCACTGGCAGAATAGCTGGAGGTATGCACTGGCTTGAGGGCTTCGGTTCAGCAGGGTGTAGAAAAAGACCTGGCTGCTTTGTTTAAATCCAGGTGTGATTTTTGGATATAGATAAGTTTTAGAAACTGGAGCATGATTTTCTGTCCGGTCTCTGATTTCCTGTAGAGGCTCAAATGCATTGTGAGCAATATGGAAATAGCTCATATTGCTGTAAGTTTGTGAATGAGCATTCACTCTGTAATGTGAGGGTTTTATTTTAGTGGGAATGGAGGAAGGGGCGTGGGCAGAGAAAAAGCCTCCTAGTATTCCCTAAGCTCTTGTCCCTTCGGCCCAGGCAAGCAAAGCCTTTCTTTGCAGGGGGAGAAACATGTTTACTTAGTATAGCAGAGGGACTAAGATGCAGCCTCATTAAAGTACAGCTCACGTATAGCTAGGGGTTTCATATATAGCTTTTTTTTTTTTTTTTTAACCTTCTCTGTCTTGATGGAAACAAAAGGAGGAGAAGAGGAAAAAAAAAAAAGAGAGAAAGAAAAGGAAGGAAGTGAATTGCTTAATGGAGGTGCTCTGCCTGCATATTTAATACCCTGGTTTTATTGAATAGAAGGTGGAAAAGTGCACCTTGTTTGTTGCTTGCCTGTCAACCCATGGCAAGAAGGCATCCTTTCCCCTGGCTGGTGCCTTTTATTAGTCAATGGTTTCCAGAGTGTAATTATACCGTAGATCTGAGATGCATTATACACACAATTACAATTCCCCAGCCGAGCCCGTTATTTATTAACTGGGGAAATATTTGTTCAATTGTTTTGGAGGGCTAAGGTTTTCTTTTGTTTCTTTCTTTTTTTTCTGACCCCTTTAAACTGTAACACAGGTCCTTGGAAAAGGTCTTTGCTTTGTGTCTCGGTGAGGATAGGGTGAATGTCCCATTCTGTTAGCACACCATGTCACCTAAAAGCCTTGGCAAGACAAGCTGCAGTCTGGGACTGAATTTGCAGGGGCAGAGCAAAAGGCACTGAAAGATCTTATGGAAATTTTTCTTTGCTGGGCTCCTGGTTTGCTTTTATACAAGGGAGATGACCTCTGGGCTTTGCGAGACCCCTGCTGGGGAGACTGCTTGTGACTAAAAGCCTAGCACAGCTTTGCCAAAATCTGTTCCTTCCTGTGCATTTGTGTAGCTCAAAATCCACTGTTTATGTTCAAGTCAGCTTTGCCATAGCAGAATATACACCCAAAGCCTGTTTTGACTTCTTGTTCATTGGGACTACTTTAAGGGCATCCTTTAGTAAAACAGAAACTGCAACTTGACATAACACTTGAAAACTGGATTCTGGGAGTCCTTCAGGAGGAACAGCATCTCTTTCTAGATTTTGTGTGCTACTCTGGCCTTTAAGAATATACAGCTTCTGTAACTTATCTTGGCAAGAACGCAAAGGGCAAAGGAGAATGACAAAAAATATAAATACAGGGTTGCTGGTTTAACAAAGCATTTAAGGACCACAGATCACAGTGTTATTGGCCACAACTTGTTCAGATCAAGCGTCCACATTGCACTGTCTTGTCCTTTCTCTGAAAGCAGCTGGTAGCAGCAGACTAGGCAAGGAAAAAAGCTTTGCAGCCACTTCCCCTTCAGAAATATGTTTCCTGAAATGTAGTGAGCTCTGTTAAAAATGCATCCCATCCATCTATCATCCTAGGTGCTGTCCTGCTGGGATTTTTCCATTTCCACAATATCCTCACGTTAATAAGGTGACCAGAACAGGGTGAGAATCATTTCCTTGTTATTAATTATTACCATGACTGCTGTACAGCAGTGTGCTCAAGGGTGTAGAGCTATAATCCCCAAGAACCTCCTTCTGAAGGGCATTTTGTCTTCCCTAACACTCCTAAACAGTGGCATGTCAGACCTGCCCCCCCAGCTTTCCTCTCAAGCTGTGCTTCAGCCTTTCTCCCCTTGACCTTGCATAACCAGCAGGTCCTCCTGGCGTGTGCCTTATCCCTTCCTTAGACTCTGCCTGTGTGGGAACATCCTTCCAGGACGACTGCAGAGGTAGATTTAAACTGATAAGGTTTACTGGTATAATCCTTGTACAGGGTGCAATTTTTTGGCAATCAGGGGAGCCTGTTTCATCAGGTTAGATGATGTTATTTGGGAAAATGTTTGCAATACCCCAGCCCTGTGCCCCTAAGACCTCTTTTCTCATGTGGGGATAATGGTGTTCATGCTGGGATTCATTCTGCTAAACTCCCTATCTGCATCCCCACTGATGTGACTGCTGGAGCTCTCCCTTGAAAGCAAGACCTTGGATGGCACTTTGGGCTTTTGTTTCAATGTGGGTAGCAAAATTCTCAAATGGCTCATTTGTGGGCCATTCTCAAAAATTGAGATCTGCCACATAGAAAATGCTGAACCTTCAAGACATCCATTACATCAAGATATCCATTTACTGCAACTACAGCCACCTCCTGGTGCCTACCCCACTCTTCTGTTGGGTGTATCTCACTCTGGAACCAAAAAACAGAGACATGGCCTATTTGCTGTCCAGCCACTGCAGTCTGACAGCCCAAAAAACCAACAGAAGCTGCTGGTAAGGGTGGCTTTGGGCTGAGTATGGCAGCAGCTAAAGATCAGGAAAGTTTTTGTGCCAGCAGCTATGGCAAGCAGACTGACTTGGGAGCAGGCAGCCAGGGAGAGGTGACTTCTGAGACCAGCCCAGCTGTTTGCTTATGTGCACCCGAGCCGGGTTCCCACAGCACTTTCTGCTCTTAGCCTACAGACATCCCAGCAGTATTTTCTCCTGGCAAGGAAAGACAGCAGCTAACCTGAGAGAAAAGCTTAGGAGAACCAAAGCAGCTGTTGTTTTGAGATGAGTAAGGAGCTGGGATCCAGTCTTAGTTTGCATTTTCTGCAAGTCTTTACTTCCATCTTTACAAGCCTTTTACACCTACGAAGTTACGATGAATTAAGAGCCTAACTTTTTTTTTTTTTTTTCTAAAAAAGACTTGGTCCACTTGGGGTTGGGATTTGCTTGCTTCTCTTTACATTGAAAATATACTCGAAAGGGAAGCAAGAGGAGACCCTGCTACTTGGAAACAGCATCTATATTTTACTCTCTTTCATTAAGTGAAATGCAATGTCCATAAACTACATTGTGCACAAAGGTCTTTTTCTCACCTTGATGCATAGCAGAGCGTGGTGTTGATGACAGCCCTCACATCTATTGGTTTCCTCTGCCAGGCTAAATCCAGTAGCAAAAAATGATAGAAATAACTTTTAAAGGTCTTCGTTTCAAGTCCCAATACCCGCCCTATGTCTGAAAGATTGTAAAGATGAGATACTGGGTGAAATGTGATGTGTGCACAGCATATGTGATTTAAGATAGTGAAACCCAAAGAAATATAAGAAAAACAGGTCTGAATTTCAATGGGCATCTTTAAATGTCTACTTTCCAAGAGTTTCTAAATCTTCAACTGAAGCCATTATTTAACAAATCCATTTTTCCCGATGCCAAATTTGAACATTGAATTCAGTAATTATACATCAGCCAGTGTAAATCTCCAAACATAACCTTATCTATGGAGCAATTCTGATGCCTGTATACTAGATCCCACAAAACCTTAGAACTGGAATTAAGATTTAGGACTAAAATTAAGACTGCTAGAAAGTACATTCCCCTAGACATAAAGAAAGAGGAAAGAACTGATTAAATTAGTAAATATTTAGGTTCTCATTTTATTTTGTCAGTCTCTGTCACTTTCTGTCTGTCACCTGCAGCAGACGCAGCTCATATCTCAGCTGAACACACAAACAGTGCTTGTTCATTTTGGAAATGTTTATTTGTTAGGCATCCATTTGTTTGCATGAGTTATATGGCTTCCATCAATTACACTGTATGTGGTTCATTATGTGAGATCATTTTGCAGTAGCATAAGAGCATGAACTGTAGTGTGATTCCTAATAGTGGCTGGGCATATGTTGCCACTATTATTCAGAGAAAATAATGGCAGCGGGGAAACCTGCACCATTATTGTTTTTGTAATTGTTGGTTTACGTGATAACAGTTCAAGCACAGAAATTACAAAAAGTAATAAGGTATTTTAGGGCTGGAGCCTCAGTTTTAGATCAGAGTCTGCATTTCTCAGGATATAATGCAGAGTTTTCCAAGGACGGGGACTATGGTTTTCATGGAAGACATTTTGCTTTCATTACAAAAACGCTGCTGCTCATTTTCTTTTGGAGTCTTGCTTTTACAATGACTCCCTGAATAGCAATTACAGGAGTGCTGCAAAAGTTTATAATTTTTGATTCAATACAACCACTTCACTAGTATTAAACTTTCTTTTAGAAATGCCACTACTTACTGCACATATAACCATTAATTTGGCCATGACCAAATCAGCAACAGTGTTCTTAGACACATATATCTTATGAAAAGGGGAAGGTGATGACTAATTAGCATTAGAAATATGATCAAGGGTTTATATCTTGTAGTGTCTTAGATCAAAGATGATGTGGGCTTGGTGTTCTCAGCCTGGATCCCTATGGGCATGTGTCTGTGTAGGAAGCCACATTAAAATCTGGCATAATTCAATATGATTAGCTGATTCTGTTTAAGCAAAAGCTGGTTTAATAGTCAAGGGTCTCAGAAAAGAGAGAGAGAGGCTTCGAATTCAAGATAAGAGGCAGAATTTAGAGGGGAGTGCAGGACTAGAATAATGAGGAAAAAGTGAGGCAAACAAGTGGGGGTGTTAATGGGGACCCCAGCTCTGGGGTACCAGGAGTACTTGTCCCTGCAGGGATACAGGTCTGCAAAGGTGGTGGGGAGAAGGGGGGCTGCAAATCAGAGGAGATCTGACTGCACTCTAATTAATAACATGAGTTTTAAAGAGCGTGAAGTCACCTCAACACTAGCTCATGAGATGTATGGGATTAGTTTGTATAGTAATGAAAGAGTAATAACCAGAATTTAATTGTTATGGCTGGTGAACTAGCTGACCCCGCAGCCCAGTGGGCATTTAGATAATTTTCAGAACTGCAGTGAGCCTAGCTAACTCTTCATATGGGGGAGGAGGAGGGGGGATGGGATGGGGAGACTTGGGCAAGAAATATTTAATGAAAAGCAAACTAGTAATTGCAATGCTGCATTCTCATGTTTCCCCTGACATCCTAAACCAGGGGTGGGGGTCTTTGCCTGCCAGCACTGTCTTTGTGCATCAGACCAGCAGTGTGTCCAGCTTGGCATCTTGGCTTGTGTCAGAATCCAGTACCAGATGCCTGAGGAGGCACAAGAAATCCCACAGAAACACAGGTCTGGCTGCCTAAATTCCAGCTTTCTCTATGGACTGCTTAAAGACACCCACAGACAGGTGAGCAGTGGTGTAGCCACTCCAGCTGCCTCTCCAGAAGGGCAGGACCCTACTGTGGATTTTTTTTTTTGTCTCTTCTACCTGTCCTCTACAGACAACTTAGCAATCCTTGGACACCTCAGGTAGTACTATGGTCTGATGTTTGTACATTTGAATCCTTCCCCAGGTGTTTGCAGGATTCATTACTGTTCTTCCAGGTCCAGAAGAATACCAGGTCCAGAAAAATACCTAGTCTCTCTTGCCCCCTGTTTAGTTTCTAGCTAGTCTTGGACTAATTTATGTCCTTGAGGCTTTCTAGGATTGGGGTGATAGGGAAATAATGTCCCAAGTGTCTTGTCTTCCCAAGCATTCTCCCTGGCTGTTTTCTTTCAGTACAGTGTCCTCTTGTGATTCCTGATTCCTTGTCACAGTGCACCCATGAGGGTGGCACTGCTCAGGAACCAATTCCCACCTGTCTGTGTAGTCCTGAAGGATCTGCCCATGGAGATCTCCAAGGTCCCAAGTGATTTCTTCATCTCTTAGACAAAATCCGTTGGAATCAGTAGGAATGTGCTTGTGGACTGACTGAAAAAGGAAGTCCTACAGTTAAGAAGTTCTACTTGACTTATAAGAGCTGGGATCTGACACTGGGAAGGTTTTTTTTTCCTTCAGTCCTTCATATTTGTGGCATTCCCTTGATATGGCTAGTTGAGATCAGCTGCAGTAGCAAACTAAGAGAGCCTTTGAGTGCTGTTGTGGGCATGAAAACTCAGTGCCTCTATCCTGCTTGGGCCTGACATTGGAACAATTCCTTCAATTAGCTATTTTGTTTTAAAACATACCTATTGGTTAACTGTTATCATTCTTAGTAGCACTTTCCAGCTTGCCCCAAGGAGTTCAGTGGCGCTATGTACAGCAAAGTCTTATTCATGAAGTGGGATTTTTGGAAGCAGCTGAGTGGAACTGGAAGAGAAATTGTAATGACATTTGGCAAGAAGGTGAAGGCTGAAGATCCTAAGTCACTCAAGTTCCTTTGAAATCCACACTAGGTCAAGGGTAGTAGGACTGGACCCTGTGCAAATGTGCCAAGTTGTGGATGTTGCTACAACAGCATTCAAGTTCCACTCTCTACATTTTAGCATTTACCTGCAAACATTTCCTTATGCATATAAACACAGAATAAAGAAATTCACTAATAAAGTATTCATTTAAGAAACAATAATCCCAAAGACTGTAGGACAAGATGTTTCCTGTTGTGGCAGATGTTATCTAGCTGTGGCTACAGTGGTTCTGTTGTTGGCGGTACGTTCCTAAAGTCTGTGGGATTACTTGTCTGGCTTCATGGAGCAGAGCGGTGACCCTAGCTTGTTTCTGAATAGGAGACAACCAGTAAAACTGTCAAGAAACAGATTCTTGTTGAAGAACACTGATGTTTCCATCCACTGAAACCTAGATGCTCTGTGGGAAGACAGCAGATTCTGTACACTTCTGAAGGAACTCTTCACTGGAAATGGTCTATAGCATGTGCATTCACAGTGCCTGGGACCTTCGTGTCTTCTGTAGGCAGCAGCACAGCTGGCATCCCTTAGGCAGCAGTCAGGGACTTAAACCACAGGAGATCTGCAGGGAAGAGTGAAGAGATTTGTGGGTGTCCCATGCTGTGCGGGGGGGCTGGCTGGCTTAGAGGGAACTGCTGTTCAAAGGGATTTATTTGACAAGGGACCAGGCAGCCAGAACTCCTGTTGTGCTGGAGAAGGCAGTGGGGAGCTGCAGAGATGACAAAAGATGCTGAACCTTCTGTACAGAGTGTGCTGAGGGCCACAGGCTGCCACAAGTGGAAACTGCAACTTCTGAGCACGTCTTCCAGGCTGGACTTTTTATTGCCTCACCATCATCTGTACAGAGGAAGAGAAAAGGCCAATGTTCCTTATTGGAAAGTGATTGCTACAGCATCTTTTGATTGAGCGCTGCATTATGTTGAATTGAGAACATTATTATTCATGAAAAGGCATCCTAGAAAGCTTCAAAGAAGGTGGGGAAAAAAATTTCAGGTTTTAATACTAATTAGAGGAGCCTGTCTCCCAGGTGTGAGGTGTTTATCTGTGAAAAGCAGGAGATAGTGTAGCAAAGAAGAAATGTACACTGGAGAATAGAAGTTCCAATAAATGGTTGAATGGATTAAAAAAAAAAAAAGATGAGGAAGAAGAAAGAAGACCAACAACAAAAAGGCAGATAATAAAATAAGATGTTTGTACTGAATATGAAGGGTTTGCAAAACAGCTCAGAGTTTATTTCCAAACCTGCAAGAAAATAACCCTGAAAATAATACAGCAATGTATCTCGATAAGGAGAAGGTTCTTTTTATTTCTTCCTCCTATTAGCAATGTTTGTCAACTCAATTTCTTTTTCACACCAAAAAGGCACTTGAGTCATGAAAGCTCAGAGTTGGCTTCAAGTATAGCCAAAACAATGTTTCTGGAGCTGGTGCACTATCTTAACCAAGCGTTGACCTTAGTTGTGCTGCTTATTTTGGCTGAGATTTTTCCTGAAGGATGTGGGGCTCACCCCTGTCATCGGCCTCTGCTTCAGCTGGCACTACCCAACAGAGGTGGGTGCTGTGCTGCCAGTCTGTCCTGCCACACGTGCTAGCCACCACCCCTCCTGGCAGGGTCAGGAACATTGCCCTGGCTGCAACACCTCCCCCACTCCAACTTCTCCTGTTGGCCCATTTAGCTGGACTCACCCTTCTACTGGCCTCAGGTGAAGTTTAGTGAGGGGAAGGGAGAAGGAGGACCTGAGATGAGAGAGGCCATGTTCTGTGTGGTGCCTTTGCTGGTTTGTAGTCTCAGGTGTGCAATACACTCGTAGCCAGGTGGCTGCTGTGTCTGTCAGGTTGTTCTATACATGTCCCTTACAGTTCTCCTGCTGCTTCCAGCCTGCTCTCTTGTGAATTAAGGAATCACTGGAGGTGTGGAAAGCTTGAGAGAACGGATGTGCCTTCATATCCCAGTGAGTGACAGCTGGCCAGCTTTAATTGCCCTTTGGTGTGCTCCTAGAAGAGAGTTTAAGCGAAGAGATCTTTTTTTTCCCGTCTCTGTGGACACGAAATATGGACATCTTTGCTTCTATGGTTCAGCTGATGAACAGTAACTGGTTAAGCATCAGAAACTCGATCACTTGTGATTGCCTACCCATAACCTCTGCTAGTGACAAGATCTCATGAGGGAGCAGAAGGGAGAGCAATGCAGGGATTTGACTTTCTGCCACAGGCTTTGCGCTAGCCCTTTTGCTCAGGCAATCCTTCCTCTCTGAACATCACTTCAGAGAAGAATTTAACAGAGAAAAAAACCCCAGCAAGTTTTTTCAGTGTTTTTTTTCCTTGTGGAGCATTCCCTTAGATGACTACAGAGAGATGCATTCAAACAGAACATTAAAGTTAAACGAGGTGACACGAGGCTATGTTTAAAAATAACAGAAAGTGTTTCAAGCTCTACTTTGATAGGAGTTGGGCAGCTGTATAACCCTAGCAGCTTGCCACCCTAATGACAATCCCCAACAAGAATCACAGCCTGATAACATGCACTATGACAGAAGATGGGGGCTGTATTCACAGGCTTGAGGAACTGCAGGAGATAGCTGTTGTACAAAGATGCTTATTCAAAGCAGTTGGAAATCCCCCCATCTTTCCTTGAACCTTGCATAACTAGATGCATAGAATAAATATCTACAGTGTAGGACAGAAATTAACATTAAAGATGTAATACCATTATAGAATTACTGATAAACCCTCACCTTTCATACTTAGCTAATTTCTCATCAGCATATTTTTTATAGGAAAAAAGGAGAATATAGCAGAACTTGTAGATAGGCAGTGAAAATGGTCTGGAGGCTTGGAAGGATTTTTCAGATAAGGAGAAACTGAAAAAGATGAAGGAAGATATTGTTCGGAAAAGAGATGAATAAGAAGGGGTATGTCAGAAGTATATAAATTATAATATTTTAAAAGGTTCTCAGTACTAGTACAAAAGGGTATCCTTTGAATCAAAAAGCAATGCAGATCTGGAAGTGTTGAGAGTTTTTTTTTTTTGTACCCTATTAAACTGTGGAACTCCCTGCTGCAGGGTGTCACCCACTGAGCTCATGGCCTTAGTGAAAAAAAAAAAAGGAGAAAAAAAGAAAGCTATTTTTGTGGACAGTGAGAACATTCACAGTTACATTAGAGAAAATAAAAAATTTATAAGAAATATCAGCCCTTGAGATTCAGGGCATAAATCCAACCACTAACTGCCTGGGGTTATAAAGAAACTTCCCCAATGGAGATATTAGTTAGTTATTTCCCATTTTAAGTGTTTTACATCTATCCTTGATGCTAGCCACTGCCTAAGAGAAGGTGTTACAAGAGTTGGACAGTTGGTTTGATTTGCTAGGAAGGTTGCTATATCCTTGAAAAACATGGCAGCTTGCTCCTTGCCTTCCTCACCATCTCCAGCTGTGCCTCTGAACCACCTCACCTTGGCATGCACCAGACAGCTGACAGAAAGCCAAGGCTTCTCCTCTGCTTTCGGGGTACCCTGATGTGTGGGTAACCCCTCACGGTCCTGTTGGGAACATGAGACCAGCAGAGCTGGAGAGCCGGCTCCCACTGCCACCCTGGCTGCAGCAGGCTGGGACCAGACTGCCCTGGCAGAGACCTGGCTGACACTGCACTGCTGCTGCAAGGGCTGTCCCCCTTTCTGACCCCAAGGAGAGCATACAGCTCCTCACCTCCAGCTCCTTTGCTGCATCTTTGCCTTTGCTTGTCTGCTCCGTGCAGCACCGGGATTTCTCTGGTCCTCAACAGCATGGCAGCACTCAGCAAGCCAGCAGGAGATGCAAGCCAGAGGCAAAGCAAGGCAGAATACCTCTCTTGCTTTCCCTTCTCCCTGAATGCTTAAATTTGTTCTTTGTCTAATCTCCTTTGCCAGGCGATTTGAGATAATCAGTGTGACTTTTCTGCTATTGTTCATCTATCCCAATCTTTCTCATTTTCTATTGCAAACGGTGCCCCTTCTCATGTGCCTCATTTCTCTTCCTGTGATACCTCAAATGGAGAAAGTTCTGTTGCTTCAAAGCAGAGGAGTGCAAACTGGTTATAACCACTCTGTCAATGTTCATGACCCTGCGCTGGAGAAGCTGAGCTGCTGTCAGCAATTAAACCTCCTTAGAAGTTACCTGATTAATCACTTGGGGGAAGTAATTGCCACTTCTCACTTGGAAAAGAAGGTGCTATGTTGTCTCTGACCTCAGGGACTCAGGTATACTAAGAATCACAGAATCACAGAATATTGTGAATTGGAACAGACCCACAAGGATCAGTGAGCCCAACTCTTAAGTGAAATCCTCATGTGAATGGCTCAGTGTGTCTTTTGCAATGGGTCACTTGTAGCTGCTCTGGGAAACATTCTCACTTCTTGGCCATCTCTTCCCATGGATTCAGAGACCAACATATGCCAGGTGCATTGCTGCACAGGACACTGAATTGCCATCCATGTGGCCTCAGGAGTGAAGTGATGAGCCCAGGAGGAGAAGTGGTGAATAAAGTACACTGTTCCTTCCTAGATGTAGAAACACTGGAAGAGGTAAAAGGGGAGAGGTCATTGTGAGGTAGAAAATAGGAAATTCTTTTTTCCTCTACAGGTGAATTTGGTTACAGCCCTTTAATTGCCTGATTTCAGTCTCATGGAAGGACTGTTTTCCTACATACTCATACTCATACTCATGCAGATACCTTCTCCTAAAAGAACTGATCAAAGGGAAATGGCTTTAAACAGAAAAAGGGTAAGTTTAGGCCAGAAATTAGGAGGAAGTTCTTTATTGTCAGGGTGGTGAGCAATGGAAGAGGTTGTTCAGAGAGGTTGTGGATGCCCCGTCCCTGGAAGTGTTGGAGGACAGCTTGGACAGGACTCTGAGCAGCCTGGTCTAGTAGAAGATGTCCCTGCCCAAGACAGGGGTTTGGAACTGGATGATCTTTAAGGTTTCTTCTGATCCAAACCATTCTGTGATTCTGTGATCCTACAGGAGGCTGGTGGGTTACTCTGGTGAGTGAATTTACTCTTCAGACCTCTTTAATGCAAAACTTTTAGTTCTTGACTAATTTCTTTACTATCACAGTATAATGCTGATCATTGCTGGGAAGGGCTGGAGGGGTGCATAGGCCAACCAACCTCCACCACAATCTCCATATCAGATTCTGCTTTGATCTTCCTATATAACACTCAGGGTGGGGGTGAAAAAGAAGTGGGGGATGTTATTTTGTTTTTAAGCAATGCATTGATTCCCTGGTTCCCCTCTCAGTTTGGGCTGGTCTCTTGGCTTTGGAAATTCATTTATGCATTCAGTTCATTCTTCTCACTGAAACCTTCCTGACCTTGAACGTAACCCAGCATGTTATAGCCTCACCCAGATAAACTCCTGGACCTAGGCTGAATACCTAAGCAATTTGGCAAACCAAGACTGGCACCTAGATTCCCCCACAGTTTTTACCCTGCATGACCAACAGCAGCCAGACTGGACCAAACATTGTCTGTCTCTGTGTGGGCAGCTGGGCACCTTCCACCATGCCTGACTGCATCCTCACAGGAGAGGACCTAGGTAGATCTTGTCTTCCTTTTTCTTGTCTTCCCAGTCAACCTAGTGTCTGAACACTATGCAAATGTTACCTTCCTGCTTCTTCTGAACTCGTTTATTGGCATTATTGCTCTCTCTTACGATTAAGGAAATAAAGATTTAGAACAAAGTGTACTGATGGTGCCCAAGTCATTCATAAAAACAGTGCCAGGTCTGAAAATGAATCCCAGCTCTTTAGCTTCTCTGCATAGTGTTTTGATGCAAAACTGGGTTTGCCTTAGGATTTCTCATTACCTGCCCTGCTGTACTTGGCTTTCGAACTTAAGTTCTCTATTTAGCTCCTTACATGTTATTTGCCCTCTTTCATAGCAGTTTTCTGTGGCGTCACTGTGGTGGAAGATACTGCTAAATGACACCCCTTTAAATTGAACTAGCTATTGTACTCCAAATCTTTCAGGGTTTCCTTAGATTGGGTTTTGTTTTCAAAGTTCATAATCAGGGCTGGGGCTGTTTTCCAAAAATGTGAATCCTTTTGGAAGACAGTTTGTCTGGGAGTCAGGCTTACATGATAAATTAGAATGAACCTGAGCTCTTCAGTTTGGTTTCATTTTTGATGGATCCCCCATAAAAAAGGTGACTGGATGATGGGGCTATTATTCATTATACTGCAGAGGCAGGAGCCTGGTGTGATGCTATGATCTGAATGGGAACTTTGTCTCAGGCTGCTCCCAGTCTCAGTTCTGCCCTAGCCATTACCAGAAAAACCTAGTACTGAGCCTCAGCCCTCTCCCTGTCCCACACTTTACTTTTCTTATACTGCAGAAGAGTTCACCTTGGTACAAAGAAGGGAGCCTGAACACAGTGCAAAGGAGCAAGCTTCCAAGCAGGGCAGAAGAAATCAGCTTTGGCAGAATGCCTTTGCTTGGCACTGGTCAAAACAAGCATATGGAAAAGGGAAGTGAATGAGGAATGCTCTGTCTGGGAAGATTGGTACATGTTGTGGAGTCCTGCAAGACGGGCTTTTAGACAGGAGTTCACTGCTGTTTGACATGCCCTGTGAAAGCCTGAGTGCTCCCACACTTCTGAATTTTCCTCTGGGCAGCATTTATCAAGAGGACACGCAGGGAACATCCTCTTTTCCAACCTTTCTTTCCACTCCCTTTTTTTGCTGTCTGTTTTACACTCAGCCGAGCAGAATCGGCAGTGGATGGCAAATTTAGCTGCTTTGCTTTGTTTTGCACCCCCCCACCCCCGGCTCCCGTGTTCTCCAGCTCTCTGTGCTCAGCAGCAGCTGTTTTACACGGTGGGTTTGCACTGACTGACCTGCAGCCTCTGTTTATGTGTGTTTTGGTGTGGGAGCTGCTGCAAACCCTCTGCTGTGAGTAGTCAATATTCACGATCGGATACTCGGGAGGTGTGATTGGTCAGTGAGGTGACAGAGCCATGCCTTTGTTCCCTGATTAGATGACTGAACCTTTAGTAATTACTTCTGCCAGAAATGAAGTCTGTTGTGTGATTAAGTGGTTCTAAGTTACAGGCTTGAGATTTACTCCCTGTGAACTCTTGTTCCAATGGGAGTTTGCACGTGTGAGGGCTGTCTAAAGCATGTATAAGCAGAGGATAGAAATGGCCAGAGTCATAATTTGTTTCTCGTCTATTAAAAGTGGTTGACCTGCCTGTCTTTGCAATGAATTTGGCTCTAGTAATGAGAGCCTGCCCTTGCAGAACACAAACCCTCTTTTGGCACAGGTCCTCCCAGGATGTCTGCAGACCCAAAGCCACATCACACACCACAGCATGGAACAGACTGGCTAAAATCTCTGTACCAACGCAATAGCAGCACATAATCTTGCACTGACAAGCATATGGAGTGAGCTGGGAAGAAAACAGCATCTCAACTCTCAGGCCATGTGCCCTGCTACATCAGCTCCTGTTACAATTTTGATCTGGATTGGGTGTGGGCAAAAATGTACCTGTTGATTGAATAAGCAAACCAGAAGTTACAGAGGGATGTTTTTTTAATGCTGCCTTTATGCCACGTAGTGGAGGACAGATGGTATCTTATACTAAATAGAGTAATTTGCAGAAAAGTTAAATCATTGAAATGTTCTGGTAAAATTTTCAACCAGCTGAATGAATTAATACTGGGTAGTCTCTTTGTGTCACATAGCCATAACATTTTCAACTCATTGGTAAAATAATTAATGCTATGTGTTATTAACTGTGTGCTCAAAGCCCCAGTATCACAGCAGAGAGTAACTGGAAACTTAATTATTTGGGTGAGATTTAATTATCAGTCATGTCAGTTGCATCTACTTTCTTTACTATGTGAGAATGCACAGATATGCTGTTTTGCCTAACCAAAAAATGCTACAGATCCCGCTGTTACTCTAGCACTGATGGAGCAAGAAGCAATGATTTCAGCATTTCTTTTGGCTTTTGTGAATGTAATTCTCACCCCAGTGTATCAGAATACACCTCTGGGGAAAAAAATGCTTTCATCCAGCCTGTGGAAAACCTGAGCAATGGGTGCTTATAAATTCCTTGGAAACGCAGGCAGAAAGAAAGCTACTTTTTATTTAGCTCCCCTGCTCAACCTTTTACTGATCTTATGGAAAAAGGCCAGAGTTAAGATTCAGAGCAGCCATATGTACAAGAATGCCTTAATTTAAATGTCCTGTTGAATACAATATGATCTTAAAATGATGCATGATGGAAATTCTTCTCAGACTGGTGCAGTGCATTAGCATTAGTCATTGCAGTAGGACTGGGTGGAGCACGTTAGAAGTCCTCACTGTGATGGATGCATGGCACGCATTAAAATGAAAATCATTGCAATGGGCCAAGCAGAAAACACAGGAATTAAAGTTTCTGTGATAGAGTCTGTGAAACACATCAGCATTTGAGTGACTGTGAGTCATAAAAGGCATAAAGGGCCTGAATGTCCCTCGTCCTGAATGGGTACTTTCTAAAGGATGAATGACATGGCTGCCTGTTATATCAATTACTTGCAGTGCTGTGGAAAGCCTCATGGATGGAATAACTGATGAGTCAGGATTCTTTGGTTCGGCTGTCAGCTCTGCTGCTGACTCATTTTGTACCCTTGAGTGATAAACTTCCTTCTCTCTTGCCCATCATGTGCATGGCAGTGTGTTTACCCTTCCTTATAAAGAACTGAGACCTGTTTCTGCCACAGCTCTCATGTATGTCTAATATTATGCATTGGAAATGGTGTCAGTGCCCTTATGAATGAGTCTTTGGAGGGTGGAAACTGTAGAATATGCAGATGAAAAATGCTAAATATAGTCACATACCATCAGATTTGTGTGATTTTTATTTTTGCTCTTTGATGAGGTTTCTCATTTTCAGGAATTGTTTTGGTTTTTTTTTTTTTTTTGAGAAGTCCACATGAGACTGATCAGACATCAAGGAACTCTTTCTGTTCCTTTCTGATGGACTCTAGATTGGGTCTTCAAGATGAAAGCTCCATTTCATGACTTTATCCACCTATCCACAGTATGTTCCTGAGCTAGTTAAAATTAAACTTAGCTATCAAAATGCTAAACTTGATAGCTCATTTATCTTTCTGTCTCCCAACTCTACATTACAATACAGCAGTGATTGATCTTGCATCTTCAAGGTACTATATAGTATAAAAACTAAGAGAAGATTAATTAAAAGCCGTCGCATCCAGACAGGTTTTTAAATAAGTTTTAGATTTAGACAATATATCAGCTGAAGCAAAAAGGCTTCGAGACCATAAGCCTGTAACTTCAAGTAAGTTTTGCTTTCCTTCAGGACACAGAAAACCCCATTTCACCACAGACTAACATCAAAGTCTGGATGGTCAGGCAGGCCCATGGCAGGAGGCAGGAAGCTGGCACATTCGTGGGCTCTCCAGCAGTGGTGAACGTGATGTCCTTGAGGATTTCTGCAGGCTCAGGGGAGACTGTCAGGCTCATGGCTGGATGCTGAGTTGGAGACGGTACCGAGACAATTTTTTAAAGCAGCCCCCAGCTCGTCCAGGCACAGAGAAACTTGTCTGGGCAGCATGTCTAAATGACTTAAATTGAGCCCAAAATCAGAGACAGCTGCATTTGAGCTGTCAGTGTCTGACTGTGGGAGCTGCAGAACAACACTAAACAATCCAGCTTTATGGCATTTTTGGCTAAAGAAGGACACATGATTGCTGGTCAGTGTCAGCTTTCTGGCATCACTGTTTATCCAAACAATTGTTAAGCTTTGCAGGATCCTCAGAAGCCCTCAGCACTTGCAGTTCTTGTGCACTGAACTTAGGGACTATCCAAAAACCTGGCTTTTCCCAGGAAAAGCCAGTAAAAACCAGGAACTATCAGGAGCTGAATCCTTTGGAAAGACCCTTACAGTGGATGATGAACCCCTGAATATCTGGCCTGTAGATCACTGAGTGTTTAATGACCACTTTACTCTTAAACTTTGCTCTTGCCCACCTTTAGTCTGTGTCAGCAAACTCATCTTGAAAAAGACAAAATGGTGAGGCTCTTAAATTTTCCTGAGTTTGTTTAAAGGGAGACATTTAATCCACCTGACAGCTAAACTATGTTAGTGTGGTGTGGAATATCTGCCATGAGAGTGTCCAAGAGCTCCCCATTTTGCTTGTACAGTGGCAAAATGCCTTGATCACATCCAGCTGATTCAGGGATTTTTACCTTGGGGGTGGGCAAGGGAGGGGGAAAAAAAATGAATGGCAGTGATTCCACTTTAGAGGGAGTTAAAAAAAAAAAAAATCCCTGCAGCGCGGGTTTGGTCCAGCTATGTCCCGTGTTACACACTAGTATGATTATTGGCAGAGCAGGGTTCTTTGTCTCTAATTTACAGCATTCCATCCATTATCAGGAATTCAAATGTATATATATTTTTTGGTCTCTTTCTCTCCCACTCTTTGTTTTCCTTCCACTTCAGTTGATTTCAATAGGTAGACAGTTTCTGTGCTGTTTGGTCTACTGCCTAAAAGTACCAATTAACTTTGTATGAAATAAGAGAACTCTTTTGAATTTGCATTAGTTACATGTTTGTGTCTTTAAACGCTGGCTGTCAGGATGCATCATGCTCTGAGTTTTTTTCCCCTGTGTTTTGTAAACAGGATATGTTTTACTTTCACTGCTGAAATGCAATTTGAGTCAGGATGGATACCGAAGACACGTCTCCTTTCACTCTTTCAGAATTTGATTGTGTGTCTTTTTTATCAATCCCAAATTCATTTAATTTCCCTTAACTGAGCTGATTGTACCATGTACTTCCTCTTGAAGAAAATTCTGCTACTGGGAAGATGGCAGTCAAAGAGCTAATCACTGGGGATATGGCAAACTTCTCATGCCTCATATAAAGCTGTTGCATGCATCAGATGTGCACACATTTTAATTCAGATGTTTCCCAGTCCATGCTCCCCTTAGGAAACAGAAAAGCAGAGAGACTGGTGAGAAAGAAAAAAACAGCTATTGAGAAAAAATGAGGTGAAAAGGCAGTTGGGAATAAGCTAGAATGAATGTGAAATGTGGGACAGAAATGGGAGGAGGGAAAATAAAAAGGAAAAATAGACAATGCATCAACACACTTTAGGCAATGTAATCTACACAAGGTTAGGGACCTATGGCAACCTAAAATAAGAAAAGGCTTTATTAGTTGCCCATGGGTATGCTTCTTGTTCTATAATATGAGGAGTTCTAAGAACCATCTGAGTGTCTCCTGACTTCTATGCTGAGTTTCCTTTGGGATTTACCACTTGGGTAATGCTCTCAGCCTTTTCAACTCTCAGCCTGGAACTGTCTGCAGTTGGTGTGGTTTGGTCTTCGATATGGCTGATCTTCTATCCAGTATAGTCTTCTGGAGAGTTTGAAGGCTGTTGATGCTGGAGGAGCAGAAACACAGTAGAAAGACCTGAGACTGAAGTATACATTCTCTGCAGCCACCCATACTGGCCACTTGTCACAGGTTTGCAGTGAGTGTAGCAGTTTTGTCAGTGGTTTAGGTCCAGCCTTTCAATCTTCTGGGCCTATCTGCTTCTTCTTGCTCTAGGATATTTGAAAAACTTGGTGCTCTATGGTAGTCTGCCCCAACTCATTTGAGCTGTTTCTAGCCTGCATTCTGCTTGCCAGTTTTCTTCCATTCTACCTTGTCTTCTCCTTTTACCTCTTCTTTCTGCCTGTGCTCTTTCCTCTGCACCTCATTAAGATGCTAACACAAGTCCTCCTACTAAAGCCTGCTTGTTCCCTCCAATGACTTTAGTCCTCACTGCTAGAAAGGAGTAAAATACATGGGACCTCACAAAGGGTGGGAAGCTGGAGGAATGGCTGCAGGTAAGTGATAGACCTGCAGTAAAAGACCTTATAGAATCACAGAATCATGGAATATGCTGAGTTGGAAGGGGCCCATATGGGTCATTGAGTCCAGCTCCTGGCCCCACACAGGACATACCAAGAGTCACACCATGTACTTGAGGGTGCTTCTTGAGCTCTGTCAGGCTTGGTGCTGAGACCACTTCTCTGGGGACCTTGTTCCAGTGCTCAATCACACTCTAGGTGAAAAACTTCCTCATGGTATCCAATCTAAATCTGCCCTGACTCAGCTTTATGCCACTTCTGTCACTGGTCACAGGAACTGAGAGGTCTCTACCTGCCCCTCTGTTTCCCCTGGTGAGGATGTTGAAGACGATGAGGTCTGCTCTGTGCTACCTCTAAGACCTTGGGAATGCAAAGAACCTGCCCCCTTATGTTTGTTCCACTCACCATAGAAGTTAAACTTTCTACTCTAACCTATACCAATTCCTTTCAAGCTGATCTGTGTAGATCTGTGTTCCTGTATGTAGATAGAGCTATGGTATTAATCTCTTATTTGTGTAAAGTCCTGAGTGTAGAAGTGATCTGTGTCCTCTGAAAATCAAGAACAGAGAGAACTGAGCAGTATTGTAAGCAGACGTGCTCTTCATGTAGTATTTCAGTTTCTGACAAAACTGAAAATGCAGCAGAAACAGGTGAGATTTCACTTGGGACTGCCATGCTGGGAAGAAAGGAGGCAGAGATGAAATACCTTCATCAAGGCTGGATCTCATCTCCCATGGCAAGAGCTGCCTGTGGAACCCAGTTCATCTGGGGCCATCATCCAGACCACACCTGCTCCTAATGGCATGCAGCAAATAGTAAAACAACTGTCTCATGGTCAAATGCTTCTGAAACAGAAATCAAATTTGGCAGTGCCAGCCTGGCTATTTTATGCCTGCCAGTGGTTCAGACAAGAACATGAGCTGTTGATGTCACTGATACAAGACTCAAACACAGAGAGATTACCAAAAAACAAAGGTAGTAAAGAAAGAGACTATGTTTTATTTGATGGCCAAAGGTTTACACCTTAATACCAGGCTGTGATTCAATTCTGTGCACAAGTGAATATGAGACAAGTATTATGAAAAATATGTCATTTCCAGGGAAGTTTGTGTACAGCCTCCACCACACTTTTGTGAAATATACACAAGATATGTAAATTATTTTGGATTTTCAAAGTCCTTGGAAAGTTATGCACAGATGCAAATACATGCAAACAGAGGAATAGTAAGTATGACAGGTGGAGGGATGAACAGAAGAAGCACTTTGCCTGCTCAGCTATGCCAGGTTCTCATCACAGGCAAGTTTCGTTTGAGAGCATCTGATAATTCTTGTTTCCAGATAAAACTTTTCCACACTACTCTATTTGTTTCTGTCTGGAAGCAAGGAGAAGAAGAATGAAAAGGTGAAAGACATTTTCCACTCTCAGACTTCCAAAGCTTACTAAAATTATTTCAGGTGGAGGAGTCTTAGACAAAGTTTTAATCTTATTTAATATGAGAATTTCATTGTGGTTCTAAAATCAGTTTAATTTGGCCTTATGTCACTCCTGACACGTTTAAAGACGTGCTGTTCATTTCAAGCTGGGACAGCTCTCTGCAAAATCTAGATTTAGTTACAAACTTCCTCAGGGTACTTACATCTTTAGGCAGGTACATCTGATAGCCTTGATGGATTATACCCACATCTCCTGCTCATAAGGAGGAGCATGGGAGAAGTGCCACCAGCAAAGGAAGAGACAGAGCAATGAAGGACACCAACATGTGGCTGTCAATCATGGTGGCCACCGAAATTCATACACATCCAGATTTAGACTGGTTCCAAATTGCTCTCAGTCTGCTGTACGATCAAAATCCAGACCTGGGTCCAAGTTAGGGTGCACTGGTGGTGGAGACATTATCCTGGGTAGAATGTTTTTGGTGTGCAGTGTTGCCCTAAACACTGTCTTCTTGTAGGAGACATCCAGTGAAGGTGCAGTTGAGCAGATATTGCAGTGATGTGGAAGCTGCATTTGGAAATTTACTTCCCCTTCCATGTACCTGGACTCAGAGACAGCACATCTGCCTCCAGAGTTCTTGGAAAATGGACCTGACACATGTATTTTCCTTTCCTGACCAAGAAAAGAAAACCCAAAACAACACACCCCCACCCAGCATGCGAAGATGACGGCGTGTGAGAATGGCTGCTGGAAAAAAAGCCACAGTCACAGGAAATTACCTTAATAGAGTGAAAATTAAGAAACTACCGACAATGCAGTCTGTCTCCAGGATACAAGCAGTATTTTCACGCCTTGCCAATTATTCTGTTTGCATCAATTTTGGTTTATTTTTATTAAGTTTCATGTTTCTTTTTTTTTTTTATTTTAAGAAGTGATATAATAAAGAAAAAAAAAGGATGAAAGCTCAGAAAGTATTTAATTTTTGTTTTAATAAGAAAATAATTATACTTTTAATTCCAGGAACAGGAAAGGAACCAACCAATTGGGTTTTTCCATCTTTTTCATGTTATTTTATGCCTGTAAAAAGGTTGAGAACTCTATTTAAGTGGATTATCTTGCCACTGAAAGGAAAGTGGGAAATGAGTTAGAGAGGTAGGGTTAATTTCTTTCACGACTATCTAAATGTGTGCATACATATATTTGCTGTATGCTATTTGAGACGTGCACTTATTTAGCTTTGCAAGGTCACCTTAACCTTAAGAATTAATGGAACAGACCATTAGCTACAAGAGGATATAGAAGCAAATTCCCCAACAAATTGTGCACAGATAATGCAAGCCTGTTCCTCGCTGCCTACCAGGGCCCCATTTATAGCTTGGAAAGGGATGCAGGGGAGGACTTGTCTCACTTAGGGATGGGTATCTGTCCTAGATTTACCCCTGCTAGGCATCTGCATGCCATTATTGTTAATGGATACTGAGGAGAGTGCCTCAGCAGATAAAACATAGGTGTTTGTTTTAGGATGAGATGAACTGCACCCTAAACAGCATTAGTTATATTGATTAGATCTTTACTGACTTACAAGGGAAGCTTAGAATGGCTTCCCCAGATGCAAATTTCTACAGCTCATGTCCCTGTATTTACTTGGGCAAATCCCACTGTCCATACTGTAATTAATCCTTCTGCTAGTCCAAAATTGGTCCGTGAAGTGCAAGATGCAGTGGTTTCTCTGTTGGTCCATTCATTAGTTCTTAGATAGTGACCAATTTTTTGTCCTACTCACTCTTCCCTGATACTAGAGCACCTCTGACCTGAAGTGGAACACGTCCCTTTGAAGAGAAGGGGTGTGACTTGGCTGCTACCGAATGAAGCAAGAAGGGTCTCCGTGACAAAAGCAGGGGATCACATCCCTAGAGAACATTTACTAGGCTGTACATGATCTGTTGAGCAGGGAGGATAGATCTGATGCATGAACATCCCAAATGTTTCACCAAGGTGATAACTATCTAACACAACTGCTGTATTTCAAAGTCCTTCATCTGCTGCATCGCAGCAGCAAGGATTTGTAGTTTGGTCTTCTGAACCTGCAGCTTTCCTGACTTTCAGGTTTGATAGGCAGAGAGCTGCATTTATTAACATGTTTATCACTTTCCAGAAATGTAGGTGACAGTAATTACGCAACACGGAAGAGTAATTTCAGAAATACAAGGGAAGAGTAACGTCAGTTGTGCAGTGGAGATTACCTGGGAAAGCCAAGGAGAGGATTTGCCTCAAATCCGTGCTTGTCCTGGAGACAGAGGATAGCATCTTTCAAAGGAAAATGAGGTTATCATCTCCCTTCTTCAGAAATCTTCCCTCTTCCTCAGAGGAGACTTTCCCTGGGGTTGTTGAGTCACTGGTCAGTACATTTTCCTCTGCTGCTGTGGCAGGCCAAGTCTCTGTGCAGTGACTCTTCATCTGCTGGTGCCCTGCAAGGCAGACAAATGTTGAGAACAGCCACACTTTTAAAAATCAAACAACCAAACATTTCCAGCAGAAATTTCACCTCATATAGCAAGTTCAAACCTAGCAGAAGGCACTGTGCTTTGTGGATGATTTACACAGGCTGTGGACCTGCAGCAGTCTGCAGGTCACCAGTGTGAAACCACACGAATTTGAGTGTGCTCTCTTGAGAGTCTGACTAGAGAACTGCTGAAATTGTTACCACTTGCTCCTTGAAGGCTGTTTAGTGACACAAGTGGCAATGATTGTACTTCCAGCAATGAAGGTTAGAAACTCAACAGGAGGCGTATTTGATTTTTTTAAATTTTTTTTTAGTATAAGGATTTTCTATTTGTAAGGGCTGATTTTATGAAAGCTTCAGGGTCTGTAGAAATGTGCCCCATTTGATGAAATTTCACTCAGAGAACATATCAACACTTCCAGGAGGTTGAAATGTTTCATTTAGGATTTTTTATAACGTCTTGCTTGGATTCCTATTTTCTCTTTGGAACTACAGCATAATGTAACATTAAAGTTAAGATACATATAAAACATTCTGATTGATCTAAAATGATCAATTTTTCACTGAGACTTTCTAGGTTTGTTTTGTTTTGTTTTTCCTTAACAAAGACAACAATGAAATTGCAGTTCTTGCCATGGCATAGAGATTCCCAGTTTTGTTCATGTCTATTAAATCATTGGATTAGACATGTACACAGATAACATTTTTTATGCTCCCACCTTCCATGCAAAAACTGCCAAGTCCAAGTGGGAGAGATTCACAATTGCCTTGTGAAATGGAAAAGATCATGGGAGATACAAGGATGTAGGAAGTCAATTCTGTGTAATTTCCCATTGGGTATGGTATTTGGAAATCTCCCTTTGAGGTAGTATAATTGACTTCTGTGTCTGCTGTACCTTGGAGACTCAGAGATTCTAAATATAATTTTTTAACAGCATGTCTCTGGGGCCCTACCTTGCTCTGTTATTTCTTCTACTCTCTGTTCTTTTTTTTTTTCTTTTTTCTTTTTTTTTTTTTTTTAATTTTTATGGATATAATGTTCCAGGAGCAATAGGTTAAACTACATTTCAAGAGATCTTGTGTCATTTTTACCTGACTTGTGATAATATTTTCTTCTAATAATCTGTAAGACTAGAAATTTTGAAGAAAAAAGTTCTCTTTTAATTTTCTCTCAGGAATATAACTGTACTTGAAACCTCACGATGTCCTGTACCTCCAGGATTTTGGAGAAACTCTTCAGATGACTCTCTACTTTGCTCTCCACATTATCACAGTCCTCTCAAGACGAGTTTCCTTGCTGCCACTGGGTTTCTCTTCTGTTCAGTGGAGATTCCTCCACAAGGGCTAGATGTGATTGTATGGCAGTGTTCCACATCTATGATCCCAGCTGAATGGAAGGAAAGAGAGAGAAAAAATATGGACATGCTTGGGGATACAGATGAAAGTTAAGGATCATTCACAGAGGAAAATGAGAGCCAACAGGAAGACCCGCAGCAGACGAATCAGCAGATGAGAGCAGCACACTGCCATGAGTCCCAAAGGCTTGGTTTGTTTTCCAGGTGCTGTCTGAAGCAGCACGAATTTCTCAGTCCATGCGCCTCTCAGAGCAGGCTGCAGGGACAGAATAGCAAAGCATCCATAGCGCAGAGCCTCTCATACATCCGAGGGCCCCACCACCCTCCTACACAGCTCTGTACTTTGCCTCTCTACAATGCCTGCCTCTCCTTCCCCTTCACCCCAGCTACAGCTTGCTGCGTGACACTGAGGATCACAAGGGGCTGAGTCATTGCCCTGAACACCTCCCTGCAGCTTCTCTGCCTTCCTGTCCAGGCTGCTTCAGCCAGGCATCCTCCTGGGCTGTGGCATGGATTGTTGCTTACATTTGAAAATCTGGCCTTTGTGTGGTGGTGTGTGCGCTTCCACAGCCACAGCCCAGGACTCATTGGCCTTGCTTTGTCCTAGCAAGAATATTGTTTCCTTTTACATCCAGTGGTGAATTCCACAATGAAGATCTGTGAACCCAAAGACCATCCTGTGAAAAAATCTGGTGGCTGTGCTTCACGGTGGGACAAGTGTTACTGCCAGAATTCTGCTGGAGAAGGTTAAAAATGCCTGTGCCATGCTAAGGAATGTGCTCAGATCAGTGAGAGAAGCTCAGGTGACCTACAGAGAGATTTCTTGCATGCACAGAGGCAGTAAGAATTACAGGGCTGATGTAATTGGGAAGGTTTTCAGAAAGCCTAACCACTGAGAGACATTCCCAATGGAGAGCCATCCCCCAGGGAGAGATGATTCCTGCATGCCTGAGAGACTGATATCTGGCATTAAGACAGCACAATTAATAATGAGATTTTAGTCTAGGAAAGAGAGTGAAAGTTCAGGAAAGTCTTATACAATATTTGTCCTTGTGTTTTGTTTTTGTTTAAAACACAGAAAGAGCAACATGGGTAAAAGAGTACGTAACAATAGATGGATGTGTAGCAAGGAAGGAAACAAAGGCAATGAAAATGAGAGCACGAATGTTGACTGTAACCGTAGAGAAACTAGTGATAGTGTTTGGGGAACATTTGTATACAGTTTAGCTGAAAAATGGGCAAGATTAGACTGAAACAGCCAAGATGCACCAACATTAATCCAAGGAACATGAGAAACAGAAAACACCTGTGTTATAAACTGGTTATTTAAGAAACATGTTAGAATCATAGTCATGACTGGGACATAGATATTGAAGTGTATACAGTTTTCAGAAAAGACAGAAACAAGGATAAAGTTAGGTAGGATTATGCCAGTTAAGAATGTGATGGGCAGATGAGTCATAGCAAACTAAAGGCTTGGGTTAAAATCACATTGGGAAGGAAATGAAAAAGTGTTACTCCTGGATGTGTGCTTTAGGCCATGGTATCATGAAACACTTCAACACGTAAGAAAGAGGAATATAACTGGGAATTGAGTCAGTTTAGAAGGCTGTATTTTCCAAAATGTAGATTGTAAAATAAGGGCTATTAATAAAAGTAGGGCCCGGTTATTCTTGAATGTGATAGCTAAAAGACTTCATCACCAAATAATCACTGAGCCTCATCAAAAGTGCTGCTATTGTAGCCTTGATTTCAGTTAGCAGAGAGAATTTCACAGGAGAGCTTTATGTGGGACCTAACAATAGATTGATCATGAGTTGGATAGCAACATGGTAAATAACAGGCAATTTGATTTTGTCAGGAACAAATTGTATAAAGCCAACCTGATTTCCTACTCTGACAGGTAACAAGCCTTGTAGATAACGACAAAGCACCTTGACTTGTTAGGTTTTGACACTGTCTCATGTGAGACTTCCATTAGCAGGCTGGAGCAATGCAGCCTGGATGAAATTACTGTGATGTGGATTCCAAACTGTTTGGAAAACTGCATTTGTAAAACAGTTATCAGTGACTCACTGGCTCACTAGAAGGATGCATCAAGGTGAGCACCATGGTCTCTAATGACTTAGGTTATGGAATAAGGCATGCCCTTAATAAATGATAGAAAAAAATACCCTGTTGAAAAGCATATACATTGTAGAGGGAACAAGAATAAAATTCAAAATTACCTAGACGGATTGGAGAAATAATCTTGGAAAAAAAAAAAAGAGAAAGAGATGTAAATCAATGAAGATGAGTACAAGCTGGTCAGAAGCAATCGATAATACCAGCACAACATGGGAGCAGCTGGGTATAGTTCTGCTGAGAGGGATATAGAGGGTTACAGTGGATCACAAACTGCTTGTGAGTCAATAATAGTAAATCACCTGTTGCAAAGAAAGCAAACACATGCTGGGATATATAAACAGGAGCATCATGTGTAAGATACGTGAAGTAATCCTTCAGACTCAACTGCATCAAGTTTTGGATGCTACATTTTAAGAAAGACGCAGGTTTCCTGGGCTTAGTCCAGAAAACAAAATAAAGAATTCTCAGAGATTTAGAAACCACAAATAATGAAGGAAGATTGAGCGAGCTAGGAGCTGCTTAGCCTGGGAAGAGAGATCTCAAAGGGTTTATGCGGAAGGAAGAAGCTGCCATGAAGACAATAACCTTTTCTTTGCATCCATGGCAGAGAGGACAAGCAATAATGGCCTTAAATTGCAGGAAAAGAGATTCAGATGAGACATTGGGGAACAGTTTTTGAGGAGAGGGGAAAGTAATACAAGGAACAGATTGCTCGGGGAGGTTATGGAGTCTGCCAGTGGTGGTTTAAAAGAGCAGGCTAAACACATCCCTGTCAGGAGTGATGGAGGTCTGGACAGCTGATCACTGCTTGGGGCAGAGATGGACTCTGATTATATGAGCTCTCAAGGTCCCTTCAAGTCCTACAGCTATATGTTTTATTTCAAACTGAGTGGTCAGATAAATAAGAATGAATCATGAATGTGAGTTCCCTTTTATTTCCAAAGGGCAATTTTAATTTTTTTTTTTTCAAAGAGAACACTAAGTCAGCTGGACTTCGGAAATTAGAGACTTTAAAGGAGGAGGAGGAGCAGCATAATACATTTAAATAATACATTCAAGCAGGTACTGCAAAATGATTTGTAATTTGGATCCTAGGAAAAGAGAGTAAACCTGGAGGAGATGAATGAGCAGCTATTTTTAAAACCTTGACTTTAAAAATGTCTCAGCCACAAGCAGAGAACCTAGAAGGAACAGAGGAGGGCAGAAGCAGCACGTTGTCTACAGTATTAACAAATTTCTGAATGCTGCCATCCCTAAATACAAAGATCAAAGAAATCATTTGTGGTGGCACTGCAGAGCAGATGTGAGGTGAGTGAAGACAAGAGGAGCTGTGAGGCTGCAAAGGAGTTGTGAGTATTTTAAGGCAACTGTAGTCAGAGAAAGGAGCCTTCCTCTCTCCCTGAAACATGTCAATCACTCAGTCGCTGTCAACTCAAAATGCAGATCTGGGTCTGTTTCCCTCCACCTCCAAAGGAGCTACAGAAGTGCCCTGTATCTACTTTTGAATACAAAGCAGACACTCATCTGTGCCTCTCAGGCCACTGCTTGGCAGGTGTGAAAGGGGGATTCCTACCTTTGGGAGGGGAAGCAAAGAATCAGGACTAGAGTGGGATCTGAGAGAAAGGTCTAAGTTTCTTCTCTGACTGACATCCAGAGGAGCAGAGGGTAGGAGCAGCATTCCCAGTGTTTAAAGGCAGCTGCCCTGCCCCTGTTTGTGTTGGCAATCACAGCAAGGCCAGCTCTGCAGAGCTTGGCATAAGCCAAGAAAGCCATAGGTCTGTGGACCTTTCACTAGCCCCCAGCAGTCTGCTGCACTTGATAACCACCCAGGCCACCTGCACATCAAGGCAGCCTTGGAAAGGGGATTAAATAACAAAGAAAGGTATGTCTTGGGAGGTCAGAAAGTGCAGGGATGAAGTGAGAATTGCTAGTAGTCAAACTGAGTCAGTTCCTGCAAAGGAAATGAAACAACAGAAGGATCCTTAAGACTACAAATGAAAAAAAAAAAAAATAGAACTGGAACCTCTGCATGTAGTGGGAAAAATTTGACCAGTTCTAAAGTAGAGGGCTACTTTGCCCCTAAGAGCAGGGATATAGAGTGTGGGGCCAAAGTTAGATGGACTAATGGGAATAAGTGTGTTGAAAGGGCAATGATTGCATGCAAGATGGAAGCAATTCAGAGAGCTTACTGTGCTCAAACAAGAGAGGTCAGGAAACTACCCTCCCTAGACACTAAAAAAATAGGCCCATGAAATTGTAGGTCTGGTAGATGGGATTTTTAATAAATCTGTCCAGTCACTGGGGGTTCCTCTGCCTAGATAATAGCAAATGTGGTACCCATATTTAAGAAAGTGAGGGCGAGCAATCTAGGCAGCCATGGACTTGTTATTTTGGCCTCAAGGGCATAGATGGATTCAGAGCAAATTATGTCAGAAAGAATAATTGAATACATGGAATAGAAAATGGGATATAGTGCAATATGCCATTATCAAAAAGAGATTGTGCCAGACTAACTCGATATCTGTCTTTGATAAGGTAACTGATGTTCTAGACAAGGGAAAAGTAGTAGATCTTCTCTATCTGTACTTCATTAAAATTTGGTTTGGTGCCACCTGGGAAATTATTAGTTAAATGAGAGAAGATGAGGATTAGTACAAGGGTTGTGAGGTGAGTAAGGAATTGGTGTAAGAGAGGAAGGAGGCAGCTCTGCTGGAAAGAGGTTGCTAGGCAAGTTCTTAAGCCTTGGTCTTGAGAAAATTGT
Source organism: Dicaeum eximium (assembly GCA_013396995.1). Taxonomy (NCBI): domain Eukaryota; kingdom Metazoa; phylum Chordata; class Aves; order Passeriformes; family Dicaeidae; genus Dicaeum; species Dicaeum eximium. The sequence continues at coordinate 1,140,815 of VWZP01007814.1, read as the reverse complement.
TTTTTAATGATAGCTTTTGGCCTAAAATTAGGAGTGGATTAACAGGCAGTACCAACAATGCTTAGGATCACCAAAATATTACACAAAGTTCTGTGGAGATGATGTTAAAAGTAATATGAGGAAATGCAGCAGCATGATATGCAAGGCCACAGATTTGGGCACTGTGAGCAAGTGTTTCACCTGCACACTGAAAACATATCAGTTTGAAACAAGAAAACAGAAGACAGGCTGGCTTGTAGTTGTCAATCACAGCTCAACTATGAGCTCACAAATTGAGTGTGAGGATGTGTTCCACGGGAGGAGCACATGCCAGACACCTTGGAGTACCGTGGTGATTGTATAAGGAGGTGTTGGTATCATCTGGAACAGTCAGAGTTATTCTTGCCAATCATTTGCAAGAGAATTAAAACTGTAGCAAATGCCAATATGGAAAACCTGTATGATCAGGGAAGAGCAATCCCACCATACCAGGGGAAAGGAGCCTGCCCTGTTCAGTCTAGACAAAGGGAGATGGGGTGGAGGGTACACACAATTACTCTCTGTAAACACTTAACTGGGTCACACACAAGGGAAGGAGAAAAGCTACTTTAATTGAAACTTGTGGTTCTCCCAAAAGTGGTCAGCTAAACTCATGCTGGGAATCAGAAGAGAGTGGACTGGCTGTGGTTGTTCCAGGGTTGCAGTAGGGGCAGGCAGTGTGAGGTGCTGTGAGCAGGCTGTGTCAAGGGATGAGCCCACACGACGTGGGGAAACCAAGAGGCAGAGCTCAGAGCCCCAAAGGTCTCTTTCTCCTATCACACCCTAGATAGGCTGGCAAACACTTTCAGGGTATGTGTAGTTAATGCAGGGTCCCAAGGAGCTGTATTATCCCTGGCAGTGATATCTGCCAGCATATCTAAAGGTGTCAAATCCATGTCTGCTCTCCTGGGGCTGTGGCTCTCTCCTCTTGCCCACAAGTACAATAAAGATTTGCAGGGACAGAGGGGTGAAGCAGTGCCAGCAAAGTGGGAAAAACAAAACAGAGACCACAGACAAACTCAGAGACCCTCCTTATCATACCAAGAGAAAGAGGCAGCAGGATTTACATTCTTTCCCTTTCTCCTGGTATCTGTGATCATTAAAGATACCTACAACACTTCCTCCTCACCCCAGTTGTGAAAGGAATTCCTTCCTAATGGGAGTGGAAAGAAGGGTGAGGTTGCAGCCCTTCCACCTGGTCCAGTAAATTATCCTAAAATGTGTACTGGTTCCCTGGGATGTGCTGTGGTCAAGGTGTTGCACACCTGTGATGGCACAACAGGCTGCATAGGGACTGGGGTGGTGTAAGCAGGCCAGATTTCTAACAGGACCAGAAACAGAGATTCTCTCATGAAATCAGGCTCTGTAGAATGTGTGAAACAGTCATGGTGACAAGAGAGCTGTTGATGGAAAGAGAACTACTATCGCTTGTGGGAATAGCAGGAGAAATATCCACCCCATTGCCTTGTGCACTCAGAGGGAAATCCCACCTGCCACCGCCAGTAGTGACTGATGGCTCTCCTGTACTGGTTGGTGGCTCTTTGCTAAAACTAGTGTAAACAGCACAGGTGCCATCACTGAGAACAGTCGCTCCTTCTATCCTTCATTCCCCAGGGATTTGCTCCTGTCATCCCCTTTTTTTAAGCTGGTGAAGAGAGTATCACAACCACTCTTAGTCAAAAGAGGAGGGGGTGGAGGCCCATCTGGGCCCTTGGTTTGATTTCATATTTATGAAACAGCTTAAATGTCAGCTTGAGTGAAAAACGACACCTTCCCAAGCTTCTCATATTAATGCCTGTGGCTGCCACTGGTTTCTTTAGGAAGGCAGCTTGTGGTTTTTCCTCTTGCTCTGCCCCCAAAGGCTGCAGGGAAAGATGAATTGGACTGATAGATGAGACTGCAACTGCCGATAAACTGCTTTGCTGACAGGAGAGGGAGAGGGAGGTGGGGCGGGTCGCCGATGCTGAGGAATGAGGGAAGGAGGGAGAGAGGAAAGAAGGAGAGAAGGAAGGGAGATGGATGGAGTGAAGGGGAAAAGAGAGAGAGGGGAGGATTGTGGAGAGGTGGGAAAGTGATGTAAACTGAAGGGGGAGAGAGATGGGGAGAGAGGATGGTTGACTGTAAGGAGAAAAATAAGAAACAAACTGGCACATGCTAAGGTAAGAGAGATGCTGAGATGCAGTGGGAAAAATAAGAGTCATGGGCAAGGTCAAAATACACTGTGGAAGCATTAATTATGCACAACAATGTATATATGCATAAAGGAATAGATAAAAATACACCCAGCATCAGAAGAGGAAACCTCCTCCCAAGTCTGTGCTAAGCTGGGTTGCTGGAGACTATAAATCATTTGAGACCCCTGTACTGCAAGTGTGTTTGTGTGACACACCAATGAGTCCTGAAGAGACACCCAAATCAAAGCTGAGCCAGGCAGTTCTGGAAGCTGACAGGTCTCCTGGGTACTGTGTGGCAAGCATGGTTAGCTAGCCAGGGCCAGTTTCCCAAAAGTGCTTCTCTGCATGGCTGCACACCGATACAGAAACCTGAGCTGGCTTGGGCATAACTTGGGTATCTGCACATTTCGTGGTGCACGTCTGACAGAGATGGCTTGTCCTCCTATCCAGGTGCCTGAAGGGACTAAAGCAGAAGATGCCCTTACCAGACCAGGTTAAAAGGCTTCTGCCTGAAGCCAGCTGTTCAAGCAGGTTGTATGGGCCAGCAACAGGTGGATGCTGAACCTTAAGTGTAGAATAAGAAAAGAACTTCAAGTTCCTTGGAAAAAGAAAATTGCCTGTTAATCTCTCTGAGAAGAGTCTGATATGCTTTGGTTTTTTTTTAAAAATTACACACCTAGGACCTGTTAGGTTGAGTCTGAACAACATTGTTGGAAATGAGGATACAGGTACAGAAACAGTAGAAAAGGAGAGGAGGGCAAAACACCCCATATCTTGCACTAATGTGAGGGATCAGGAAGTGAAATGGATTTTTTTGGTCCTTCTGGGTTAGTCCTTCAGGGACAGAATTTGTCCCAGACAAGAATAAAGCAAGGTGAGGGCTTGCTGTGCGTATGCTGGGGTAAGGCAGACTCTCCTGCATTTGCATTTCAGGGTGGAGGCTCACCTGCCTTTTCACTGGCAGTCTCCGAAGTTGCCTGTGGAGTCTGGTGCTCTCAGCAAGAACATCTGCTCCCTTTTCTGCTGCTCCAGGCTTTCGGTGAGCTTGTTGGTTGTTTTTTCACTTTAACCAAGAGATGTCTCTGAAGTCTTACTCTGTCTGGGTTCACGATGCTCAGTACCTCTATCAGCTGTTACAGGGTTTTGAGCATTATTCTTGGCAATAGCATATCACTCACTTTTCAGCATCTCAGTCAGTTCTTGTCACTTTTTTCTCCCTGATTGAGATACTAAAAAAGTCTGCTTCCATTTCATCTTTATCCCGCATGATCAGCTCTGTTTACAGACTCACTGCTTGTTTTTTTTTTTCTTGGCAAAGCTTGTTCCTATGGTCTTTTTCTCCAGTGCTGCTGAGGATGTGAGTCCCTCTGTGCTGACTCTTTTGTGGCATTTCTCACCTCTGTTTCATTTCCCTGTTTAATCATTCTCCTTCTTGCCATGGGTCATATGGGATTGCTTCCTGATGCCACATTTGTACACCATCTGCTGACTAATAACATGCAAGGGCTTGGTTTCCACTACCTACAAACCAGTTTAGTTTAAGGTTATTTAATGGTAGTGAACCTTGATTCTCAGAAATGGGCATGCAAGCCAGACCTGAATGCTTCCCCTGTCACCTCTGTTCTGGCCACGCAGGCTTTATGACACCCACTTTCTAACAGCACAGAAGACTTTTTCTTCCATAGCTGAGATTCTTTGTTCTGCTTCTACGTTGGACTCGATCTGGTTATTCCCTACCTGCTTGAAAGGCCTTATCCAAATCCAAGAGAGGGTTCCATACCTTTATGAGGCTCAGCCCAGCTGAGGTGAACCTGCCTCAGAAGGGGATTTTCCTTCTCTCTTTTGTGTAGTTCTGAGCAGACTTTTGGTGAAAAAAAACTACTTTTGTACCAGGGGATTAGATATGTTTCCAGAAACATTGCCTGATATTGGTGCTGCTTGGCCTGCAGTATTCTGCTTCCATGGAAAAAAGTTCTCCTTCCCTCCAGTCCAAGGCAGCTGTGTACAAACTGCCTATGGAAAGGATCCCTGGCCTCTGTTAAAGCATAGACTGTGCCCAGGAGTCTTTTGGGATGCTGCTGGCTGGCCGGGGCCAAAACTATGCCAGGGGCCATACCAGCGATTTAGTAATGTAGACAACTGAGTTCCAGTTACTGGGAGCGCCCCTGTGCCTTGAGTCACTAGCCAGAAAAAAGAGGATTCAGAACCGAGGCTTAATACCGAATTTACACCTCAGTCCTGGCACTGAGTTATGCCAAGCTGCAAACTTCTGTTCAGATCAGGATTTCAAAAACCACCATAAAGAGGGGTGAGCTGTTCCCAGGAGCTACATCTTGTCTCCTTGTTTGTCCTCCTGTACCAGTGACCTCAGCAGCATTCTTGGGAAAGCAGTCAGTTGTAACATGATGCAAATTAGACAGAGGAGTTTGAAAAAGGAGGCTCAAACCAAAGAGATATCTCAGAAAAGCCTCTCCTGTGACTGCAGGGAAGGACGAGGTCCTCTGCTTGGAGACAGCAGCGCTTCAGCTCCTAGCAGGTTCCAGCCTGCTGGAAAGGCTCACTGAGCAAGGGGGTGGCTGCCTAATCCCGGGAGTGGGTCACCAGCAGTGAGCCTGCATGTGGTCCAGATTCAAATGCAACTCTAAGGCATCAGCCCTCTCCCATGAATGGTGGCCAGAGAGTGGCAGGAGGCCTTGACTCCAGCTTTCCATCTATTCCTGCTGCAGGCCTGCAATTACTGTTTGCACACAGCGAGTGCCTGGCTCCTCACGGGACCAGGGAATTAGAGGCGCTAAGTGCTGGAAGGAAGGGAAGTGCTAAGGCTGCAGCCTGGGAGCAAGCAGCTAATTCTGGGGTGAGGGCTCCTGGCCCCCTACTCTCCCTGAAAATCCTCGCCAGCAGCATCCAGTGCAATGCAGGGAAGCGGGCGAGCTCCGGCTGTCTCCAGGTGGAGCTTTTACTCCAGCTCCTGCACGGCACTGGCTGAGCTCTGAGAAGGGCGCAGCGCTGCACAATGTGAAATTACCTCGGTGCTTGAGCACACATGAGCCCTAAACAAACCCCCGTCTAATGCTCAATCCCCATCCCACAAATCCTAATTACACATCCACCAGTAATTCTTCTGTTAACCCTCTCCAGTCAGCGATGAGTTGCAATCTTTTGAATTGGGCCTTCGGGCTCTCTGCACTTCTGCTCTGGATCCCCTACCTAGAGAATTTAATTAAAGTGACCCAGTTTACGGTTCGGAAGGCAACAAAGAGTAACTCTCTGCTCCTTCCCCCATCTGCCCTTCTAATACCATTTGTCAGCACTGGCAATATTGCTGTGCACTTTGGGGAGGTGGGAAGAGGCACTCTAAGATTGCACAGGTGGACCTTTTCTCTCACCTTTTGCATATTTCTTTTTCTTAAAAAAAAAAACCAAAAATTGCAGTATGGCTCCTTACTCTCAGAACAAGTTGGCACTCTTGGAGAAGAGTGAGAAAGGGCCTGCTATCTAAAATTGGTTTACAGGTGGGGAGAGCCCCAGGGTATCAGCTGCCTCCTGTTTCCTCTGAGTAAGCAAAGGAACAGGCCTAATGAAACAGGTCAGGAATTTTGTGCTACAGTAGCCTTCTGTTAGAAATGAGCTGTCACGTGATGCCATGAAATTAGGATGTCATCACTGATGTTTTTATTTTATTGATTGGGCGAAGGAAAATGGAACAAACAAAAGAGAATCAGGATGGAAGAAAGAGGTTAGACAATGTTTAAACAGTACACATAATCATTTTCCTTTTGAAAAATTACTCAGTTGTGGAGAAATAAACTTTCTTATTAAAAAAAGTACCAAAATGAAACATAGCTATAATTTTATTATAACTAGTGCGGTTATTGTATTGACACAAAATGTTATGCCTGCATTTTTCTGCTGTGTTTAAAACCAGATTAACCATATTATGATTTTACCCAACTCCAGGCAACCTCTTCTTGCTGGACCTTCTTTTGTGGTATTTACTCCTCCTCCTCTTTCTGCAGCACTTGGCTCTGGAACTGTTTGTTTTAGGAAGCCATTTCCCTGCTGTAGAGAACAGACCACATTTAAAATTGTGTTTGTTAGGACATTTGCACCAGCTAGAGACAACATATAAATTAACCAGGTTGTTACACTCAAGCCTGGGCTGGATTAGCCCCTTGCAAGCACTGGGAAGAGAAGAGTGCAGTCAATTTAGAAAAGAAGCAAGGAAACAGCTTGTTCTTTCCATACTTGTAGAGAGGATCCAGGACCATGCTGTCTCTTATGGGGCAATTCAGTAGTCTTTTGGGGTCACTGTCAGCTCCTGCCAAAAGTCTAGCTAGGATCCACCTTTGCAAGCCCCTCTGCATGTTGCTAGGTTGAGTCTCTCCCCTCCCTGCCTCTGCACTGCTTCCCTGCACACAGGGACAGGGCTGTGTGTAATTTCATATGACTTGCTCTAATATTAATATCTCCATGTGCTGTAGTCATTGCAGTGAGAATAAACTGTTATTTTTTATTTTAAATGGTTAATATTCATCAAATGTTTATGAAAATACTTAACCCATAATGATGACAAACACAGTGCCTAATAAAGATGGAAGTGAAGATCCTCTTTGTGAATATGTAATCAGAAGAGTAAAGAAAATTATATTAAAAAGACTTCATTATGCCATTAAATGTGTGAAATGACTTTTTCTTCTCCATTTTAATTTTAGCATATTTCTTTTTTTTTTTTCTTTTTAAATATCTCTGACACTTTCATGAGACGGGTACATAAAGAGGCACTGGCTGCTGTAGCAAGAAGAACTCTGACTGATGGCATCCATCATTCTCATCGAAATATTCATTTCATCTGTCATTAAGAGAAATCAACACCATTTCTACCAATGATTGTCATTTTTTTCCTTTATTTTCTGGAGGGAGAAAGACACATCCTTATTATGGTCTCTAATGCAAGGCATTGTTTCAAAACCCTCAGCAGAGCTGCAGGCCCAGAATCATTCCCCCTCAAATCAGGGCCTTACTGGTGTACAAGCACACGTGCACATCATCTTGCCTGACACCCTGGGGCTTGTAGCTGGCACTTCTGTAACTAACAGGATGAACTTCTGCTGTTTGAAATAGAAAAGGAAAGGCTTCTGATCAGCTCCTTTAGGGCCGTATACTGATACATGCAGAAAAAACCGGGCCGGACCTAGAAGGGTGTGTTCCCCCACCTAGGAGGCTGCCCAAAACTTCACAGGACCAGACCAGTCCTAAATGATGTGCAGGGTCCCAGCTTGCAGAATTGCACTGCAAATGGTAAATGGTAAATCCCTACAGACTGAAGGAGGGAGCACGATTATCTACATAGGGGTTGTGACAGGCATCTCTGAGGACAAGGCTAAAAAGATGCCACTGAGCACAGCCCCAGTGACCAAAAATAAATGTTCATGAGGAAGCACAAAGTGAGGTGCATGTGGAGGCCTGGAAGGCCCCCCAGCTGGCAGTGCCCAGCCTCATGGATCAGCTGGGAAGAAAACGCTGCACTGCTCTATTTTAAAGGGCAGCACAGCACATGGGCTCCCAGGGAAGGCTTGGGAAGCAATCAGTCATGGATTTCTTTTAAAAAACAAGGAAAAGAGAAAAGAAAGTATTTATTTTAGTTGCATGTTAATTTCAGTTAATTAATGTTAGCTTTTGGCAAGAAACTCTAGCAGCTCTGTATTTAACATGCACCTTTGTTGCAACAGCTCTCCAAAATAAATCATACTCTCTTCTATTTACACTCTCCCGTTGCACTCATCGCCTTGGCAGTCAAGTCTCACACCTCTGCTGCACCACCCCAGGCATGTCACTTATGCAGAGGTCTAGGGTGTAGAACTGTCACTCTTACCAGGAGTTTTTCTGAGAGGTAATTAAACTGACTCTGGCCCTTTACCCATTTCTGAAAGACAGGTCTTTTTGCTAAGACAGGCTTCCCAAATGCCAAACCTGATGGCTCCAAATTTATGAAAGATTTGTAGATCACTGCATTTTTTTGTCCAGTTTATGTTTTCAGAAATGTGGCCACTGGGGACATTGTGTCCTTTCACAGCACTCTCCTGCTAGCTCTCCTTCAAAAGTTAGTGAGGGATTGTGATGAGAGGTGAGTCAAGCACAGGTATTCTTTGAATAAACAGCTTGTGAAGAAGACTTGAAGAGTTATGAGGGGGAGGAGGGTTCACAAACCAAACCTGTAATGAAGAGACTTCCCAATCAAAATGTGATCAAAGAGGCTGCTGCCTTCTCTCAGCCTACTCCTTTCCATCTGAAACAGCTGATGAATGGTTATGTTGTGTTTGCAATTACAGTTCTCTGAAAGTGATAAATTATTGCGATTATTCCTAAATACAGGACTTTTACATGTATAATTAATACATAGAAGAGAATATCTGATAAGTGGTAGGCCACGTTCCAGTTCCATTTACACCATAATAGATCTGGAGTAGCTCCAGCTGTCCCTGTTCATGGAAAGCGGCTGTTAAATTGGGCTTGCACACTTGGAATACCTTGCAGAAGTTTTCCATGTCAGAGCAACAGAGAATGCAGAACAGCTCATCCATTTTAGCCCCCACATCCAAAAATCTCAGTTCTAAGATCTATCCTGATGATTGTCTGACAACCTTCTGAAGCGATCAGAGAGGGCTTATCTCTCACTGGTATGTCCTAGCAAGTCCTACCCTGCCAGCTTTAGGCTCGGAGCGAAGCCTAGCCCTGAACTCACCTTATTGCACTAAGACATGGGTATGGAGCATGTACCAAATCACCAGCTGCTTGTGCCAAAGGACAAGATGTACAGCCTCTGCCATGAGAACCTGCTTCTCTCCTGCTGTCGGTGCTGAGGAAAAGCCAGTCCTACATTTCTTCCAGTTAAATGCTTTCCTAGAGCACAAATGCTGTGCTCAGAGCTCAAACTCTGTGATGTAAGGCTGGCACTCACAGTAAAAAAAAAAAATCCAACAAAAAACCAACAACCCATCTCTAGACACAGAGTCAGCATAAGAATAAGAAAAAGAAATTGTACAGTAATATAGTCTCCTGACACAGTTACCCATTAATGCCAGCTTTAAAGGTTAATGCAATTTAACTCGCTCTCGGCTATTACTCTGAAATAACATGCCAAAGCCTTCTCTATAAGCAGATAACAGATAAGGATGCTTTATGATAAACACCCACAATAAAGCTGCAGAACTTCACAGTGTTATGCTTGCAAGAGTGGCAGATTTGCCTTTATTTGTGCATGTGTGTGTATGGAGGAAAGCAGAGAGGAGAGGAGAGAAGAGAGCTGGAAGAATTCTTGGCTCTTAGACTATCAGATAGCTTGATAAATCTGTCTTGTGTGTGTTCCTTCTTGCCAATACAATGGAAATGAATTGACATATCGCATGTCTGCTGCAAGTTAAGCTTCCTTCTGCACTGGCAGAAACAAAGGTGCTGCTCTACAACCCACTCATGAGAATATTTGTTGGGTTTTATTTATATATTTGTCTTTTTACAAGGCAAAACCCATCAACTTTACTGTATAGCAGCAAAATGTAGGGCTTTATCTATTCCTCCACCTTCTGTTTTAAAGTTCTGCAAAATGCTTCAATGTTGAAGTTCTTCTTCAACATAATAACTAAAAGAAAAAGCATAATCACATTTCACTGCGGAAAGTAGTGAGGCAACTTAGTGCAGGACTTCATCTCTTTGTGGAATACACAGAAAATACATAAGCATACACTGCCTGGGGATTATTGTAACATCTCATTAGTATTCTTAAAGCACTCCAAGATCTTCCATTATATTCTTTAGCGGGTTAAAGGACAATATTTGCATGTCTATAGGACAGTGAAATATTTTTATTAAAAAATATTAGCCTTAAAATTTTAGGGCTCAAAAAAGACACTGTGGGTTTTGTATGTCAAACACATCCATATCCAGCACACACACACATGCACGCCCAAGCACGAGGGGAGTGCTAATTCTTAAATTACTGCGTGAAAAGCGCTGCACCCTGCAGGGACAATCCACGAGTTCTGCTGCAGAGGGCCTGCCCAGGACTCAGGAGACAAATCCAACCACCCTGCCTTCCTTGCACTCAGGTCCCCCCTGGCCAGGGTGATGCTGTCAGTCCTGCTTTTGCCAAAACACTGACATTAGTGAGCAGTTCCAGAGACTTGACATGAAGCTGAGAGGTCGTGCAAAGCTCGAGCGCTGTGATTTTGTACAGATGTGCTTCGCCTCAGCTTTCTGACTTTCCATTATTCCTTTGAATTACCTTTTCTACAAAGCTGATTATGTCTTTACGTTTGCAGGGCAGTTAGTTTTTTGGTTTTTTTTCTCCCTCCAGAATTGTCTGTTGTTCCTTGGGATGCTTTCATTTTTTTCTTTTCAGCTTCTCCTTTTTCTGCTTTACATTTTTTTCCCCCTTTTTGCTGGAATATGACATTGCCTTGAAAAGGATTAATGTGATTCTGGGATATATCAGGCAAGGATATTTTCAGAAAGGGAGATATTTTAGTAATACACTGACATGAGGGACTGAGGAGGCCTCACTTAAAATATTGCGGCCAATTTGGGTCACTTCTGGTCAAAAAAGGGAAAGTGATGTTTGGAAAAGAGTTGTGAGGATGGTGAGGGGAAGTGACAGACCTTTAGAAGGTGTGTGTGGGAGGCTCAGTTAGACTTGCAAAAGAAAGATGAGAAAGAGTGCAGTTTTTCTTCATAAATGCACTCTTTGTAAATATCAGGATGGAGAATTGTTTCAGCTGAAGTAAAGCAGTGCTAAAAGATCAGATGAGTATAAATTAGCTGGGAAATCAGGAGAAGGTTTTTAAACTTCAAAGGAATGAAGTTCTGGTCTTCCATACAGGATAACAAGGGCAAGGAACTTAAATAATTAAAAAGTAGAGCTTGCTGGGTTCATAGAAGGAATTACACTGCATTTATATTTTAATTAATTAATTTCATGCTTCAGAGCTCCCACTGACCACTATTGGGTTAAAGAAGGAAGTCCCTTCATTTCCCAGTTCTTTATTCTCTCAGATGTGTATGTAATGATGGGAGGAATGAGGAGTGGGGAGAGGGCAAATTGATCTTCCTTTGAAGCATTAAATTACCCAAACAAGAAATAATCCAAGGCTAAAGACAAAGTAGTTGGTGGGTTATGCTGGTTCTCCTAGTGGTACTGCCTGACTGATGTGTCTTGAATTAAAAGCATTGATTGTATGTGGCATTGGGAAAGATTTTCTTCTGGACTGAAGAGCAAGAATGTTTTAGAGTGACTGCCCCCTGGTCTTCCTCTATAGCCATGTTGAGCATGATGCACTCTCAAGAAATATCAGAACGTGCCAACCTACCTGCACCTGCAGGAGTCTGAGTCCTTCCCAAAGCCCTTCATCCTTCCCATTGTCTTGGCTGGACATGTATAATCACTGCACCATTTTCTCTTTTGCATCAAGTGTTGTGAGGTTTCAGTGTTTTCTGACTTAGAATGGGAATGAGGATTGAAGCAGAAGTTATGGATGTTTTTTGATTAAAGTCTCTTCCATTGTTGACTGTAGTATTTGGAGGCTGGAATTGATAACCCATATGGTTGCCTTCTGTTCAATGTCTGCTCAGTGAATGTTTTCTCTTCTCCTTATTTTTGCAACTACCTTTGAATTATTTCAGTTATTTCCATGTGCTTTTATACTTGCTCCCCTTTCTTTTTCCTGCTTTGCTGACCTTCCACTTTTGATTTCTTCACCCATTCCCTGCTAGTTAATCTTGTCTTGTTCTACTGTTCCTACTTGCCTCCTTCTGCCTGTCAGCCCCTTTTTCTAGAGTGTCTCTGTTGCAGCTAAAACAGCTCCTGGCACTCAGTAGAAAGAAAAAAGGCATAAATTTAATTTCCCTCTTTTTTTCTCTTCCCTATAGAATAAGCCTTTTAATGCACATCGAGTGGGGGAATGCCACAGCACTGCCACATCATTCCTTTGACCTTCACATCTGTCTGGGCAGTTCTGAAGTGGGGAAGCAAGAATCTGTGTGCATGTGCCCTAGCTAGTGACAGGTATCAGACAGAGAAGACTCTGGGTCTCCTGTTTGATGTTCTTATGCCAAGAAATTCTGCTGACTAGCAACAGGCTGGTATCATATTTATTCCTCTCACATGCCTGCCAAGGTGGTGAAACTGTGAGCTGAGATATACCAAGCTTCTGATGATGCCCGTGGACTCTGCTTTTCCATGCTATCCTTTTATTCCAGGGAATAAATCCTTCTTCTGGAGTGCTTTCCCTGGAAAGCAGCAGTGAAGACATATCCAAAGGACCTGCTGGCTATCTTGGCTAAACACCTTATCGGTAGAAGCAGTTCTGAATTATTCCACAGAAATCTTTCCAGTACATTCAATGGGAAGTTTTGAGTTATTAGACACCAGGTATTTTTTCTTGTAATGGACATGTTTCAGTGAAACTTCTGTTTAGAAAATTTTCTCAGAAAAGCAAACAGCTCTGCTGCAGAATATGTATTAATCAACTGCTCATTTTATGAGAGAGAGACAATTCAGGTCCCCATTCTTTATATTTGAGACCAAAGACTCAAATGCTGTGTGAACTACATCTCACAGAATTTCCTCATTTACAGTATTATCTGTTAGGAGCTAAGTTCTTATTCAGATTGACAAAATGCATCATATAGCAAGAAATTAAAGATGTAGTACCTCACAGACATCTTCTTTATCTATATATCTATATATGTTGTGTCAAAAACAGTACTGAGGAAAGAATGAGCAAGACACATAGTACTTGGACAAGAGGGAAAATGAAAATAAGATTTAAAAAGCACTTTAGCATATACAGTGCCAAGGCTTAGCAGCCTAACATCCAGTAAAAGGACATGAAAATACAAAATTAGGGTTTGATGGCAAAGCCAGCTGTTAGAGATGGTGAGGGTAGATGAGTAAAAGATGCTGTAACAAAGTAGAGCCTTCATTCCTTGATGGAAAATACTTCCTTTCGTCAGCAAAATAGGAATGAAACAAGTTAAAATACAGACTTCAGCATACCTGAAGTAAGTAGGGTCCTATATCTAGTAGGGTCCTATCTCACCAATCCATCCCTTCCTTTTTGCAAATGATAGTTTCAGCCTTGTGACAGACTGGCTGCTTCAGGAAAGCTATTTCCAGAGATTTTATCTGATTTAAGCCACCAGAGGAGAAATGCCCTATGAGATCCCACATTGCACGCAGCAGAAGCCTTGGAGCGACTCAGCTAAAACTGTTCAATTCAGCAGCCAAAGAACTGGAGAAGAAACTCATACCATCCTGCAGGGTGATGGCTCATTAGGAGATTTTTGAGCTGGCCCAACGACACATGTGCAACTAAGCAAGGAGTGAGTCAGTTTGTGATTTCTCAGTGCTCCCGCTCAGCGGGTTCCAGCTCCGGCTATGGAGTGAGAAATGCCCTCCTGGTTCTTGTATTGCTGGGAGGCAGCTTATTCTCAGTGGGACTCCGGACCTAACAAGACAGCCCCAAGCAATGTCTAGGGAACAGGCAAGTGCAGACAATGCACTCAGCTCTGCAGTCAGCTGGAGAAGGGACAAAACCACTCTAATATCTGTCCCTTCTCCTAAACGTTTATGCCTTCGAATGTCAATGTGGCTGCTGAGCCTTCAGCTTGCACATCCCTCAGGCTATAGCAGCCACCCCTCCAGAGACTTTTTAAAGAATTGAGTGATTTCTTAGGGTTGTTCTGAAGCAGATTGATTTAACTCCTTTCTGCCTGAAACTGAAACTCTCTTAATTGATGAAGCAGCAGGAAAAATGTCAGGTCAACAGAAAATTCTGACATTCTCCATCTGCCCAATGCCAAATGAACAAAAGCAATTACAAGAAAACAAATGTCAGACATATAACCCATTCCACCATATTTCTGTCTCTTCATCATGTCTTTTTCCTGTGTGATGTCATGAATGAGAAGAGAAAATATTCTGGAGGAGCTATGGCACAGAGGATCAGAGGAGGGCAGGCATCATGACAGGTGAGAGTCAAGACAGAGAGACTTTCAGAGCTCCTATTTTAGTATTTTTAAAGACCCTGGCTTGGTTTGCCTCTACTCTTTCTGACAGTTTCATGCCTGTTCTGTGATGACTGCTCTCTCTGTCCTCTAAATCCTGTTGATGACAGGACAGCACATATTGTATTTCCACTGCAAATCAGGAGCTGAAAGCCCTAGTGAATGAACTTGGGGATTGTTCTCTCAATATAACTTTTCTTCTCTTGCATGGCCTCAGGTGAATTAATTTTTTTTTTTAAGTCCTAGAAATTACCTGCTTAGAGACTTCTAGCTTCCAACCACCAAAGTCCCATGTGGCTCTTCTTAATTGTCCATATAAATTGCTTTCTATTTTGGACACCATGAATATCTCAACAGCATCTGCTTTTCCCTTCTGGGCACCACCAACTGTGCATGATATTTCCCCCAAAGAGGCCAGGTAGAACTCTTTCCCATTGTTTAAAAAATAAAGAAATAAAGGAATTTACATGAAGGACAAGCTGGTGCCCCACTGCACTAAGCAGCTGAAAATGCAATAGGGTCTGGTGTTATGCCAAAAGAAAGAAGATGCCAAGCAGGACTAAGTCTGTTCATAGTCACCTTCCAGATGGAGTGAGAATCATCATGCTCAACAGAATTTTTTACCAGGAGCTTTTCCAGTGCATTGCTTTGCAGCAGTGACTCTGTACCAGACATAGACAGAAAAATAAATGGATGCATAGCTGAAACTGTGAGAGGATTCCAAAGGATGGCTACGGGACACTTATCTTCTTCAACTCTGTTCCAATAACTTCCACTCTGCAATCTCAAAGAATATTTGCAGTTGACGTTGACTGGACCAGAGTCTGCTGCATGGGAGAATTGGTTATTATTCACTTTATTTTACTGATGAAGAAAATGAGGCAGAGAGAGGGAGATTAAATGATGGCTTTGGTATCTCATGAAAGTCAACTGCAAAGCCAAGAACATTACTGACTTCTTGACTGAACACTTCTTGACTTTCAAATTAAGCACAGTGCCACCTTTCCTAAACTAAAGTCTGCCAGGGAGTCTTGAATAGACAAGACTGATTCAAAAGTAGTTGAAAATGTCCTGAGCACACTTGCCACCATCAGGATGCACCATCAAATACACCCTAGGACTAGGTCTGCACTGGTGAAGGACAAACTCACAGTGGACTCATGTGAACCAGACTCTTCTGTGATTGAAGACAGAACAGTTTGGATTAGCAAACACAGAGTCAAAAACATTTCTTCTTATTTTCTTTAACACAGACAACTCTGTGAGAAAATGCCTCTCCTACATCTCTTTCTGGGAAATGCTGGGCATCTCAGAAGGTGTCCTACTCCAACATTGCATAGCCCCCAGTCCTCCCCTTCTGTTTGCCAGCCTGACCTTTTGTTAGGAAATATGGCAAAAGCTTTGCCCAACTGATACGGCTGCAGGCAGGAAAAGGAAGAGTGAAAAGCTGCCAGACACAGTGCCAATCTTATTATTATGAGTCAAAGCTGCATTTTCTGCTCGGCATATAATTGTGCTTTGGACTAGATGGGTATAAATTGAAGATTGGCTACAGCATAAATGTTCATTAGCTTGAAACTAAAACAAAGCTAAATTATCAGCGTCAGGGAGGGACTGTTTTCCTAAGCACTGTGTTGGCAGTGCCATCTGAGTGCCTCTGCATTATGCTGTTTTCATGTCCCTCTTTGGAAGGAGAAGATAAAAAAAGATGTGGTATGGAGGAAAGAGGTGCTTAAAAGAGTGTGCTGATTTTCTTTTCATTGGCCACTGTTGTCTCCCTGCACTGTCCCTTGCTGTCTGTTCAGGCTCTGAGTGCTAAAGAAATTGCAAAGGTTGAGTTTGGGAGAGGTGGACCACAAGTGCCAGAGAAGGCAAAATCAAGTGATTTGCTGAGAATAACAGAGGGTAGTTGTGTTTGTTGTTTTTCTGCTGAGAGCTCTTCAAAGTCACTTTTTTTCCCAGTATAGATTGATATTGGCCAAGGAGGTCCTATTTTATTCCCTCACAGCTAGCAGTTATGGCATTGACAGCTTTTCTTTCTCTGTTTCTGACCAGACAGCCTTCTTCTCACAAATACCTAACTCTCCACATGCAGCACAGATAACCCTGCACCCTAATTTTGGTATATTTCTGGGTTTTCACATAGCACAAGGTGCAGTCCCTTGGATCCCTTAACCTTGCTATGTTTGCTGTCCATCATGCTGAGAACCTTATTCCTGCTCCTTTTACCCATTCTGTCACCCTTCCATCGTCTGGCTTGAATCAATCCAGTAGCTGACAGTAGGCCACACTTAGAAACAGGATGTTTCTTTCCCCTGTCTCCTTTGCAGCTTGAAGGTCCACACCCTGGGTGCTGCGTGGTGACCTAAGGCTCTTTTGGAGGTTGTGTTTTTGAAAGCATCGTGTGCTACAGCTCCTGTGCTCAGCCAGGCATGTGACTAAATATTACTTGGGATTGGAAAGGGGCTCTACTTTCTTTTCTTTCTTTCCCTGGATACTGTGAGTGAGAGTAGCTTTTATGAAGGGTTGGTTATGGTGTGTCATTTCAACTTCTGTGTCTGTAAGTATTATTTTATAGCATCTAGTTACTTTTGTTATAGGTATTATGACATAATAAATAAATAAAATATTATGACTTAGTGACTGCAATGCTGATTTTGTTAACAGGATTATTCTCCCTCTGTTACCTATATTTGTTTAAAGTGGCTTCATTTAACATTTATGTAGGCTTTGGTGCAGAGAAAAAATATGTTACAACAAGAGTTTGTCCTAAGGGATCCTTGCAGTACTAACAGCTACATCATCTATGGAAGCAGATATTGCTAAACACTGATGTGAAAAGATATCATCTAGGTCACTTAAAATCATTTTTTACACTCTTGTTTTGCAATAGAACTCCATGAAAATTAATCTTAGTTTATTCTTTTGCCTCTCGGTTGAAGGCAAAGAGGTAAAAGCATTACCTGGGCATGGGGTGGAAGATGAATGACATCACATTGATCTGATACAGCTCCAGCAGAGTAAATTGCATTACTCCACTCGTGGTACATGAAAGAAGTTCACTTTCTTTGCTCAGCTGACTTCTCTGCCCCACTCCATCAGTGGATTCCAGCCTGAACCTGGCCTTAATCACCTTCCCTTATGGTGAGAGAAAAATTCAGTGCCAGCCTGCAGAGGTGGGAAAAATAAAATAAAAAACCCCCAACATAAATCAAGAAATCTTATTTTCTGTTCATCTTTATGTTTATTTTTTCATTATGTAGCTTTGGGCTTCATCTCATTATTTCTTTGTACTGTGCTTTTCCCATCTGATAAGTTGGGTTGATGCTAATAATTATCTGCTACATTCTGTGTAATGCTAAGAGCCTGCAACATGACCATGTGAAAATGGCAATTATTTATTACTACAAAATATTTATTTTCTTCTAGATGCCTCAGAACAGTTCCCCTTCATGGAAACATGCATTAGTTTTCTGTTACTACCTTCTATTGGGATCAAACATTTTTTCAAAGATAAAAGCATGTATATTCATCTCAATTTTGGGTGCCAACAGGCTGTTGTGCTCTGGGGATAATAACTTGAGGTAGGGAAGGTCACTTGCTCCTGAAAGTGTGAGATCACTCTCTAAGCTCACTCTGTTTTGGGATCATGCTTCATATTCCACACCAGTGAGTAAACAATGCTTTGAGATATCAAGAAAAATCCACAAAAAACGCAATCTATAGGGCAGCAAAAGAAAGAATTAGGAACACATAAAATTCAGAGTCAGAAATAGCCTAGAGAAGAAGATCAGTCAGACAATTGTGGAACAGCTGGCTTTTTTTAACTTAAAAAAGGCAAAACTAAGAGGTTAGCAAAAGTCTTCAAGAACATAAAAAGTTCTTGAAGACAAAGACAAAGAGTGGAAGAGATTCCCATGGTCCTGATGGATAGGACAAAGCGGTAATGGGTTTAAATTGCAGTCAGAAAGGTTCAGGTAACAAAAAGATTGCTTCAGGAGGTTGTGCAGTCTCTGTCATAGGAAGTCTTTTAGAACACATTAGATAAATAAGTTTCAGTAATGACCTAGGTGTATTTGATTCTGATCTGAAGTCAGGAAGATGGACTAGATAACCTGTCATGGTCCCTTCCAGTCTTCTGAATAAGGCAAAAGAATTTGATACCTTGAGTGTAGTAAGAATGTTGTTGCAGCTGTGATGGCCTAAGGATATCAGCAAGACAAAGTTTTATCAGACAGACCGAAACAGGTCTTTTATTACACTGGGTTTAGATCTAGAAGGGACACTATAATCTGAAATTTTCTGCTTCCAATCTGAAAAAACCAGGACTCTTGTGTCTCTTTTTCACACCATTTTTCCTCTATTTGCCTATGAAAAGATGCTACCTTTCCCTGCAATCTTTGCCTTGTTCAATCCATTCCTTCCAAAGACCTAAGGGTATCTGGAGAAAGATTTGGCATTTCTACAGTGCCTTTGTTCTTCAGAATGGATTGTAGGAATTATTTTTGTATGTGATTTTGAACAACAACTTCTGGTCAAAATGGTCTATTCAGAATATTTGGGTTTCATTTCAGCTCTGACTATTTGCAGTTGTTCCAATGAAGCATGTGATATTTCATCCATTTTCAGTTTGCACAAATCTACAGGTGTGTCTCATGATGTGAAAGACTTTGAAATGCATTGAAATACATTTGGCCTTTAAAGTGTTCAGAGAACACAAAAAAAAGAAAAAAATATACCAACAAAAAACTGATCACACCAGCATTCTTGTAAAGTGTGTTTGAAAAGTACCTATGTTGAAAGACAGAGTTTGTAGGGATAAAAATCAGATATCTGTCAGTGACTAATTTTTTTCTACAGTATTATCCAAGCTTTTAGGATCTGGTTAACTGTGTCATACCTGTTCTGGGGACATCACTTTGTGCTGAAGGAGGACCTCACTTGTCATTTTTATTCGAGGTCATTGTGTCAGAATATATTCCTTTCCTGCCATGCAAAGATCCATCTCTCTTAAGAGTTTCTCAATGCCCAGCATTGCTGTAAACACCTATTCCCACCTACAGAATATACATCTTTTAGCTCTGCAGAAAGACATTTCATAATACAGGAGTGGAGAGAGAGAATGGGTTGTCATTGGAAGGAGTGAAAGATGGTTTGTTGTTTACTACCAGTTCTCCAAACTCCAAGACTGGAACATCAGCAACTTCGACTAAATTACATCTACCATAATTTCATAACTAGTTCCAAAAACACAGAGAATTTGGGTTTGAAACAACCTTATATGCCTGGAAACCTGGTACTAGATTGTCAAAGTTCAGAACAGTGTGACCACAAAAAGTAGGTAGGAGCAGTAAAAGAAGACTGAGACAAAGAGACAATTCACACTGCTCAGAAAGACAGATTCCTTCAACCAAGTTCGTGTCATCCCCCTCACAATTAGAACTTCTTTCGATTTCAGTAAAGGGACAGGACATTTTACTGAAAAAGTGGGATAAAAGCATCCTCTGTGTAGTATGCTAGAAGTAGCTTTGGGCCTGAGCAAGCCCTGGTGTTATGAGAAGGGGCTGTTTGCGAAGCTGCAGTTGGCTGTGGACTTCCCTAGGAAATCCCAAGACATTGGCTTAACCAGTGGTGCTCATGAACTGAATCACCATAACTAGCTGTGGTCTCTGGTGTACCACACGTGCCAGGTAAAGCACAGGCCTCTGAGTCCTTGCCAAAGTGGGCTGAGAGAATGTGTTTTCATTGCAACAGTGAGCTTCCAGTCAAGAAGAGATACTGTGAAAACACAGATGGGCATCTGAGCACTTACGCAAATATCAGCCTGATATCCAAGCATCTGCTCCATGCTGGTTCTCTGCTTCCATCCTTGTTGCAGGATTTAGGCACTTTCCAGAAGACTATGCACTGGCACTAGCAAGGCACTACTTATTCCCATGGGCAGAACAGCGCATTCCATCTGATTTTAGAACTTGAATATTCTTTAACAAAATATGATTTTCACTTTGCTTTTTTTCCTTCTCTTTTAAAATACATGTAGACAGCAAATCCACATTTATACCTGAGATTAGGGGTGCTGAAGAAATAAACCTGGTACCAGGAATGAAAACTCATAAAGTTTGGGACCATCTGTGGAAGAATCACCCTTAGAAATACCAATATTTGTCACATTTTCATCCCTTGGTACCAAGAAAATTCCATCACTTGACCAGTGAAGTATTCCTGTAATTACAGACCCTGAGTTTGGCAAAGAACAGCATCTGCAACTGGGAGCCTTCTGCAGTTTTTATAGTATCTTGGGGCCAGTCTATGAGGATAAAGAACAAGACCAAGCTGCAAGCTCTGAGGGGAGTCAGTATGGGCAGCAGAGGACAAGGAAGACGCATTCAGAGTTGTTCATGTTGCTGCAGGGAGCTGTATCAGCCGACCTCTCCAAAGGGTCACCACAGTCCTGTAATCCGAACAGAAGGTTTGGATTACAGACAAAAGCCTGGCTACCCAAGGCCAGGACACATTGTGCCAGGATGGAAAGGAGTCTTCTAGCCAAATTGAGATGGCAGAGATCTATGCCTCAGTGTGCTCTGTCCATGGCAGAGGGCTCTAGGACTTTTCCTAGAGCACTGCCTGAACAGACGGTTTGCGGCTGTTCACAGTATGCAAAGGCTGACACAGGGTCTATAAACTATTCATAGTGCTTTCTTTTGCCTGCCAGCATAATCTCCATCTTCCTTGGGTTCAGCTTGCACAATCTGTTCTTCATCCACAAAGCCCATCATATCTAAGAGGTGAGCCACCCTGATCTAATGGGCAAGAAATTAAAGCAGATTTCTCTAGGTCTAAAACTGAGGCATGTGGATTCCCATCCTTCCACCAGATGTTTGACAGGAGTGCACTGAGAACTGCTCCAAGGGCTCTCTGTAGGTCGAGCCATGAAGGCTGGGAGCTTGCCAAGAGTTTCGGTATAGACCTGTAGGCTACTTACCAAGGTTACGGATTCCACACAATGGAATAGGTTATTCCCAAGCCGAATACTCTTCTTTATTTTCTGACATTTAGAGTGCATTCTGTCCTTATTACAGCTACTCCACTTTCATTAGCTGTGTGCTTCTTCTCCTACCACTTCTGCTGTAGGACCTTGAATTATTGTGGTTGCGTTTGTTGTGTGGGTGTTTTAAGAGAAAAGGGTGGGATTGAGATGCAGGTATAGGGCTGGCACAATGCTGCATTTCACAAGCTGTAGCCAACAGATCCCTCAGGACTGAAGTATATGACTCCACTGTCTTTGAGTTGCAGCAATCCACAGATTGCAGATCCAGATCTGAACTGTCAGTATAACCTCAGCACAGCAAGTTCTGTATAAGTTTGTAGTTTAAACTGCCTTAAAGAAAGAGGTGATGAAAAGAGACTTATGATAAAATGTGTGGACATGGCTGGACAATGTTTGAAGGGTTAAAAAAAGTTTAAAAGAAGAAGTCAACTGAGTGAAAAGAAAATAATTTCTTGGTCAACCCAAAAATGCAGGTGAAAAAAGATCTGGTTCAGATGAAGCTAGAAAATATGGCATGGATCAGGAAATAAGCTGTTTATTTCACTGTAGCCTGAGAAATTTAATTTATGTGTCCAGTGTATCCTTTGAATGTCAATGTCGTGTTTTGTTTTGAGTTATTTAATCCCATTTTAAAAGATATACATATATTTTCTTGTTTTCTCTGCTGGGTTGATCAATTCTTAAAAGAGTATGAAAAGGTTAAGGTTTGTTTAGGAAATGTCAAAGTGAAATATTTCAGTGTATTAAAAACTTTTTTATGAAAATATCTCATTAGAACTCCTCCATTACCCAGGTTCTCTGTTTATTTATTGCAAGGATTTTCCCCTAAGGACAGGGTAGAATACTAGAAAGGTGGTTTAGTCAAACATATTTGCTACATTGGGATGAAACAGGAAAGTGTTCTACTCTCCCTAGTCTCTACATTTTAAAGTAATTTTACCATTTTTCTTGATGTTTCTTTCATTTTTTAGGGTGAACTATCTGTTAGTCATTTTGGTGTTCACTTTTAAAGCACTAAATCCTACTTCCATTTCTGCCATGTAAGCCACAATTTAGCACAGCCTAAGACTTCTGCATAGCTCTTCTAGAGCTCTAGGCAACAAGGTGAAATCTGACTGCAGGTTGTAATATCTCCAAAACCCAGCTACAGTACTTGTGAGCTTTGCTTTGGCCCAGAGTATTTTTCTTTCAGGAACAAAAAAATTGTAGACACATAATATTTTGAAGCCTTGACAAAAGCTCCTAGAGTGACCTTAGGGACACCACTGGAATGTTTTTTGCATTGGTTCCCCATCTGTAAAATAGAGACAAATGACACCGAACCACACCACTAGGGGGTATTTTGAGGCTAAATTATTTAATGTTTCCAAGGCTCTCAAAGCATATAGTGGTGAGCTCAGTAGAAAAGATGACATGTTACATAACCCATTACACAGGCCTGTGCAATTAGAAATGATAATAAACTTTCTCTATTCTTGTGTGGGAGACAGTTTTTAAATATTAATAAGGGGGG
>VWZP01007814.1:999158-1117954 GCA_013396995.1 Dicaeum eximium | reverse complement strand
TGTCTGTTGATGATGTTGTTTTTCCAAATGCCAGATGTGCTGCCTCTGCCTCCAAAATGAAGAAGGGCAGTGGGAGCTCATCTCAAAAAGCAAAGCCACTCAAATATTTACGTGTTACATGAGTACAGTGAGAACTTCAGCTCACCAGAAGTGGCACCAGTAACCTCCATTAGCAACTTTGTAGAGACAAAGCAGTTGTTGTCAATCCTTACTGGCGTTTGGAGGCCCCAGACAGTGTTATTCACACCTCAGCTTCTTTGTTACCAACATGAAAAAACAAAATCCAAAAATCAGTTTTCCTGAAGACAATGTCTCAATATAATGGGAAGTGTCTCCATGGCTCTTCTTTCTCCCAGAGATTTTATTTGCTTTAGCAGAGCGTGAAGCTGCTGCCAACAGCTCCCCTTCCTTCCCAGGATGCTGCTGTGTACTTCATAATTGAAAGCTGTAGCCAGAAGCTCAGACAGCTCAATTTGGGGTTACCCTCACTGCAGATTTCTGTTGTGTCCTCTTCCTGCATCCATTGGCTTTGGATCCAAAGCCAATCCTTTCATGCACTGTGGCCAAGTGCATTTTCACTCCTGGGCTTTACAAGGATGTGTTGTCATACAAACTAGGGATTGATGATGCTTATGGACACTCAGGAGGAGAACGGATGGCACAGGGACAGGAGAGGTGCAGAACACACATGCAGCAAATAATTTGGCTGCAGACTGGGGATCTCAGTCATCAGCCAGAAATAGAGCTACACATTTCTTGTTCAGCCACGTGGGCACAGACCAATGACCTTGTTTCAATGGCCATGTTCTCTGTGTTGATCAGCCATGAAAGGAGATGAATACCCCCAAGTGTGCTGAACATTTGCTCAGAAGGTCTAAAGACTGAATGATTGTAAAGTCTATGTAGTGCTCAGTCCATAATGAGCCCATTGTCAATACTTACAGGCAATGTGGGCATAGCCAGGAATAAAACTCCAGCTGTGGAATTGATCCAAAATCTTCTAAAGTCTGTGGCTGTTCTTCTAAGGACTAGAGCAAGACCCCTCTTAGGAAGGTAGGGGAGGGGGAAATGCACTATTCCCCTGGGCTGTTGCATTTGCAAAAGAATGCAGCAATCACAGCCAGCCAAATTACTACACATGTTTTTGAGGAGCTGGAGAACATGTCTGCTGTGCTTCAATGAAGCTGACTGCATACAAGTCTAATCCTCTTACAATTTCGGTGGAAGTGCTCACACTGATTTCAAAATAACCAGGGGTTTGGCTCAGAGTGACTACTGACCATCACAATGGCGCAGCTTTAGCTTACCTTACAGAGGGTGAAGAGAGCAGAAAAGAAAGGAGTGGTGATAGTGAACAAAAGGACAGAGCTTAAAGTTAGCTCCTGCTGAAAAGGACGTGTGATAGCTGCACTTGAATGAGTTTTTTCAAAGCACAGAAGCAAAATCTACACCCTGCCTAAACAACATGAGCTATGCTCGTCCTGTAAATAGGAAGACAGAACAAGCAGGCTCTAATTGTCTTGCAATGGCCCTCCCCGAAGCTGCAGCATTCTTTACCTGTAGTCAAGCAGCTCCTGTAAAAGCCTCAGCTCTTTTCCCGCATTTGCACACATCAAAGAAACGACTCCCAGTGTGATCCTCACAAGCAAAGTGTCCTAATGATCAATGCGGGAGAATGGCAAATGTGCTTGGCATCCCTGTGTAAAGTCAGTTTTGATCCATGGAGCCATTCAAACCAGCGCCGGTGATTAGTAAACCGCATTCCGCAGTGCATGACATAAGATTTCTCCAGCTGAAGAAAGGACTAAGTCGTGTCTCTGGAACAAATGCCTCCATGAAATCTCTAGGCCATCCATAAACCAGATTCTGGGATGAAATTTCTGCCTTAATTCCAGCCTCTGTGGGAATATGAAAAGGGCATAGTGATATGTGTTAAATCTATGCATATTTTTCTTTGCCTCTGCATCCAAGGTTTTTATAAGCTGTTGCATACAGTCTGTACCTTTTAAGAAGCGAGGCTGTCAATACATATTTTGGGAGACATGTCAGCAGCCCAGTTTTGATCTAATAAAGCCATATCTTTCATCTGGCATTCTGCAAGGATCTGGAACACATTTTAAAGACACTGAGAGAGGCTGCACCTGGTCCCAGCCAAACTTTACAGAAGATAATTGCCAAATCACTATGATAATTAATTAGTGTAATGAAAGATTAATAATCTATGGGCATATCAATAAACTTGAAGGTATAATATGCTGTGTAACCTGAAATATTTACAAGGTTAATAATTGGGTATGAATCCTGCAATAAGACACTAGTTCAGCCTTCTAAAAGATTTTCCTAGCGTAGCTGTTCTGCGATGGAGATTTGCCCTGTAGGTGTAGCCTCTACAGTCTGAGCCCCCAGTCCTTTTTTTGTTTTTCTCAAGGACAGCTTGGACTTTTCAGCCCAGCTCATCACTGACTGATTTGTGAATGGCCACCCTGGATACAGGGAACAGAGCCCAAGCCATTGGCTCCAGTGGATCCTGAATTGAACTACTGGCAGCAGAGGAGCAGGCAGTGTGGAAAGGTATGGGGTTCCTCTTCCCCTGAGGAATATAGACTGAGGGGTGCTTTACAAGAAGGCAGGATGTGCAGAGCCCGGAGGATTATGGCTGGAAAAGAATAATGAGGCTGTGAGATAATGTGGGACTGGCCTCTTCAGGAAACCTTCTGCTTGTGGGGGCAGTGGGGCAGAGGGAGGAGAGAATTTTCCATGAAAGAGTGAGAAATAGGCTTAGCAGATATGTCTTTTCTCTCTGAACCAAATTTCTGTGTTTATTTTAGTTTCATTCTTTTTTTCTGATGGTCAAATAATCTTTCTAGTTTAGCAGACAGAGCTACCAAGAATGTATGTGGGCTTCTGTCTGGAGCTGCTGTCCCAGTAGTGTTGTTTTCCAGCAGAGACTGACAAAAACAGCTAACAGAGAAGAGGAGTGCTTTGGGCTCATACTTCTCTGGGTTATATTTCCCTCCCAGGGGGTGTTTGGCACAGGTTCAATGTTTGGGAAGGGGTTGTATCAGAAGTGCTGTACCTGCAAGGTATAAATGAGAAAGTGAATGGCAAGAATTTCAGAAGTTATTTATGGAGACTTTCAAAGGTTATTTATGATCAAGGCTGTGATTCTATATTCTGTATTCTGGAATGTCTCCTGATGGGGATGTGATGAAGAGAAAAGGGCAAGAGGGCTTTGAGGTTTGTGGGTGATCATCTCTCAAACATTTTCTATCCCTGCTGTGTCTTCCTTCCAAATACTGGACTTCAATGACTTTCAGGCACTTCCATGCCAAATGTGGATTGACCCTGGCTATGAAAGGCTCTACTATCCCATTAGAAATCCCCTAAAGTATCATTAAAAATAACAACAATAGTAGACCTCAACATCTTCAGTTAACGGCTATGCATAAGCAAAGTATGTGAATTAGCACTAAATCAAGATGGAGCTGTAGTATTTGGGGTTTAATACTTCTCCTGTGCTTTAGGTCTGCATAGATCTAGTCTGAGTATTTGGTTCTATCATCAGGTATTGCCAAGGTTTACAGAGGACAATAAAAAAAAAAGAACTCAAAACAAAACAAAAACAAAACCAAAAACGATCAACAAACCAAACAAAACCCCCCTAAAAACAACAACAAAAAACCCAACCCTCTTTGATTCTAATATTCCTTAGAAGGAATATTAAGATGATGTTTTCATTGTATTTTAAATTATTATTTGTAAGTGGATAGGCAAAGAAAAAGAGGACCAGAGTCCGCTCTGACATCACCTGGTATCACAAGGACAGCTTTCAGAAAGAGCAGTGACTGCCTCCAACCTTCTGCTTGCAGATGGTCCCCCACAATTTTAGTAAGGCCATCAGGAATTCAGGCACACCAACAATTCAGCACCATCAGCCACCGAATGCCCTGGGCTGTAAACTTTGTAGTTCACTGGTGTAACTGTGTCCTCCTGGTCAGCGTGAAATGGTCTTTTTACTTCTGTGCAAGCACTTGCAGAACCAAAGAATGTGCAAATTCTGATCAAGGTCACCTCTAATCTGCTTTCTGGTCACTGCGGCTGCACCAGGGTTTAAATGGTGTTAAATGATTTGTAATCAAGGTTCTGATTTTAACAATTGGTCTGCGTTTACCGGGAGTGACTGCTTGGGTCAGTGCCATAAGACACATTCTCAAGGGTTGGCTCAGGACTCTGGTTAGGTTTGCACTCAATGACAAGTCTATCTAGGTGAGCTACCTTTCTCCCTGAGTCTGTCCCCAGGGCATCTTGCCTGTATTCGATGTGAAATTACAGAATCCCATAATGCTTGGGGCTGGAAAGGATCTCTAGAGATCATCTAGTCCAGCACCCCTGATAGAACAATTCCATGGAGCAGCTTGCACAGGACCGTGTCCAGGCTGGTTCTGAATATCTCCAGGGAAGGAGACTCCATGGCTGCACTGTGCAGCCTGTTGCAGTGCTCAGTCACCCTCACAGTAAGGAATTTTCCCCTCATATTTAGATGGAACTTCATGTGTTTCAGTTTGTGCCCTCTGTCCCTTGCCATGTCACTGGGCAGCACTGAAAAGAGCCTGTGCCCATCCTTTTGACCCCAGCCCTTACGAGATTTCTATGCATTGATAAGATCCCCTCTGTGTCTTCTCTTATTCAGGCTAAATAGTGAGACTAGACAGCCTTTCCTCATAATAGAAATGCTCCAATCTTCATGAAACATAGAATCATCAGAATTTCCTGAGTTGGAAGGGAGGTGTTGTCCAGCAGGATTCCCAGGTCTCTCTCTGCAGAGCTGCTTCCCATCAAGTCAACCCCTACTGGTACACGGGGTTATTCTTCCCTGGTTGTATCTCACCTGAGAACATGATAGCTCTTTGTGGACTGAAATCAGCTTTAGTTAACTCAGAGTCTTGTAAATGGCCCTTGTGATCAATGAACTGAACAGAAAAACCTCTAATCAACAGAGAAGATGTCTCTGAGGCTTGGACTTCTAAAATTAAAGGAGGAATGGAACCTTAGTTATTACACTGTGGATTTTGACACATTCATGGAAATAATTGTGACACCAGAGATGTAAACCTGGAATTAAAACTAGTGATGTGAAGACTGCAGTATCAGATATGCTAATTTCTAGAAGGGGTCTGAAGGGAGACTTTACTGAACTGTACCTACTGCATTTAATCTGTGTTTTTCTGAAAAGGAATGGATGTGGCTTTTATTTTTTTCTTCCTTTCTTTCTCACTGGCTTTTGAGCTAGCTTTCAGACTTCATAACTTATTTGGAGTACAAGAATATTCCTGGAAAAAAAAATCTTTGATTCTTACAGTGTTTCTTCAGAGACAAAGTAATAATTAGAGAATGAAAGAAATATTTAATCCAACTCACTGGCAGGGCCTATGAGGATCTTTTTCTCACCAGTTTCTCTTTCTTCCATGTTGGGGAATATGGATTCTTCGAATAATGCCTTGGCGAGTTCATGGGCTGAAAAATATCTACCTGTGGAGATCAGAGTACTATGTTTGAAACATTTGCATAAAAATGACTGAGAAATGCCAACCTGTACTAATAGACTTGCTACACAGGTGTCATTTGTCTACTACTAATACTGAAAATATTTGTAATAGACCTCCATACTTTATTTGTCAAGCTTTTAGGAAGGTTCAAGGTGCTGGCACCCTTGGTTCCATCTTTTCTTTACCCACATTTGAGGGGAATGCAGGTTATACCTCAGGCTATTAGCTCACATGGAAGTATACTAGGAAAATACTAATTGTAGTTGATGGTTTTAAGTTTGGTATCTTGTGCTTGTAGTCTTTGTTTGAGGGCTTGAAGGACTCAGAGTGTTTCTGCAGCATACGACACCACGGTGTTCACTGTCTTGCACTGACAGCCTCAAAATATCATACACATACAAGATTCCTGGTGTAGTAAAGGGGTAGGAAAAATATGGGCTTGGGACAGTCACTGACACTTAGGAGCATCCCATTTCAACTGAGAATGAGCATGAATATAAGCATAATTCCTCACTGAAGGTGACAGGGAGCTGTGTGAGCTGGCAAGACGGTCACTGATGGCTAAAGAGTTAATGCTTTGCTAGTGAAAGGACATTTTACTTATATTCATTTGCATGGTTGGGAGCAAGCCTGGACTATTCATATGAAATTACTCCAGCTTTTGACTTCTTGCTCTTATCTGTTCCACCAGACTTTCTCTCATGACCACATCTTTTCCCACTCATTCGAATTTCCTGCCAAAAGAAGAGTGTGCAAGGGAATGCTGTCTGCTGCTGCTTGTGCTCTTGCTCCTTGACTAAAAAATGGTTTGCCTTCAGGCTGGAGACTAGCAGTAAACTGACAGAGGAGTGGTATCGGGCTTTTTGTTCCTTGTGCTCTCTGTTGTCCATACTCATGATGTCCCATTGATGACAGCAACAGTGGAGGCTCTAAAATAGACAAGAATCCTCAGGCTGGGGAGTGTGCTTTGAAGTGGCGAGTGGCCTTGGCTGAATTGTCTGCTGTTAAGCTCCTAATGTTGCCATGGATGCAGCAGTGGGAGCAATATGGGGGGAGTGTAGGGAGGGGAATGGTTCTCTGGTCCAAAGTAGCTTAATACTGTAGGCAAAAGCCAGCAGCAGCAGAGGGGAGTTGATCCAATTTATATGAGCTGGGAAAGGAGCTGCTTAGTTCTGCTGGCTGTCCTTGATAGCTGAGGACAGTTGGTGTACTTGCTAGATGCATTCAGGGTCGTGTCTGCCTCCTCTGCCTAAGGGCAGGTGCTGTGGCAATATACTTGACAACTCACAAGGTGTCCTATCATTAGCCTGTAATCTGCAGTGACTTACTGTGAGCCTTCTGTGCTGTACTCCCTGAGTGGTCCGGGCGAAGTGAGAGTGCTTTCAGGTCACACAGGTCTCTCATCACTGTCTCCTGTTGATCTTAAATCAGTACAAATTTGTATGTTGCAATCCATGCCATGGATTAGGAGTTGCAAACACAGGGGAGAAGGTTTCTGCAGCACAGAGTCTGATCCACAAGGAAACTGCAGCTCTTTGGTAAGTACCCAGAGAGGACTGGTGCCTCTGAGTTTCCACAGCAAAGAGAAGAAATCCGTGCAGACACTTCCTCATCTCTTTTCCATCTCTTTTGCAGTGTAAGAATGTGGGTCTGCCCAGAGATATCCCAGCATGGACCACCATGAAAGCCCCAGTCCCCTGAGAATCAGACAGTAAGCAGGGCTTTGCTGAAGTCCTCTAAATCTAGTGAGATGCTCTCTAGTCTATGCCTCTCTTTTTCTGTTAGTGACTGTAAGGAGAGAGATTTTGTGTCTGACACAGGAAGTATCATTATTTCCCAGGGATGGAGTGTGGGGCTATTCACTGGTATTCTAGACCTTTGCCTTCTGTATTTAGCACACATGTAGGAAAATGGGGATATACCCAATTTCCTGGAGGAATGGGGCCTCCAGCAAGATGCCAAACTACATATTTCCAGTTCTAGCTAGTGCTAATTGCTGTATGGGAAGAGGAGCAAACAGTGGGAGCAAGAATACTGAATTTCCATATGCCTTCACTTAGTGAATGGTTTCAGTACAAGTTGTTCCTGAGTTATCACATCAAAGGCTTCAAACTATCTGCAGCACAAACACACCCACTTTAGGCAAATGAGCTTTTTGTTCACTCAAAATTCAGCACTTCATTCAAGTATCAGCTTTTCCACATCCTACTGTCCCTGAAGCTATGGATGTATAGAATAATTCTGCAATGAATGCTGAAAAGCCTTAGTCAAGTGCTGAATTCCTCTCTTGAGCAATGTCTCAACAGGGGCAGAATAGCTCAGTTTGTTGCAAACTGAGATGTTCAGATCTGTAATCTGGGCATAGGAGAAACTGAGGTGGCCAGATTTGTTAGAGTGGGGACTGGCTCCAAACCTGTTGCATGTGAAGGGAGCAGCTTTCTAGACTTGCTTGTACTAGAGAGGCTTGAACAATATAACTCTTGACAGCCACCCAAAAGCAGCTCACACAAATCCTGCCATGCTTAAAGGTAAGAGCATAGCTTATGAGGAAAGCCACAGGGCTTGTGATAATCAAGATCCACTAGTCTGGAGAACTGGGATGAAATTTATCTGGGAGTCTAAGATAAGAATTGGATGTTACAGAGAAGGCTTTGTACAAACACACTGGATGGCTGCAGCTGTCCCTTCAAGATCTCTATGGACTTGAAGTCCTTTATATTGGGACAGTGAGAGGCATGTGCTAATCAGAGAGCTGCTCACATAATCTTGTGGCTGCCGAGAGCTAACTGCTTTGCAGGGTCTCATTTCCAGCTCCCTTCAAACTTAATCTGAAAACACCTGCTCAGATAACCCTCTCTCCCTGTCTGCTCTCGATTGCTTGATATATGAAGGCTTCAAGTAATTCTTTGTATGAGGTTTCAGCGACACTGTCTTGCTGCTTTCTGTCACTTGCTGAGCAGTGGTTGTAGTGCATCACGAGGCCATCTCCAGGAGACCCACTGCTCAGTGTAGTACCAAACTGAACTGTGCTGCAGTGTTTTGTTTCCATGTATTGTGAATGAATTGTGCCAGGGCAGGTACAGAGAGCAGAGTAAGGAAAGAAAACCCTGTTATTGCGCTCTGAGGCAGCTGTGTCCTCTCACACTGAGAGTTTACAGATGCTTCCCATAAAAATGAATCTGATGACAGGCAGCTGTCCAGGTGGCGGGCTTGGACCTTTCACAATGAGACACAAGGTTTCATGGCAGCGGGGTGAGTGCCAGTGGGACAAGCACGCCTGCTAAACCAAGTCTCTAGGGTCAGCATCCCCAGGGAACTGCTCAGTTCCTCTGTGCACCCATGCAGGCTTGGTTTTGGTGTTCTGTCTTCTTCTTTTTAGTGGTACTGAAAACTCTGGAAACAAAATTCCATCCCCTGACAGCAGGCCAATTCAGTTGCAGATTCCTTTGTGCCTCTGCCAGCAGTGCACACCAAATGCAGAGCTTGAAAGAGTTGCAGCATCCAAGTCTCTGCTTCTGTTTCCTCTGAACTCTCCAAGTGATTCCTCTTTCAGGATGAAATTGCTCGCACTTAGGCCAAGGATTTGTTTAAGAGTTGTTAGGGAGTTTTGACTAAATTGATCTGGCTACTTCTGAGTTACACAAGGGGAGAAATATTTTTCTAAAGGACACTGAATATTTTGTTAGGAAATATTTAAAGATAAAGCTTGTCACAGATTAAAAAAAAAATTATTTTAATATATGATTGAATCTATTAGTAGCCATGTTTTTAGAAGTTAGTGAACTTGTTAAGCTCTTGACTAGTGAACTCAAAATGAACCACAAGCACCAACATATCAGTAAAACTGATTTTTCCTTCACAAACACCATGGAAGTGAGGAATTGCAAACAAGAATGTAACCATACAGCTGGAAGCTGTATTTCAGAAGCATTTTCCACTAGCCTTAATTTCGTCAGCATAATTTTAAACTAAGCTTCAGTCACCCTCTTTACCAGCCCACGTGTGTGACCTACTCAGCTGTGTTTCTTCCTAGAGCACGCCTGCTCCGCCCTTTCCTGTCCCCAGAGCCCCCCATCAACATTTCCCACTGACACCACATGGTTCAGCAGAAGAGAAAAGATGCAGGGACACCTTCTTTCAGTGTACAGACACAGGCTGGAAAGACACCAGTTCACGTCAGGTCTGGATTAATGATTCCTGAAGCAAGCTATTCGCTCACAACTTAGCTAAGGATGTTCAGTCAGGCTAGAAATTTTATTAATGAAAGGTTAAAATGGGAATCTTTTTCCACTACAAAATACTGACTTGGAAAAAAAAAATTGCCTGAGGGATTCATTTGGTATGTTTAAAAATTTCAAGGAAAAGCATTTTCAAAAAGTCTTTTAGAAGCTTTTTCATCAGAGTGAAAATACATACCAAGTACAGCAAAGGACTGTTTTTTTTTTTTTTAATACAGGTTTTTAAAGTGATTAAAATAAAATGTGTTCAGTAAAACATATTTTGGATTTTCAAATTCTTCAATTTAATTTGAGAATTAAATTCCTATTCATTTTGGACTGAGAAAAATAAATATTAATCAGCATGACATTTATCTTGCATGCTTAGGATATAAGACAAAAGGAGTATGCTCAGTCTTCAGAACCTTCTTCCTCTCATTCCCTGAGAAATTTTGAACTCGTCCAATTTTTTTGGCAAAGGAGTATGGAGGAAAAAGAAAGTTCTACTTTCTTTTGATACAAAGATTGCAATATGAAGCACCTGTTAATAAAATACAGAGAAGCTTCTTGCAGCTGAACGTTGCCCAGAGGAAACCAGACTTTGCTAATCATTGTGAAATGTGTGAACGTGGTGTTCTGGGGCTGCAAGAAAGACTTTATGCCCAGCTCTGATTTGATATGTTTGAATTAGGATGGAATTAGGATGGATTAGGTAAGGATGACACTGCTGAAGAGATCCATTGGGAGTAATGAACTAATCAGGAAATACATCTTTGTTTGACAGTAGCAGCAGAAGCAGCGTGCCTTTGTCTGAAGGCATGCGTTTTTAAAGAAGTTATAACCTCAGAAAATACACAACTTCCACACAGTAGTACACGTGACTAAGCAGTCTGCTGCTTTCTGTGTCTGCTTTGTTTCATGGTGTTGGACAAGCTGTTTCCCTTCTTTCCTTTTGGATATCTTTGTTAGGTGGCATGGACTTCTCGCTTGCATGTTTATTCAGCATCTATCACAGTAGGAGGCCGTGGATGTGACTGCAATACAAACAACACTGACAAATCCATGTTTCCATGGTAGGCTAAAAATCTTTTCCTTCTGTACCAAATAATGGCAAGGGTAAAAAATACTTACTTTAGATCCATAGATCAAAAACCTTCCCAAGCACTTCCTGTAAAAGCTTTCCTGTAAAGTGGCACTGACTTAAATTGTGCTATGTGAATTGGCAGCCGGTTGTGGTCTGAACTTTTATCTCCTGGATGCTAATTTTGTGAACACTGTCAGTTTCTGTGGGAAGAATGATGGTAAATCTTCTGTATACTTTCCCAAAAAAATAAGGACACATCTGTTGGTTGCTATGTCCAGAGATAAAGACGGGCAGTGATTTTTACTCGGTCCAGCTTACCAAAATCCAGCTTCTGCATTCCAAAATTCAGAAGAGTTGTTCCATGGTGGAAGACCAATCATTGTAGTACATACATGAGTCAATCTTTGCTGAGAGAGAGGGTATCCTCCTCCTTACAAATATAAAATGGCTTTCCTTTCACTGCATTTTAGGAAAGTGCACGTACATACTACGTGTCCAAACCTTTTGTGCTCAGCTGGAGAAACACAGGTACAGCTCATGTCATGCCTTTAAACCTGGTTCCCTGAAGAGACTCCATGGTGTGGGTCTGCTTCCACTCACCACATTGGGATGGCTTCCAGGAGTGCCCCTCAGAGCTGGACTCCAGACACGTATGCACTGCGCTTCACACAGTGCCTGTCTTCCTCTGGATTAAATTGCTCTCCGTGAAAAATATTCAGCAGTTTTTTTCCTCATCAAAGTCCAGGTTTTTTGATTCCCAAATAGAAAGGAAGAATTCTCAAGGGAGTCCTTAGTCATGAATACCAGCGTGATAGGTAGAAGAGCTTTGCAAGACAAGTGAAAAAGCTGTTAAGTCTCACCTTTCCTTGGCTTGGTTAAGAGCAATTTATTTCTCTGCTGTGATGCTTGTTTGGGGCACATAGTGCTTTTTAAGCACTGCCATCAAGTTTTCTTAGTTTGAAGCACCTGAGTCTTGAGGGAAACATCAGTCTTCCAGGACTACTACTGTCTCTCTTCCAAATACAGTTCAGAAAATGGATTTTTTTTCATGACAATCTTCAGTAGTGTTGGAATGAAAATACTGCAGCAGCCTTTAAGCATAAACTTCAGCCTCATCTTCCTTTCAGCAAATTGAAACTCTCTTCTCGTGCACTATAACCTGTATATTACTTCTTGATCTTGATGCTGTTGCCTCTAGACTGATGTTTTTTAGACACAGCCAAGTGCCCTGGACAACTGACTTCCTCCTTCCTCAACAGCAGGGCTTTCTTTGTTTCCAAATAAATATAAGACAATACTTCCTCTTTACTTTACTTTGGCTTGACTATTACCATTCCACCACCAGAAAGCACAATATTTTCCCAAAGGTATGGTTATCTGCATTCTTCAATTCCATATTTGAAGACTTTTCACAGGAGTGAGACCACACACAGACTCTGTTCCGTGTGTTGTTCCAGACCATTAGATAAGGGATAGCAGTATTTAAAATCTGTGCACCTCTAAAAGCAGGGGTGCTCCCTCTGGACTCAGGAAGAGCAGTGTCACTCTCCATGCGTCCTCTCCTGAAATGTCACCAGCCAAGCACATCTCTGATCTTCACAGTGAGCATGGGGTGATGGGATGACCCTTCTTGCAAGCTTCACTTTCTGTCTTCAGATGGGACTCTGGCTGTCGATGTCCCAAAGTCCTCCTGCAGTGTTGCTGAGAAAGGAACCACGTGTTATTTTGATGATTTGATTCTAGCTTAGAGTTGCAGGAAAGGGCTGAAAGATCCATCTCCCTCTTGAAGCTGGATGGATGAACTGAAGCAGCAGACAGAGCCTGGAGGGAGAAAAGAAAGAACTGGTATGAATATTAATACATATAAAATATATACTATGTGATGCATCTCTCTTCTCACACATCCAATGATCATCTATCCTCCCTCACTCCCCTCCCCTTCGCTCTGCTTCACTATGTCTATGGAGTAAATGTTGGATTTACATTTTCAGTCTATTTAAATCTCTCATTTTTGCTGCAGTGTAGCAGGGGAAAAACCTTAACTCTCTGTTTGCTGTGCTGTATCTGTCAAGCAGTGGAAGAATGCAAAGCTTTTCTCACAGGTCTTGAAATGTTTCTGCAAACTTTTGGTCTTTATTCCCTATAGTCCCAACTGGGCAGAGGCCCCTGAATCTAGCTGCCTATGTACTGCAATTTTATGATTTCAATACTTTTTTTCCCACCCATGCATGTCTTTAAATGTTTTTAATACTGCATGATTACCAGTTAGCAATTCTTGGAATCTTTGCAACAAAAGTCCTTCTGCATCTCTTGGCCTTCTGCAATGCTGAGGAGAGTTAATACACTTGAGCACACATTTAAAGGAAAGAGGTTCAGTGATGTAGCTGAACTTGCCACCTATTTGTCTGGGAGATCCCAAGTGGAAACAATGTGAATTTATTTCACATTGAGCCTCTTTCCATGGGCTGTCAGGGCATGAACTGTAGACCTGAGCCTGCTCTGTAGCTGTTCCTGCACTTGTAAATTCTGGGATAAATGCAAAAGCCTTCACATTCTCCTTGAATTGAAATTTTTGGGCAAAAATGCTTCTATGTCTGAAAAGATTGATGCATCATAAACCTGACAGTTATTTTGTTCTGTATTTGTATTCAGGAGACCTCTTCTTGGTTATGCAATAGGATATTAGTAAGTTTTTAGGAATGGCTAGAGGAACCAGGAACAAAAAATAAGACTGGGGTTAAAATAATTCATAGTATTCAGGTTATCCTGGATTCAGGTTCTCTTTCAGACTTGACTAAGCAAAAGATGAATCTAGTGAGAACTTCAGCATTGACTTCCACCCTTCCTCTTCCTCTTGCAACCTTCCTTAGAAACAATTGCATGCAAGAGGGGAGATGACACGGATGGTTTTAGGCAGATGTTTCTCTGAGGCCACTCTGGAAGCTTTTACTGGGATTGGGGGAACATTCTATCAAGAAATCAGTGAGAAATGTTACAGCTTAAATTATCAAGAATGCAATAGGAAGTGTTGAATAGAGGACAGGTTTTGCAAGACTGGAAAGCATCTCGTGGGCTGAAGGATGCGGTCAGGCACCCACATCGATCATCATCCCAAGAGTTAGCAGGGGTGCTCCAGGCACAGGCAATCAGCCATTTGTCTCGTTCCCACTTGGTATGGAAATGGGGACAACTGAAAAAAAAACCTGTTCCCAATCTGGTGGACAGGGTGCTGCCAAGGGAAGGCTGATGAGTGACTAATACTCTGACAGCTACACCACAGTACTGTGTGTGTGACATGGTCACAATTGTATGGCTCA
This sequence comes from Dicaeum eximium, assembly GCA_013396995.1. Lineage (NCBI taxonomy): Eukaryota > Metazoa > Chordata > Aves > Passeriformes > Dicaeidae > Dicaeum > Dicaeum eximium. The sequence continues at coordinate 1,103,790 of VWZP01007814.1, read as the reverse complement.
GCGGGAGTGGGTGGCAGGGGCAGGGGAGGAAAACAGGGACCTTGTGTGGCGACTCAGCAGATCCTGCAGACCCCCTAAACTCCACTGGTGTATTTCCCCTCGTATAGAGACACAAGCAAGCCGGCTACCTTGTCTCTCCCCTCAGAGCTTGGCCTCTGAAAGGCTGCATCTCTCTCCATGGCACAGGGCCTGAGGAGGAGCAAGGCCCTGGTGCCTCCCCTGCCAGCCAGAGTGCAGACAAAGAAACACCTCCTGAACAACTGCCTCAGAAATCTACTTTCCATACCGGCCTGAAGGTAGAAGAAGATGGATTCCAAATAGAAGGGCTGCTGTATGATCACCTGGGAAGTAGGATCTTTGGCCTGAAGGGAAATGGGAGTAGGTCCTAAATTTTTTGCTGATCTCCATCTTCCCCTTCTGCCAGAGTTTGCAGTGAACACTTCCAGAAGGTGCTGCTTTTTAATATGTATTTTTGGCGTGCTGGGTTACATTTCACAATAATTCTTGCATTGTGGCTGTACCCAGCCTTTGCATGCCACATTGCAATAATCTTCTTTCCAGACATGCAAGAGCAGGTGGGTGGCAAGTCAAGTTGTGAGGCAGCTGCTCACAATTAAAATATCTCACAAATATAATATTCCTTAGGTTGTCATTCCTCATAGATCACTGCCCAACATGTGTGCTGAGTGTGGAATGGGCTTTCTGTGCACCACTGTAGGATAGGATTATTAAAGGCCTTGATAAAATACACATGAAAGTGAATTGTGGAGTGGGAGGAGGAAGAGGGTGAATTAAGGTTCCCCAAACAGGCTTAGGCCTAAGTGTTTGGTAACAAGTCAGTGCTTAATTTGGCAACACTAATAACGCTCTTTTATGGTAGGTTTATATATGAACAAGAGGGAAGATGAATCGCATTGCAGAAATAAAGTCAAGCACTCAACGATGTTGAGAATTGGCTTGGCTGGTTAAGGAAATAAAGGGCCCTTCAATCAGGGAACAGAGAGCTAATTGTCTCATTAGCTTATCTGCCTGGGTTGTATTCCCCTGAGGACAGGGTGGGAGATGGAAAGGAGACAAATGAAATAAATGAAGCAGTTCTTTGGGAGGAGGATTTTCCCTAAGAGCAAGGGCCAGTGGCTGTACAGCAGCATGCCTGGCTGCAATGGCTCCAGGGCTTGGCTGCTTTGAAAGGTGAACCTTGGAAGGTGGTGGGAAATACCCTGGAACAAAAGACCTGGGGAGGAGTGAAGGGCGATGACTGACAGAACTCTTCTCTCTCTGCTTCAAGCTTCCCTGCCCCACTCTTTCCTCGTTTGGTTTTAGCACCTTAACATCACGATAGTCTGGTTTTCATATTGAGAAGTATTTAGCAGACTTGAGAGACCAAGCTAAAAGTAATACCTCTGGAATAATCTCAGAACCTTTTGGCAAAGCCACTGGGGACCAACTTGCACTGGCATATAGCATCCTGGGAACAATAGTACCCATGAGATATTTCCATAATTCAATATATAGCTTTAATGCTTACCATTCATATTGTGCTTGATCCTGAAAGGTGTTCTGACACTACTTTAATACCAGGGACCAATGTAACACAAGGGGCCTTTCCATCAATTTTAAAGTAAGATCTTTGCACAAGCAAGTTTATATTCAGCAAGGTATATCTTCTGTGTTTTTTCATGTCTACGAATCTACTTGCATGCTTCAAATGACTTCTTGCCTTTTATTTTTTTTTTCTTTTCCTTTTTTTCCTTTTGGAAAGGGAGTGTTTCTAGGGTTGCTTCAGAGCTTCCAGAGAAGGTGTTGGATGCTGAATCACAAGATTTATTCTGCCACTAGAACTAGCAGCAGTGTCTTTTGGAATAGCTGCTCTTGTGAAACTTCCTTGCAAATGCTCTGTTAAAACTGGAAGGAAGTGAATTTCAAGGGCTGTGCTGTTCTGCTTGCAAGCCCTGGGGCTTTGGGAAGAGGAGTTATCAGGAGATGCATTCTAATACAGACCTTCACCCAGCTTGGGAGGTTTGCTGAATACCAGCCTGCTGAATTTAAGCTTGCTCCTGAGATAATATGGCATTAGTCCCGGTGGGTATAATCTTACAAACTTATAGGGAAATACAGAAATAAAAGGAACTCTTGTAGATACCAATAGCTGTGAGTCAGGCTTTCTATGAGTCAATGGATGCTGACTGCTGAGATAATTCTCCGACCTAGATGTTGCTGTGGAACCTGGAACTGCATCCAAGCTTCTTGGTATTATCCACCATAATCATTAAACAGCCCAAGATCATCCTGAAATGAATGAAGATGTGACTTCCTAAACCCTGGACTTTGCGATGTCTTTTAGTTTTGCATTGCTGAAATATCACTGAGAGAAGGAGTGTATTCAAAACATGATTAAAAAAGAAAAACTCCTTTGAATGAATTTATATTATTTCTCGTTCGAAATAATTTCCTGGTTTGGCTTTTAAATAGCTAAGAAACCAAACTATTTCCCTTGATGAAACCTGATAAACTGCTTATTTGATGTGAAATTTAGTGTTCTGCTATGGTGTGGGAGGTATAAGGTGGTGATCCATTCAAATCTGAGGCTGCTCACAGCAGGAACCCATTTGCTGTCTAATCCCACTGATTTCATCAAGTCTGTTAAAGGCTTCCAGCCTTATAGAGATGGTTGCAAAAAATCCATCCAGAGATGGGACAGTGCTTAACATTGTGACCATAGGCTCAAAGAAAAAATCCTTTAGGACAAGGGCTTCTTGGGAGGTTTTCTCAGAGATGTCATCCTCAGTCATTTTGCTTACTGTTTATGAAAGTTATGTTTTGAAAAGCAGGGTGCCCATCCTATGGATGTCTCTGGAGTGGAAGAGATGTCCACAAGGGAAGCTAGTGAGCAATAGCTGCTTTGCCCTCTCTTCCCATGCTGACAGCCTCTCAGATGGCGTAGAAACAGGTATGTAAACCCTTTGCCATTTTCACTGTTTTCTCCCTACTCATGTAGGTGTCTGTTTCTATCTCTCTAAATCCCTTTGCTTTTTCCAAAGAGGAAAATGTCATGATAACAGGGTGTGTGGGGGTAATGCAGGCTTTTGGAGTCTGCAGCCATATTGGGCTGTCATCCAGCCCACCACTGATCTCAGAGGCAGTGAATTCACCATCTGCAGAGAGTCCGTGTCTCACTGCAGCCATCTGTTAAGCTCCTCAGCCCACTTGCACTCTGAACAATGGCAGTGCCTTTCAGAAAACCTGTAGGAGATCGTCCCTCCCTCCTTTGGGTGACAGTGCACTCTTCTGAAGATGAGTATCTGTGGTTCTGCCAGAGGCACAGCTTTTTGTGGCAGAAAAAGTATTTGTGCTCCCTACCTGAGCATTGTAAAGTACATGAAGAGCTGAGCATGGATACCTTGAGGTTACTGAGTCTCTGGGACTACTGACTTTCTCATCATCTTTGGAATGAGGAAGATCTTGTAACCTGCTCAACTTACCATGCATAGATGGCTCTTCTCAACCTTCTGTTTCAGCAGGATAAAACAACATGAATACCACTAACATCAGCAGAGGTTCTGCTCTCCTTCACTTAGAGAAGACACCACAGATGAAATCTTGGCAGCATCATGCTGTTGACTTCAAAGTGAAACTGATGCACAGGCTCTACCTACTCTGTTATTCTGGTCCATGCTTCAATGGGAATCATTTTCAATCAATCTCTTCATTCCTGCAAGCACTCCTATTTACCTCGTGTTGTAAACTGCCAGGCAGCAGGGTGTAAGTACTCAGTGATTTCCAGTGTCACAGAGGCAATCTAGATATTGCCCTTTTTAAAAGGCTTAGTCTGCCACAAGCTTATCAAATCAGGTTATTTTTTCAGAGGCTCTTCATTAAGGGATGACTTAATTCAGGCATGTCTTTTCAAATTTGTTACTGCACTGACCAGTCATCTCCTTTGCCTTCATGGAGCTAAATCAGAAAGCTGCTCTATCTGGTGGTGGCTTCTCTCCAAAGGCAAGGACTTCATCTGGACCCAACACCAGAAAGCTGAAACAGCTTCAGAGACAGGGCTGCCTAATCCCCCTACTCCCACGTGTCTTCTTGGCTTACCTCTGTTGCCTCCTAGGAGCTGCTGCCGCTTCTAAAACCACGCGATCCCTGGGTTTGCAGGGTGTTCCCAGATTTGCTAGGTAATTCCTGTCTTCCCCCACCCACACACACATTACTTGCCAGACTCTGAAGGAAAGAAGGAAAACTTCTCAATTAAGATTTAAGAGAGAAACTTGCCTTTATTTCACTGGAAGAGGGATTTGCTCTTTTTGCCATTGTTCCACCACCTCTGTCCTTTGGTGGAGTCCATGTGGGAAGAGCAGCTCTTTTTTTTCATCTCACCTGCTGCTAACCTAACCTAACCTAACCTAACCTAACCTAACCTAACCTAACCTCATCTCACTTAACCTTTGCAATCTTCATACCAGCTGCAAGGCAGCTGTCTTTCCAAATTCTGGTTTGGGAAAGGAAGTCCTCACAACAGATAACAGAGGGGAAAAGACTAAGATATGAACTGAAACAGGGAAGGAAAATCTGTTGCCTGCCAGGAATAGGGCTTTGCTTGCAAAGGGGAGGGTGCCCTGATAGAGATGTCTTCTGCCACTGAATGCTACTGTAAACAGGGAAGTTTACAGTCAAAATGTTCTGTCAAAGAGCTGTCAGGGAGTCAGACAAATATTTAAAGAAGCAGATTTCCTCCTGAGGGTGAAGAAAGACTTGACAGTGAAGCTTGGTAGCTCTCAGCCCTGGGGACAAATATGCTTGTCGACCCTCCAAAGGTCAGTGTGAGAGGGAAAGGAGGTGAAAACAAGGAAAACAGCCAAATAATTCCTGCATCCAAGCAATTATGCATGGACAAGAGTCCTATAGCTGTGGTTAGTCTTTGTAGAAATAGGTCCTTCTCTTTACAGTCTTCCTGGGGAGGTGTGGGTGTGCATGTAGAAGATCAGCCCCTCTGCCAGCCACCCTCTGCAGGGAGGCAAAGCTACAGGCAGAGCTGAACCCAGAGGGCTGTAGCACATGCACCATTACCTTGAGAAGTTCTCAAAGATGTTCCCCTCGATTTACATGCAGATCTTTCCCAAGCCAGACACTGAAACTAGTTCATACCCATGAACGTGCACTCTGAAGGGTCTCCTGCTGTAGAGGAAGGAACTTTGTGTAAACAAAGGGGCAACATAATATCTCCAAATGAAATGAATTTCTAAACTTATCTGAGCAAGTAGGACAAAACCATTGGTCTCAACAGATCTGCCAGGTAAGTAAATTGCCCTGTATTTGATAAACAGCTCATGCACACTAGGGAGCTGAAACCCAGGTCAAAGCTACACCTATGCCCCTGGCTCAGAGATGCTGGTCCAATTCTTGTCCGCTTTCGACACTGGGGTGTGACCCAACTGACCAGGTATCCAGGGAAGTGAAGAAAAGATGCTTATTTGCACTGCAAATGCCTTTCTGCAGGAGATTTCCCTTTCCCCAGACATTTACTTGAACCTCACACTTTCCCCAGCCCTTGCAAGAGGAACACGGTTATGAGCCTGGGCTCTCTCCTCTGCAAGCATCAGTTGTGGGAAATTTAAATATTGTCCCCTTTGGCTATGCTGTCTGTGGAGATTAGTAATCTTCTCCCTTCCCTGCCTCCTCCCTTGTGAGAGGCTGGTGCTCCAGCTCCTTCCAAGCCACTGACCTAGTTCTCCCTGTCCCCAGGGATGGGCTATGCATCCAGGTCCATCCCATGCCAAAGGCTGGGCCAGGATAAGGGCAGGATGGATGCTGTCTGTGGATTGGTAAAATAGACAGCAGCAGCAGCAGCAGCACAGTGCACACAGATTGAAAGTGGATTTGAATATGGGCTCTTGAAAAATATGAGATAGCGCACAATATGTTTTCCTGGGTGCTGTAATGTATTTCAAACAGCTCACTTCCATCTCCTGCACTCTAATTAGCATGAAAATTGGCCAGTTCCACAATCCCTTTAAATACATTCGGTGTGTTACCAAATATATTTCAAAAGCGGTTACATACAGGGAGTCCAGAGCCTGGGGGTGGGATACAAAACACTCCCCATTTTGTTCTAACTCATTACTAACCTGTTTTGTGGCCTCTGAGAAAGCAGGCTGGTGGATTCAAGTTCAGTTTTTGGTGGGAAAATGTCACCAGAGAAAACCTAAGTACATCAAACTGTACCTTTGGCTGCTGTGCTGAGGGGCTGCAGTAAGAAGGCAGGAAAAAATGAAACTGTTCACATCCTGCTCTCTCCCTAACCTGAGGGAAGACCATGGAAGAAGCTGTCTGATGCTCTCTGTTCCTGAGGACAGGTGCCTCCATGATCCCCCAGCTATCAGTCCAGACAGCAGGACTATCTCTAGAATATATCTATCTGCTGGAATCATGACAAGACACTGCTGCAGGAAGGAATTGCTCATCAAATGCATTCTTGGGTTTTGTTAGGTAGTGAAAAACAGCGTACCTTGTCTAACCCTAGACTCAGACTGTCTCCAGGATTACAATTTCCAGAATCTCTAAAATGGCTGGTAGGTGGCTCACACATTTTCCCCCATATATTGTGCCCCCAATGTTTCTAGCTTCCCCAGTGTGGGGGCTACAATGTGAACTGGGGTTCCTGGGTTTGTCCCACAAATGTAGCTGTGCTGACACACAGTTTTGCTGACACAACTGAGAGGAGCAGCACAGGGCTGGGAGGGCAGCAAGGTATGGCAGCCATCACAGCAGCTGCGAGGTGCTGTGCCTAAATATTTTGTGATGGCAGTCATTCAGTCAGATGATCTATAGCTGGGTTCCCCTTTGTGGTACTCTAGAGACACCACTTCTGCCTGTGGATGAAAGCCAGTATTGCCCATATCTTTTCAAAAGTGCTCTTGGCTCCAGTTTGGAGTCACTCTCCATCTCTGGGACAGCCTTTTCCCCTTCCTTGCACACCAGACCCTATTTCCCTCCTTCTCCAAACCATGGTGTTGCACAGGGTGCCAAGGTTGCCTTGCCCCAGCTCATGAGAGGCTGAGAGGGCTCCCTGAACCCCACAAGGACTGGAGAGAACACCTGGCTGGGCGTGCACTGTCCCCGCCATCGCACGTGGTGAGGAACACGGACAGTAAGGAGGAGGACGGACTTTATTCCACCCACTAGAAATTATTCTCCCCAGGCTTCTCCTGGCACTGCCAAGGAGGAGAGAATGGGGAAGGGGAAAGGAAGAGAGGTCTCAGGAGACTTCCTGAAGCTGCTGGCCCACGTCCAGCACGAATTCCCAGCGGGCTATGGAGATGCCCCAGCAATTTCCTCCTGTATTTTCCCAGTGCTTTCAGAGGTCAAGGATGACAGAATTTATGTTTTGTTGGGATGGTGGGAGAAGATAGAATTTTGGGAGTCTTGAGGAGGAGCTGCAACTCCCTTGTAGCATCACTATATGCAAATGCAGGTAATTTCATGGAAATGTATGTAATTTTATGCAGATTTAAAAGCTATTGACTTTCTGTCACAAGATGTTGGCAGCTATGGTATTTGTTTGAGTCTTTTTCTTTCCCTTTTGAGCCTTTTTTTTTCCTTTTGGAACTTAAAAGAATTAAATATTCATGGAAACATTTCTATGAGTCACAGGGAGATAGTACATCAAGCTGAAAAGTTCAGATGTGTATCCAAACTTTCTCAGAGTGCTTTGGGATAGGACATGGGATCTGAGAGCGGGCAGTTTTCAGAAGCAGTCTGCAGAAAGGCCTTTTCCACCAGAACTTAAATTTGGGCTTATGGTGTCCCAACTTTTCTAAAAATAAATATGGCTTGTTCTTGTTTAGTCATAAAGAGTCAGAGAAAATGTACGTGGAAGAGCAAAGGAGAGGTTCCCCCAGCTTTTAGCACAGAAGCAAGTCACAGGCAGGGAGTGTTTTGCTGTTGCTTTATGCAGCTTCCTTTGTATTTTCTGGAGCTGGAGATGCTTGCTTTCAAGACTCAGGACAGTGGATAAAAGATCAGAAAGCATTTGATCACCCATGAACAAAACAGGTGTCAAAGGAGAAACTGCATTCCTTTTTTATTTTATCCATGATATATTTGCAGGGGTAAGTTCCCTTGTCTGGAAGCTGTTGGATAAAGGCCTGAACTTCTAAATAAATATTTTAGGATAGGTGGCTTTGTGCAGTTTTAGATGACTCGTAAAACTATGTCAGTTGCTTGTCGGACCATGGCTCACCCTGTGGCAGAGAGGTAGACTAAATGGTTCCTCACCTACAGGGCATTCTCCAAGAAATCACAGGGACCTTGGGGAGCCACTCCCTTACTTGGGTGGAAAGGCCTGAATTTTATGGTCTTACAGGCTTGATGCAAAAGTCATGTATTTTTAAGAGGTGGTTTGAGAACGGCTAACATAAATTTTCTGAAATAGCAGTAAGAGAAAGGAGGTCTTTGCAGCTGGCTGAATTGATATGAGTTAATTTGTTCCCATCTGAATGTTTGTTTTTAACGATGCTGGAGATATTATTCTGTTTTAAGACTAAAGTATTAAGCACGGTTAGAACTCTTGCCTGAATTAGTGTTTATCTGCTAACTAAACCTAATGAAAAGTAAATCATAGACAGCCAGACCTTAATAAAGCCTGGGCTCACTATATCCTTCTCCCCTTGGTTAGAGTATTGTGTATTGTCTGGCATAAACCTTGGGCTTAAATAACAGGAAGGATTTTGTTTCTTTTTTTAACATCTTGATTCAAGAGGTGTCTAACTACACACTCTGTAACATTTGTCCTCTTTTGACTTCCTAGATGGTGAGACTTTTTAACAAATTAAGTAATTTGCATTTTGTAGTAGATTGACCCTGGCTGAATGCCAGGAACCCACCAAAGCTACTCTGTTACTTTCCTGCACAATTGGAAAGAACAGGGGAAAGAAAATATAGCAAAAGGTCCATGAATTGAGATAAGGACCAGGAGAAATCACTCACCAACTACCATCATGGGCGAAACAGACTGAGATTGAAGATATTAATTGAATTTACTGCTAACTAAATCAGAGCAGCATAATGAGAAGTAAAATAAACCATTTAAAACACCTTCGCCTCCATCCCTCCATCCTTCCCAGGCTCCATTTTCTTCCCCTCAGTGGCACAGGAACACAGGGAACGGGGGTTATGGACAGTTCACCATATGTTCAGGGAGAGGCGTCCTTGCCCTGCTCCAGCATGGGGTCCCACAGGAGACTCTGCCATGACCTTCTTCAATGTGAGTTCCTCCCCCAGANGAAACAGACTGAGATTGAAGATATTAATTGAATTTACTGCTAACTAAATCAGAGCAGCATAATGAGAAGTAAAATAAACCATTTAAAACACCTTCGCCTCCATCCCTCCATCCTTCCCAGGCTCCATTTTCTTCCCCTCAGTGGCACAGGAACACAGGGAACGGGGGTTATGGACAGTTCACCATATGTTCAGGGAGAGGCGTCCTTGCCCTGCTCCAGCATGGGGTCCCACAGGAGACTCTGCCATGACCTTCTTCAATGTGAGTTCCTCCCCCAGACAACAGTTCTTCACAAACTGCTCCAATGTATGTCACTTTTCTATGGGATGAGTCCTTCAAGAAACAGCTTGCTCCAGTGTGGGCTCCCCACAGAGTCACAAGTCCTGCCAGCAAACCTGCTCCAGCATGGACTCCTCTCTTCATGGGGCCACAGGTCCCTGCTAGGGGCCTGCTCCAGCATGGGCATTCCAGAGGGTCACAGCCCTGTCTCAGGTACCCACCTGCTCCAGCATCCACAGGCTGCAGGTGGATCTTTGAACTCCCACTGACCTCCCTGGGCTGCAGGGGCACAGCTGCTTCACCAGGGTCTGCACCAGAGGATGCAGGGGAATCTCAGCTCCAGCACTTGAAACACCTCCTCCTCTCCTTCCACACTGACCTTGGTGTCTGCAGGGCTGAGTCTCTCCCATAGCCTCGCTCTGCTCTGCTCTCCTCTGAGTGCAATTACAGCTCCACAAAACCTTTGTTTTCCTTCTTAAATATGTTATCACAGAGGCATTACCAGCATCTCTGATGGGCTCAGTGGTGGGTCCATCCTGCAGCCAGCTGGCAGTGGACATGAGGGAAGCTTCTGGCAGCTTCTCCCAGAAGCCACCCCTCTATCCCCCCCCACTACCAAAACCTGGCCACACAAACCCAGCACACACCTGTATCTGAACTTGAGACCCTCTGATGCTTGAAGAAGAGAGGTCTGTGGTGAAAGGTGCCCTAGATGGTGTAAACTGCTAAGTTTGGAGTGAGGTTTTTGTCTTCTATTTCAAACATCCCAAGCCTTAAGTGGCTCAGCCTCTGCTTTTGGATCAAGGAAATTTCTTATTGTTTAACTTTACAATAGATAGAAAATGTTCTAGCCATGAAAAACCTACCTTTTATGAAAGCTGCAGTGTTTTATTTTTTATGTCTCCATTGCCACAGAAGTTGCCACAGAGTTGACCTCCTGTCTCTGAATTGTTCTTTGTTTCAGTTCCCTTTTTAAAAATATGTTTTCTGCCATCAAAAAAAAAAAAAAAAAAGGAAAAAGCTAGAAACAAGTATTGGAATATCAGTTGAAAATAACTCTCTGCTCTAGTATTTTCCAGAATACAGCTTCAGAAGCAGTAGCTCTGAATGACATGGGTCTCATCACCTACCCTAATAAATGGCTAATTCTGAAATATGCTGATGTCATCTTCAACAGCCACTTCACTTCTGGTATTTTTTAGTGTAAATGTCATTCAATTCTTTCTCTTCTGCTTGAGACTAGCTGCAGCTGCCCATTTCCATCTGTGGAAACTCCTCACTTCCTACCATCCTGTCACACAGTTCAAGAAATGAAATAAATCTAGTGCCATGTTGAAAATGTAAGGGCTACGTGTATCTATTATCTAGGCAGGCTATTGTAGTGCACTTTATCTGTCCCAAAGGTTTTGTGTGATGTTTTCATACATGTGATTAACAATCAGAACCTCTCAAGTACTAAATTTATTTGAATGCAATTGTCATCCCCTTGAAAAAACCTTTTTTTTTTTTTCTCTCAAAACATTTATAGTTGTCATAGTTCTATATATGCAGCAGCAGAACAGTCCTGATTTCCTGATACAAGTCAAATTCCAGACCTCTTTCCATAGCTCCACTTTGGACACAGAATACCTTTCAGGAGCAGAAAAGCCTTTACACCCCTATGGCTGGTCATTGCTTGGGCTAGGCAAACACAGACTACATCTGCAAGAGACAGGATCCCCCACACTGCAGAGTACATGTGTGAAAATGGAGAAATGTCTGCGTGAGAAGTGACTCAGAAGACACCATCAAAAGGAAAGGTAACAACCAAAATAAAACCCACACGCTCTGTGATAAAGGCTGCTTGAAGCAGAAATGTCAGGGGTTTTGGTTGGGTTTTTTCTTACCTCTGTTCCTCTTGTCTGTATTTGAATACATGTTAGTGAATGTGGGTTATTTGTTTTAAAATCTCTTTCTTCCTTATCAAAGGCTGTCTTCTGACTTCACTCTGTGTTTTGCTGGAAAGATGCATTTAGTAATGTAAATGTGATTCTTCCCTGTGGCAGCTGCAAAGAATGGCACAATTCTGTCTGTGCTTGCATTAGTAGTACATATTTGCACAGAAGGAGAGCAACTGATGGATGGGAGGAATGGCTCAGGGATTTTTACTGTGTTGTGCCTCATCCTCTCAGCTCTAGGAGATCAGCCTGCACCCAGCCCTGGATGAGTTCCAGTGTCCCACCAGTGGAGCAGAGCAGGATGACCCAAAGCTGGGAGGAGCAGGTGGGCAGAACATAAGAATTTAATTTGATACTGAGCCTTCACAAGCCTGCAAATGTTTCTCTTTCCTAAGTGTTGTTATGAACAGTTAAACACAATGTGAAATTCCTCCCTTGCATGTAGTTCCTTGGCACTCAGTGAGCTACTAGAACTTAAATGATGGACCCTGCCTATCAATAAATTTTTGAACCCTTATCTGTTTGATCTCCGGAGTGATTCTTAAAAAAAACCAGACCTGTCAGGTCTGGAGAAGACTGTCCATGCCCATCCCTTGGCACCCTCCAGTTTGTCCCACATCTTGGGTACTTCCAGCACAGCATCCTGCAACCTCACCATGGCTTTTCTTGCTGGGATAAGCTGATTTCACTTTAGGGAACTGGAGAGCAGGCTGGGGTGTTGCTTTTGTTGTGCTATTAGGATGCACAATTCCAACCAAACATGTGGTCCTGCTGTACCGTTGTGAGACTTTCTATGGAGCCGCATTAAGTGGGGACTGCAGGCACTATGAAAGATATAGGAAACCCTGTGAGAACCAGAGATTAAAGGGGTCAAAATTCCCTAGTGCAATTTCTCTGCTTCTTTTTCCCAAGGGAAATCAAAGCCCCTGAGGTTTTTTCAAGGCCTAAACCTGACTATAAGAACTACAGGAATTTTGTTTTTCCTCCAGTGGGGGAATGGAAACCATAGTGTGAACCTATGATTAATCACAACAAACCAGCAGCTCACAGCTAGAATACTAACTGTGGAATATACAAGCAATGCTTTTGTGATCAATCTGCAAGGGTGGTTTTTTAAAGGGAAAAAAAAAAAAAGCCCTGCCAAAAATGTGTTGAGTATTTTCAAATAATGAGTACATTCGAGGAAATTTTGATTTTGCTCAGGGACCATCTGTGAGCAGAGAAAGGGACTAAATTCTTTCAGCAAATTACTGGCTGCAAATTATTTTCTCAGCACTAGTTATGAATGTTGTAACTGCACAGCTGAAAATGTATTATTAAGCTGAGAACTGGGGGTTTAGGGACCACAGACTGTGAATTCTTTTATTTTAGGTGTTTTTTTAAGTGTCCCATGGCACAAGAGACACCTTCAGCTGGAAACATCATGAGTTTCAAAAGGAGCACCACATGCTGAAGTACTCCAATATGATGGACAAGGATAAGTTTTAGAGCATATTCATGTGGGAACATCTGCAGATGTATAAGGGTTGGGGTTTGGATACAAAAATGAACTATCTGAGCTGCTGACGTAGAAAGATACTGTAAATAAAATCTGCTAAATGGATTTGAAGCAGGAGAATGTGATGTTTGGGAGCTCAGTTGGTTGCTTAGTGCTGGGACTGCCATGGCAAGCAAAGCCCTCAGATGGGCACTTCAGCAAGGGCTGGTCTGAAGTCATGGAGTGAAGTGGAAGTTTCCTTGCTGGCCCCTTCATTTCACCGGGGTGGGGAAGTGAGATGGATGGTGGAATTTCAAAATGGTCCTCGGCCCATCAGTGTGCTGGAAGTCACTCCCAGCTTGGGCACAGCTGCATCTCACGGGTGGGTGGCTGCTGCCAGCCCCGTGCCTGGCCTTGTGCCGGCCGTTGTTCCCCCAGGCACGATTTAGTGAAATAAAACCTGTGACTATCTGCTCTCAGGATTCAGCTTTTTGAAATATGGCCTTGACATGGAACTGAAATTAAAACCCTAATTCTTGAAAAATGTTTTCTATTAAAGAATATTCTGGGGAAATGATTTTGTGTGTGTATTTAACACTTGATTCAATATGTGTTTTATTTTGATGAAAATGAAGTGTCTTTCATTTAAGCTGTTTCTTCTTCTGTTACATAATGTGCCAGAGAATACATTTTCTAGAATTGTCTAATGAAAAATAATCTCATGAAGGAAAACCAAAGATATTTTCCCCTATTCCTTGCTTCCCCCAAGAAATTCTGGCTAAATTGACCTAATTTCATGTCACTTTTTTATTTCATACAAATATCAAGGCCTGCCGTATAAAGCCCTGTAATCACCACTTGCTCACTTTACTGTAACAAAAAAAAAAAAAAAAGAAAAAAATCAGATTGCATTATATGAAATAATCCCATTATATTTCACTTAATTGAATCCAGGAATACTTTAATCAAGCTGGGTGTAGACCAAAATGCCTGCCTGAAGACCTCAGAGATGTTCAGATCTCAATACAAATTTTGCAGATTAGTTTGAGCTTTGGAACACCATTTCCAACTCTTGAAGCTTTGGCTGATGCCTGATGGGTGGGGTAGTGGAGGCAAAATTATCTCGCCTGTCTAATGTGCAATTCCTATGCCTTCCTCTGTTGTAAATGGTCTTTTTACCATCAGGGACAAGAGCCTGGGCTTGCCATAAGGGATCAGAATCACCACTCATTTCCTAACCTAAACAGGTCTGAGCTGGTTTTCATCCTCCTTCATTTGGGTTGTTAGTTGATTGCAGACTGAAATATTGAAATGTAACCCAAAATCTAAAATTAGGGCTAATTTGTAGTCCTGTGCAGGTGATTACCAGAGACATTCCAAAGATTGCTAGTTTAGCGTGAGATACAAGAGTTGAGGATTATGTTAAAATGGAATTCAGCAAGGTTGTACAAAAGTTTTCTATTTGAACTCCTTGCATTTACTGCCTATCCCCCAAAGACCAAAATACCTTTTTCTCTTTTCTCTTTTCTCTTTTCTCTTTTCTCTTTTCTCTTTTCTCTTTTCTCTTTTCTCTTTTCTGACTCCTCTCATTTGTGCTCTCTCTCTCTTCTTTTCTTCCTTGATTTCTTGCAGAAATGGACTACTGAATTTCTTTCTTCCCCACACAGGTTTTCAAGTGCTGAGAGGCTTCTGATCCATGAAAGACTTCATGGGAGGAGGTCATTTACTGATTCAAGAGGCATATATAAAGATAATGTTGATACTAATAAAATATAATGTTGATACTAATAATAATCTATCTGCAGCTTTGAAGGGATGAATATCCCTTCTGGGACCTTACTTCCATGCTGCAAAAAGTGACTTCTCTCCTGTGAAACAATTTAGATCCTCCAAAAAAAGAGTGAGGAAGAGGAAGAGACAGAAGCTGAAGCAATCAAGTGAAAATATGGGAAAATTCTGGGAAAAGTAGGAAGAAAGAGGACAAAGAAATGAGAACAGTTAGGGAGACATAGGGACTTGGGGAGCAAGGAGGAAAGGGGGAGAAAGTGATGGCAAAAATCAAAAAAGAAAGGGGAAAGGGTGACAGCATGTGGGCACAGGAAATTGATGTAGTGGATGAAGAGAAAGCAAAGGGGTGTGTGTATGTGTAGAGGGGGAGATTAAAAGAGGCAGTAACAGAAAGAAGTGAAGTTGTCTAACATGCAGAGATGGGAAGTGACATGTTTGTGTGAATTCGGGGGCTGCTCAGCCCGGCTGCACTCTGGTTTCTACCCTTTGATCAGCTGCATGGCAGGCTGGTGTCAGATCAGAAAGCAAATGAGATGATAAAGCAGCTGAAGCTGCAGTGAGTTTAACAGCAGCAGACTGGCAGGGGGTGGGAGGGAGGAACTGTTGAACGAAGTGAACGCTCCCTGTGCCTTAATTCCCAGAGTCCTGGCAGGGGTGCAGCTGCCTCCTCTGCAGAGAGTTGCAAATGGCCAGAGCAAGAAGCCGCACTGCTCTGGTCACACAGAGATAAAGGACCTGCCTCGATGTGCTGGTACCACTGTCAGCAGCACTTGCCAACTGCAAGCCTGGTTGAAGCATCAAAGAGGGTTAGTGGGCTGACAGAGTGATTAAAAATATTGATGCCTGCTTTAGCTCTGCTTGCCTTCCAGTTTTTGGGTTTGCTGTGGCTAGCAGAAATGCAGGAAACTGTGAAGCGCTTTCCCGTGGCTGGCGTTTCTGGGTTAGGGATAAAGGGATGGAAAAGGGAGGCTTTGCTCAGGGGAGAAAGAGTGACTATCTCACTGACTACCTCAGGATGCCACTGGGGTTGCCACTGTATTGGGGAACCCTTGCTGCCTGGGAGGAGGGAGGAGTGGGAATGATTGGTCTGTGAGTGGAAACTCCAGACTGAAGAGGAAAGGACAAGGATCACCAGCAGGCAACTTGATTCAGGCACACGCTGATTGCATTGCCATGTTCAGTGACTGCTAGTGCAGTGTCCAAGCAGAAGTCTTGGAGGCAGGGCCAGGTCTGGGATGGAGTCAGCAGAGCTAAGAGGAATTGCATGGAGATGGAGGTGTTGTTTTCTGCAAGGTGTAGCAGAGGTGTTTATTCATCCTGACCACTCACACGTGTAAGGTGCCTGGAGGCGTTTCCATCGTGGTCCATACAAGCCCCTGTCCTCCAGTGTTCAGTCACTCTGCCTTGTCTGCCCAGTGTCCTTGGATGGTCTACATTAAGGCAACCCATGAGAATGTAAGCCCTGTTCCAATGGGACTCACAAGGACCTATTCACAACTGGTTTGGGGATTCATGGCTGTGAAAAGAAGACGCTAGGAATTAGAACTACTTGTTCCATGAGGTTTTTCCTCACCTTGGAAAACCCTTGTTTTCTCCCATCGAGGGGCGGGGAGGGGGCAGCCACCAGTCCTGGCATTATCATTGGTAGGCCAGACAGATGTTCTGAGAGCAAGTAGTTTCATATCTCTGTCTTGTATTTTCCAACTTATAAAAGGGAGTTTACATTTCCTATCTTTGTTCCTCTGCAGACCCTTCGTTTTTCTGGTCACAGATTATAGTCCAGCCAAGCCGTGTCCTGATTCAGGAATCCAAGTACTCTAAACACTTTCTGGCACAGATGCTGGGCTTCTGACAGCTCCATCATGCCATTCCCAGAATGAGGATTTCTACAATGGTGTTCTGGGGGTGGAGGTTGAAAGAAGTTTAGGATATCACAGAACTAATTAAATGCAAACTAGGCTGCCTGCAGAAGGCTGTGCGTGCTGGTTGCTATGTTTCTGGCAGGAACAGACTGGGAGAAGGGGGAGTTGAGGGAGGGCTGTTTGTTTTTGGGGTTTTTTTTTTTGTTTGTTTAAAATGAAGATACTGACAAAGTTCTGGTTACTCACCAACTTTGAAAGGTAAATGAGACGTGAATTCTTGCAGCCATAGAAATAACAAAAGTGAGAAGGTAGAGTTAGAATGCATCAATGTATGGAAATATTAAATTGGAAAGGGGAGAGGGGTTTGGTTTTGTTTCTTTTGATACATATGTCTGCATTTACATATTCTTTGACTTCTAGATCATGGCCAAATAATATGGGGGTTTTGTGGTCTCCTTTCCAATGACATCCTTGTAAACTACCTTGAAATAGAAATATTGAGAGCACGTGAGGCATGACAGAAACCTACACTGTACCCATGTCAGCTCCCCAAAAGCAGTGAAGTTCACAAAGGCCGGCAGGACTGGGTTTCCCTTCTGAGGGGCAAAACTAAAAGAATTAAATGAGCCTGCAAACACACATGCATCCAGGCTCACTAAACTTGTCCATATTTCATTAGTTCTTCTGTGGGTAATCAGAGGACATGTTAAGTACAGCTTTCAACTGCTTCACCTGAGCAACACTTGGGATAATTAAGGACTTGCCTGAGAGAGCAAAGAGAGAGGCAGAAGAAAGAAGGAAAGGAAGAAATAAGCTAATTGGGATCACTTCAAGAGTGAATTTGGCTTTGAAGAACACCCACTGAAGGTATTCAACTTGCTGGAATGAATGCATTACTCTAACACCCATGTGGAAATCAATATTGAACTACCTTGGGCTGCTTTCATGTAAACCCTTAGGAAAAGAGGACAGATTAGTTCAGAGAATGGGGCTTCAGTGATGCCATGCCATGCTTTAGACATCATCCTGGATCTTGGCACAGCCTGGCCAGTGACAGAGGCCAGACAGAACAATAGCTATCAGAGGCAACATGGGATACAGAAGGAGTTGTGGGCACCTCTCAGTCAAGTATTACACTCAGGAAATCCAATCAAACAGAAGACAAGTCAGAGATGGACAAGATGCTTTGAGATCGATGAGAGTGGCCGTCCTAAATGTGGGGACAGGGTGCCAGGTGTACTGAATAAGGATGGCCAGGATGATTCAGAGGCAATGTGCCACCTGTCACAGTCAAGGGCTGTCCAGCCAGCTGGCAACCTCTGCCATGCCATCCCAAAGCACATGTGTTGGAGGGTGAGCACTTTATCTTGGTGGTGAGGCAGGATGGCTTGCCAGCAGGCAGGGCTGCCCAAAACCTGGTCCAAGTGCAAGCAGGGTGTGCTGGCACACTGCAGCTGACCTCACAGTGCCGAGGAGATGTGAGCATGTACACATGGCAAGGGCAGGTTGACAGTCCAGAACTTGATCCATGATTAGTTTTTCTGCCTCCCCTTGCTCCTTCTGCCACATAGCTGGCACTACCTGAGTTCCCAGGACACAGTAACCGGTCCTCTCTTCCCCCTCCATCCCTGACTACAGCCCTGTGCTGACAATGTGAGCAATGGCAGTGTCCCAGCAGAGAACTGGAAGCCCAGAAGACAGAAATAATAGGGTGGTTTAAACTCATGCTTGGCCTGTCCGAATGGTTGAGGGCAGAGACAGCTGCAAAGGGCTTCTGGACATGTGGAGAAAATGTTACACTGGCACAAGACATTACAGAGGGTGGGAGAATTTCAGAAGGGCACAGTGTCTCCTGCCCTCCCCAAAGTTCCCAGCATAGAAGGAAGGTAGTAGAACTCTGTTGCTCACTTCCTTGTGAAGGCTGCACCCAGTGTATGGCCTGGAGCCAGCCCCTTCCTCCTGGAAACCTCTTCCCCTTAATGACAGCACAGTGCTCTAATGAACGACAGCTTCGGTGACAGCACAAAATAAATGGGGAACACTCTCGATCTGAAGTTTGTATTGAATTAAATATTACAGCATTGATTGGGTTATTCATTTAGCATCTCACTCAATAAACATCTCTTGCAGCCCATGTTTCTCCATTTATCTTGCCTTGTCGTGGAGCCTGCGCTTACCCACCACGCTTGGCACTGCTGCCTGGCTGAGGCAGGGAGGAGGGAAGATACGTGGCCCAGGAAAGCTTAGTTCAGCATTTCTTCAAAGAGCGAGAGCTCTGCTTGCGAGTCACAAAACAGACCGGGGCTCCGGTCTGGAGGAGAATGCTCGCTTCTCTCAGGCCTGGCTAAACTCAGCACAGGTTTCTGGGGTCTGTGCTGAGCTGTGACTCCAGCTCAAAACTCAGGATGACGGAGACACGGGGAGAGCAAATCACAAGGAGAGCTAATGCAGTGCTGAGGGCTTACCTGTAACCTGTGCACATGTTTCTCTAGGGGCTCTTATTTTAATGCCCCAGGTAAGTCGTTTTTGTGGCTAAAATAATGCAAAATCTAGTCTGAGCCTGTTACTTAATCAGCAATATTACAAGAGGACCAGAGCTATTTTAAACTTCACTCTTTAGAAAACACTTGCAAAGCTAGAAAGCCCCATAAAAATGTCAATGCAAATGCAAATGCTCAGTGATTTGGGTGTAGGCAGTGAATCCACTCTCCTAGGCACAGAATGGACACAGCCTGTAAAATGCTTGGCAAGCTTTTGGGCTCCATAAGTAATCCAGGAGCCATTCTGGGAGATGGAATGCAATTACTAGGACTAGTTGATACCAATTCATTTAGTAAATGTGCTCTATTCTGCTCAAGATCTGATCGCAGCTGCCCAAATTTGTTTGTTGTTTGTATTTGTTCATTGAATTATTTGTGCAGGTAAATTATAGCCTATTAATCACGTTTATTATGACAGTGCCTAGGAATTGACCAAGAATGCACCCCCTCTGCCTGCTTTCTGGGTAGTGTGCAAAGACAGAATAATAGGCAATCCCTGGCCTCATTTATGTTTGAATTGAGTGCTTTCATTATTTGCTATTTGTCAGTTGTTGGCCGTTCAAGTTGTTTAGCATCCTTTATTTTCCTTAAACCTGGTAACATAAGCTCTTCAACTAAGAATTAAATGCTACAAACAAATCACTGGAGCTTTATTTTTCTTGGAAGGTAGGTGGTGGGTTGGGACAGTGGAGAGGAGAACATTTACTAGGAAGAGAGAAAGAACAGTTGGACCCCAATTTTTCCTAGTAGCTGCTCTCCTTGCTGACTGGGGGAGTGGGAGAGCTGCATGCAGCAATGCCCTGGTGTTCCTTCTTCCCCCATTAGGCTTTTTGTTGCATGTACCTTTATAGAAATAATGTAGTGCATTGTAGCTTTAGCTGGGTTCTTATTTGTTTGTTTAAATAAAGGAGCTCAAAGCTGGTGTCACAGATTTCCTCTTTAAGCTGTGACACTTCACTCTCCAGTCATTGATATCACTCCCTGGCAGTCCAGGTCTTCTGGAAAGATCTTTGTTGCAAAAGCCAGGGCTGCTCCATGGGTCTGAAGAGGAGCCTTTCCCAGCCATAAGATGTGTTCCTATAGCACCTGAAGTCTGGTAAAGCCACTCCTTTGTCTGTCATCTTCCCTGCTTCCGACACAAATTGCAACTGACAACTGAGTCTTTTCCTCAAGTCTGTTCTCTGAAGTCACCCTCCAACTTTCCATCATATTAGACCCTTTGCCTTCTCTGTTATCCATCTCTCCTCCTTGTTTTCATCCTTTGCCATGCCTAGTCTATTCAATTCTCAGCACCTTTTAAACATGGACACACAAATCTGTGCCCTGAAGTTGAGTAATTTTTTTTTAAAGGGGATAATTTAATCTCTAATTTCATCTTTTTCAGATGAAAATTCTTGAACTGGAATTCTCATGAATGCATGAATGTCACAGAAGACCAAAATTGTTAAACCAAACTCCTGTCTAGTGAGGTCCTGTCCACCACAGTTTTTCACTTAAAGCTGACCTCAAACAAGATTTTGTGCAATTAAAGGAAAAAAAAAATTAGAAACTTCTTTGTTTAAAACTTTAAACTGGATTTCTATTTTCTACTTTAAACACTACACTTGAAATATTTTTCTTCAACCTTGCCAAACTGTAACTTAATTTGGTGCTACAGTGGCAAGTGTAGTCCTTCAGACTCAGTAAGACTCACTTCTAAACAAAACTCTCTCCCAGAGGAGAATGGAGTAAAGCTCAACCCCCATATGGCCCTTCAGCAACTCCCTGAAGGCATAAAACTGTTTTTTTGGTGGTTTTTTTGTGTGGTTTTTTTTTCTTTTTTTAAACTTTATTTCCTTCTTAAGTTTTAGTTAGTGAAAATCCCAAGGTTCAGTTAAAGGAAAATAATCTCGGTGGGTGTTTTTTGGCCCAGCTGTTATTTAGACGTTTGACAACCTCCTGTACTCAACACTATAATTCTACCAGGTATAGAGGCCAGATCCTTAAAGCTTGTATGGTCTTTAGGATTTATTCTTCTTTTCCTCTCTTTTTGTCTGACATACTCAGACATACAGCTGACCACAGTGAAGCTTTCTTTGACAGTTTGCTCATGCTCATCATTTATCTTCTTTCCCATGCCTTTGAGCATGCCAGTTTCTTTTCCAGATAAACAGTGATCCCTGGGGAAAGCAGAGAGCTGGAACTGAGAAGAGCAGAGGGAGGATTAGTCCCAGAGGATGCTGTGATCAGCTGAGTTCTCAGTTTGAAGATCTGGGCTGTATCCCCTGATGGATTTGAAATAACTGTAGGTGTGGAAGCTTGACTATAATGCATTGTGGTTTAAATCCTTTTGTATTCACAAACCAGGAGTCGCTGTAGCTACATGGCACAATGAAATGTGCACACTGAAATGAGTAAGTGTTCTTTGTCTGGGGAGGGAATAGAAGCATTTCAAATCATCCCTTTGAAGAATGGTTCTTCCTGGTGCTTATTTGATTTTGTTATACATATACAAAGTGTTCAAGCTAAATGCCTTTGCTAGCTCAATTACTACAGTTTACTTACCAAGGCTCTGTTAAATGCTTTCAAGCACGAGTCCCTTCTGTACCATTAAAGACACTTTCCATTTCTGTGATACTGTATTAAGCTTCACACTTCCACTCCCTAGTGGACTTTGGCTTGTAACTGGATCCTAATACATCCTATTACACAAACCAAAGTGATCAGGCAGGGCTGTGCTGCAGAAGGACTTCTAGAATCCACTGTTCAAAACTTCTTGAAGCAGTCCATTTGGTGCCAATCCTCATTTCCCAAATTTTTCCCAAAGTCAGACGTGAGCCTGGTTCCTTTACCTGACACCACATTGTTCACTGCATCTCAGTTAACGTGGTGGCTGGGATGGGGAGAAAAACAGCACAGTGTCCTCTTAGGAGACTCTCTGAGCCACTGACTGTGCAAGCTTTTGGTCCTGCAGCCCCGGGTAATACCACAGGCACTGACGTGGATGATGAACTGTAGTTGTGAGGGAATATTAGCAGGAGAAAAGGGGAATTCCAAATTCTTCTGTTAAGTCTGTCACAGAGCCCTCCCATAACATGTGTCCAGCTCTCCCCTGTGTGAAGAAGAATGAAGCTGTATATCTTGCTGTCCAGCAAATCTCTGTTGTAGCTTCCCTGGTGCCTCAGGACTAACTTTTCTGTTGGTTGATCTCCCAGAGAGTTAGCTGTTTGCAGACACCCTGTTACCCACATTTTTACACGCAATCCTCCCCAAGGCGCATCCACACATCCCACAGGTGCTCCTTGGTTTAGGTTAAAAAGAAATCAGGTGGAAATTTATGCAGGTGAAGTTGCTAGTCACCGTACTGTGCCTAATAAAAATCCATTGATGAGAACTGGGCTGTGATATGACTTCAGTGTCTAACCACAGTGGAGGGAAAACAATAGACATAGTACAGGTAAATTGCTTAGTCTGTGCTTCCTAAAATACAGTTTTCCTGTGTGTGGGAGCACTCCATGTTTTCTAAAGTGTGGGCCACCTCCCACTTGAGAAGCTGCCTTACAGATGCCTCCCTTCCATCCAGAACCACAGGGGATGTGTTTCTTCTCATTGGCAATGTAATAATACCCCTGTGACAGCTCCAGTGATCACTTGCAGAAGGAAGTCATATGCTGAGGGTGTTTTGTGTATTGTTAACATCTTTAAATGTGATTTAGCAGCTGGAAACAAGGAAGAGAAGCTGGAACCACAAGACCATCAGATCAGCATCGCCTGTGTTTAACATCTGTGAGCTCAGAAACTTAGGGAAGGAAGACATTCTCATTGTTAAACTCTGTCACAAGACAAATGAGGGGGTGTGGTAGAACTGCTTGGGTGAAGTTTCCCTTTCTACATGCAACTGAATACTACCTGCCTGTGCAGAGGTATCCCCATGGCACCAGATAAATAAAATAATAAAAGAAAAAGTAAA
This sequence comes from Dicaeum eximium, assembly GCA_013396995.1. Taxonomy (NCBI): domain Eukaryota; kingdom Metazoa; phylum Chordata; class Aves; order Passeriformes; family Dicaeidae; genus Dicaeum; species Dicaeum eximium. The sequence goes on along the minus strand of VWZP01007814.1, from coordinate 1,080,678 downwards.
CAAGGTAACATCTACTTGGAAAGAGAAATATGTCCTGATTATAATGCAGACTAGAGGCAATTGTCATGTAAGTTCCTCTGAAACAATCCCTGAGGCAAAGAGACTCTAGGTGAACAGAAACTCCAGACTACACTTCAGACAATATAAGGCAGATCATGGGCTCCTTTAAAAGGAGGTCCAGGAACAAAATAGAAATCTTCCCTGAAAAGTCTTGGCAAAAAGTCTTGGCAAAAACTCCAGTTTGACCAGAAAATCATCCACTCTGTCTTCAGGCAAGCAGAAAATGTTAACTCCTTGATGTGGAACTTGGGCCACTTTAATAATTTCCTCTGTTGTCTTTGTCATCCTGTAAAATTGGGGTAATCCAGTGAATGGAGAATGTTTTAGGTGTCCTCCACTTGAAATTTCTGGCAGCAGTCCCCTGCCCTCTGAGATCCCCCTGCCTGCACTACATGTGCCCAACCACAGCATTATCCAGATGCTTTCAGGAGGGAGGCAGACCTGCCCCCTAGCTTTGAAGCAGCAAGTGAGGTGTGAGCACCACGGAGAAGAACCCCTCTGGAAGGTGCAGCCCCCAGCTACCAGCAGTCAGACACACCACACACTGCACAGGAGGGCTGGGAAAACTGCAGCACAGCAGGTTGAACCAGCATTTGGGATCTTTGTACCTGAATGGCAAACATGCCAGTCTCACAGTGGCAAGCTGCTGATACACTGCAAACTCACACTGATAATCAGGACATGTTGATGGGAAAAATGTTTCTGCAGGCTTTGCACTGGAACAGGGGTTGCCTACGCATGTTCTTTTAAAATTAAACCATTTAGATCATTTGGTGTCCTGTTTTCTCATAATTGCCATGAGGCAGGATGCACCCCTTATTGCAACCATGAGAAATGTGCCTCCATGTGCCAGTGCCTGTTTCAGCTCACATTTACACAGCTGTGGTCACTGGTGCTGTACAGATATGTACAGAAAGGAGGCAGTACCAGAGTGCACTGCAATATTATCCCCTATCTCTACTAACAGCATTCTGGAAAACCAAAATCTGAGTGACAGGCAGGCAGCTTTTATTTTTTACTGGTGCAGCAGCATGAAGCCTTTTGTGATGGTGGGGAATCCCTGCCTTGGATTTGCTGAGGCTTTCTGGCATTGCATTAGTGGAATAAGACTACCCAGGTGGGTACTGATCTCCAGTAGTTATAGTGGTATAAATTATCCAGGCAGAGGCAAAATCTCACTTATTTATGCTTCTTTCAAATTACACTCCCAATTTTGAACTCTGATCTTCTTGTTAGCTACTTGATATGCCCAGAGTTCTTGGTCTTTGAGCCCATTGTCAAGCATGAACACTGACAGAAAGGCATAAATTCATCTTCATCCACAGGGTTTACTCCCTGCAGTGGGAATGCAGGTGGCAATAAAAGGAGCTTAATTCCCAGGCAAGAGATGAGCAAGGCAGGGAGACATCAGGTTCACATGAGGTCCTGTGCCCAAGCCCTTCCCTTCCATCCTGAGGACCATCAGTAAGGAGGCCGTTTAGCCAATACATATTTTCCTCTTTAGTACATAATAGTAACCTGAATAAAAGGTTTGAATTACAAAGCAGGCTCACCCAGCACATTCTCTGAGCAATGACTGCCATTTGTGTCAAGAAAATAAAGAAGGAGAGAGCGTGCTGGCACACATGGGCAGGAGTGACTGAGAGTGAGGCAAAGCGTCGATTGAGGCAGCAAGCTGGAAGTGAGAGGATTACCCGGCTGAAGCAAAATTAAGAAAAGCCACAATGACAAAGGAAATTTGATTAAAAGAAAAAAAAAGTAGATTGTTATTATTGGAAAGTCGAGTGCTTTGTTCTAGCAACAAAGCAATATCGTTCACCAAAGCCTGATAGCAATTGCTTCTCTTCCCCATTCCTGTGGCTTCTCGCCTGCCTTGCCATTCCCCACAACCAGTGAACTAGGGCCAGTGGAGGTGTGGGGTGCATGGGAGCTGGCTGTGGGGTAGGATTGCTGTGGGGCTGAGGCAGTGAGCCTCCCTCTATAACTCTATGAGGACCACATCCTTCTTCTCCTGCCACCCCTCCTCTTGCATCTCTCACTCAGCCTCTTTCCATGCTCCTCTGGTGCCCTTCTTTGTCCCTCTCTTCATCTTTCCCTCCCTCTTTCCCTATCTGCTCCTGCCTCACCCTATTTTTCCCTTTCTCTACCCCCTCCTTCTCCTCTCCCTTTTCTTCTTTCCTGTCACTTAACTGTGCCTCTCCTTTCCCCACTTCACTCTCCCCCTCTCTCTCCCTGGCTGCACTGGGTTACTAATGTGCAGTAATGGTATGGCTAGAAAGTCATTTGCACTCCCCTTCTCTTTATTTTTTTCCTGCAGTATTATTAAAACTGTTCCATCACTGGCTGTAATGGGAGCGTCTGTATTTTCTCCCTCTCCCGTATCCCTGACATGACATAATGCCTGCCCTCACCAAGACGCTATAACACCGAGGTAATTGAAACATAACTCACCGTAAATTACAGGCCGTTGTTCCAGGCAGGGGCCCGGCCATGCTTCCTGGAGCTCATTCCAACTGGAAGCTAAACATTACTTGAAAAGGGATGCTTAAGCAAAACAAAGCCATTTAAAGAGCAACACAAACACGGAGAGGGAGGGGAGCACAGGACTCGGGCTCTCCTGGAGAGGTGGGGTCCCACCTGTGTGGCAGCTGGTGGGACTGAGCAGCCAGCAGGGGATTGTGGTGACTTCTCTGTGGTCTGTGTGTTCCAAACCAGGGAGAGATGTCCTTGCAGACACAAGTGTTGGCATCCAATCAGCACCTCTGCTAGCAGAGACGTTGAGGACCGAGCATGCCATGTAAATGACTTCTTAGCTAAAAAGCTCATCAGGTAGGTCAGAGGTGCAAGGCTTTGATGGGATTCCTGCAGAATCGATGTGCTCTAATGCCTGTTGTAGGTGTGGCAACCTACGGCTCTCTCCAATCCTGTGGGATCTGAGTTCTTCTTGACAGTGATGAAGCTGCAACCTCTGAAAGGTCCAGGTCAGTGTGGGCTGCAGGATCCAAAATACTGCAGAGGACATCCCTGCCTTCCCACTTATAAACCTAGCAACAGATGTCTGTAAGATCTTGAAAGATCTTGAGCTCTTGCGAGTTCATGGTTTTAGATTCAAATCTTGCACTGGTCTCCTGAATAACCTCAGGTAAGGAACTTTGCTTTCCTCTGTGCCTCAGTTTCCCAATCTGCACTAACTTCCTTTGTCAAGCTGCCAGTGACTCTGTAATAGGAAAAGGAAGGATGGCTTTACACTAGAAGACAGTAAATTTAGATTATATATTAGGAAGCAATTATTTACTCTGAGGGTGGTGAGGCACAGGCACAGGCTGCCCAGAGAAACTGTGGATGCCCCATCCCTGGAAGTGTTCAAGTCCAGGCTGGCTGGAGTTTTGATCAACCTGGTCTAGTGGAAGGTGTCCCTGCCCAAGGCACTGGGGTATAACTAGATGATCTTTAAGGTCTCCTCCAACCCAAACCCTTCTAAGATTCCATGTCTCTGTGATGTACCAAAAGCATATGACAGTGAGGAAGGGGTCATTACCCCACTGCCTCCAGGAGCATGAACTGCTAGGAAACATAATTTTGCAGTCAGAAGTTTGGCTCTTGGTTTGGCTGGTTCTGCATCCATCAGCAAGTTTCTCTGGCCCCCCCTGACTCAGCTGCCCCCTACCCTACAGTATCACGCAGAGAACTAGCTGGTTTTGGGTTTGAATTCTGGGAAATTTTGAACAAAACACACAAAACCCACAATGTGCAGTGATTTTTTTTCTGTAGTAATGGAAGTGAGTATTTGGAAACTTTTAAAAGGTCAAGATTAGACAGAACAGCCTATCTCTCACAGGCACAAATTGGGGTCTGCCCAGGGTCTTTCCATCTATTGTCAGTGGACACCGTGGCCCAAATTTGTGCCTTGGTGTCATGTGGCTGATGTCATACGAATAACAGGGTCTTGTGAGAAACAGCCCTTGGTGCACTGCTTCACAACATACAAAGGATTTTATTCTAGGGAATGAGATTTACTATTTGTCCAGGATGAAATGGCAAAAACTCAGGGAACTATGACCCTGTGACTGCTCTGGTTTTCCCTGGAGACCTTCACAGTCAGAACTATTACAGTCAGCAACCTACCAGCTGCTTCCACTGCCTTGGAAGAGCCCTTTTAAGGGCAGTCAGAGAGAGATTGCTCTGGTGCAATGTCACGTGCTAGGGAGATCCACCATGTGTGTATGCTCTGGGTGAGCCCTAGGCTTGCAAGGGATGGCTGCAGAGCCACGGGGGACAGGGGACACAGCTGCAGCAATAAAGCCTGGGTAGGGGCTTCTTTGCAGTGTTAAAGACGCATGTCTGAGGCAGTTCTGGTACCAGAGAGTGAACTGGCTCCTGAGGTCACAGGGCTGCTCCACAGCTGCCACTTACTCCTGCCCAGCAGCGCCTGCACTTCTGGGCTTCACACCTCTAAGGAAGCAGGACAAGTCAAGTAGGAGTGCAGGGCAAGAGTGTTGTGTGGGAGAGTCCTGTAAGAGCCCACGTTGCCTGTTTACTCACATGCCATGGTTACAGCCCCTGCAGCAGGTGGGTGCAGCATTCAGTGCCATCTTCTGCAGCAGCTGCAGCAGCCATGGTGTGGAGGTGGCAGAGGTGTGTGGTCTCCCAGCCCTTGCTTTTCCTGGTGCCTGGTTGGAGCTGATTGCTTTCCATGAGGCCTGCCACATGCCCCTTGAAAGTGTTTCCATCAACCCTCTTACCGTAGCTAAGGTTTCAGCAATCTCACCCCTCCTCTCTTTGACATTATTGGTTTATCTTTGTCCACTGGCAAAGTTCCCAAGCAATTCAACAATAACAGTTGTTTCTCTGTGGCTGAAAAAGTCATCTCTAGGACTGGCTGTTATTGATCATCTTACAGGAACCGGACATTTTCTTTTCCTTTCCCATTTTTTAAAATACATATTCTGAGTTTCAGTCAATTTTGGTGCTCATGAAAGTGAAAGACTGATGGTGTTGACTAGAGCTAAACTTAGCTCTTCATGGCTTCCCCTATGCACACATCTCGACTAATGCACCACATTACTCACTTGCATTAACTTCTGGCCCTCCCAGCCTGGGGCTTCCCTCACCATTTTGCCAGTGGCCCCTCCTGCCCTGCAGCCCACTTGTCTCCTCCAGCTCAGGCTTCCCACACCGGCCCCTCACTAGTCTCCTGAGCAGTGCTGAGCTGCCAGCTCCTGCTTAGGTGGAGTTATGGGGCTGGGCTGGTGGCTGTGCCCCAGCTGAGGATGGTGAGAGACGCTGTCAGAGTTGCCAGAGCTCGGTGACAGCGGGGGCACCTCACTTCCCAGAGTGACACACGTCAGCTGGCCCTTCTCTAAAGCAGTCAGTCAGGCTTCTCCAGCCTCTTTTCCCTGCAGCCCTGGGGCTCTGTGGGGACAAACAGAAGAGCACACCCTGGCATCCTGCTTTTCTTTCAGGCTGAGGTGTGCATTGTCTGGATAAACCTGACGGAACTGGCAGGGGACAACGGGGCAAGGTAGGACAGGTGAGGGGGATATGCTTTTCCCACTGCACTCTTCTGCCAGTAGCTCCAGAATTTATAATACCAAAATCAGACTCATCTCATGACACTGTTCCCTGCTTTCTCATCTTATGCAGTTCTACTGTTCTCTGAGAAAAGCCAATGCAAGCATACTGTGCCTGGGATGGCTCCTGTTCTTTTGCCCTACCATGGGGATAAAATAGCCCATCAAACCTCTAGAAATCAGGTGCTCACTCCCTCCAGAAAAGTACTAGATTGTAACTAGCATTTCAAATCACCACATCTAAATAAAATACCAAAAAGTCATAACATGTAATTTCGTTTTCAGGCTATTGTTTGTTTTCTTATAAAGAAAAAAAGTTTATAAATTCAGATTTATATTTTAGTGTGTTTGGTGTGGGGGGAAAAAAAGGCATGAGAGGCTAAAACAAAAAGTGGGATTTTGATTTTGAAGTGTTGATTCAAAATAGAGAGGGAGAATTAATTTTGAATCAATGCAGAATTTCTGTTGAGAACATACCCATTATTCCCTTGTCTTCTTTCTCCTTTCTTCTCCCCTCCTACTGTAGTCTATCAGGTAAATTAGGTAAGAAAAAAATAACAGCAAGCAAGGACACACATCAGTGATGCCAGAGTTTTCATTAAAATGTTTTAAGTTGGGACAATGGCTCTATTAATCTTCCACCCTCCATGTGAATGCGTAGCACACAAGCCTCTGCTGTTGTGAGCCTGAGAACAAAATGGCTGTTGTCTCAGCAAACCAGCAGAGACCCTTTTAGTGCACAAAAAGTCTCCCCTTGGTACCTGCACAAGCAGCTGGATGTGTACAGTAGCACCAGTACCACCTTGCCCTTTCTCTGCTGTGCAGTTTTGCCACCTGTATCCCACCTGATGGCTCAGTAGAGATTGAGCTCCTGGCTACAGATTGCCACGGGTGCCTGTCCCCCAGAAGCTCTGCCCCAGGATTCTGAAGCCAAGACACCTTGCATTTAATTGTTTTGCCATCCTGAACTTGTGTTCAGCCCGGACCCCGTTTGTCCTGGATCCCTGAGGACAGCTCTGAACTGCTCATTTAATTGGAAGTGGCTAAAGCCATGGAAGGCAGCTATGGAGGTAGAGGGGGCATTGTTGGGTTCAATTTGCAGAGAGTGCTGGAAATTTCTTGCTTAGTTTAACAGTCATTCACTATTAGGGTGAGATGCTGGCCTGGGTACCTGTGGGAGATTTCTGAGATGTCCCAAGAGACTGTGGAAGTGATGGCAATTATCTTCATCTGTGCTGTGTTTTATTAAATAATGGTGAGAACCATGAGAGCTGGAAATGAGGAGAGGAGGTAAATGTGAGTGTGAGGATGTGGGAAAAAGTGCACGTTAGAAAATAAGGGGACAAGGAGCATGCTCACATGGTCAGGTACATATTACAGCGAATGATTAAAGGGAATGGAGAGGGAAGAATAATGAGTGTGCTGGCTTAGTCTGTGACAGACAAAGGGTAACGATCGGGGAGGCTGGAGTTAAAATGAAAAAGAAGGTGGTGAATCAGCAGGATTGGCTCACTCCTGTCCCTTTCCTGACACAGACAGAGAGGAAAAAGGCACAGTGGAAAAGTGTGTGTGTGTGGGTGTGGGTGTGGGTGTATGGGTGTGTGTGTGCATGTGGTGCACGTGTGTGTAACACAAGGGACAAGGAGAGAAGGGGGTGTGTAATGCCAAGCCCGTGGGAATGGACTCTGCCAGGGGGAGGGAAGGGGCTGGAGCCAACAGAATGCGCGTGTGCTGGTGAGGCACTTCCCAGCCCTGGAGTCCAGAAAGGCAGCCACATTCGGGTTTATGCTGATGACACATCTTTCCACTTGGGCAAATGGACGGATTCCCTCTCTAAATCACTCCAACGTGATTTTAATAGCAGGCAGAGGTGGCTTTTGGATAATAAATGGGTACTAAACCCTAAAGAGACACAGGCTGTGTCATACAGAACAGATGGTAAATTAAAAAGAATGGAAGCCCGTGACTTCGCTTAGCTGTGCTCCAAGCCGGGGAGCTCTCACTCTTGTTATACCAGGTATTTAGTATTTACACTGCAAGGTTGCTTCTTTGCCTACCTTGACTTGGAAGATTGTAATTATGTATAATAACAGTGAGATCACACTGATTAGAGAGGTGGCAGGAATGGCAAGGCTGGATGATGGTGATGATAATCATCATTCTTATTAGCGATCATCAATAATTAATAATTGCATTGTTTATCCTTCATCAGTGGCAGAAAAGACACCCAGACATGCTAAAAGGTTTAAAAATCAGCTTGCTTTGTTTTGTTTACTGACAGAGAAAGTCTTCCTTTGCATTTGCTTTTTAGTTGGCCTTGCCAAGGCTGTAGGTCCCCATTCACCTTCCAGAGGGTATTTCAGCCAGTGCTCAGTGCCCTTTGCTTCAGCAGGGTGAAATCGTGTTAAGGGCTAAGCACACACTTAAACACGATGCAGAGCAGTGACTGAAGGGAGCTTGCCTTTGGAGTGGTGGGAGCAGAGGGGCCAGAAAATGTATTAATAGGCAGCAACAGACCAGAAGTGCAGCTGCAGTAGGAACCCTCTGCAGGAATGCCACCGGGTGTGACATGGTCCTTTGAAGCTGCTCCGGTGATTAAGATCCAGCTGTTAGTGCCGGCCTTCCCCCGCCTTCTCTGCTCACAGAGCAAGGCTGACCCCTCCGGAGTACCAGGCTGAGGTGCTGCGGGAGGGTCGGCAGAGACCCCTGCAGATGGGACATGCATCCTGGTGGCAGCCAGCCCCTCTGGAGGGGGACAGCACACGAGCTACTTGGCTTGCTCTAGTTTTGACAGCAGCACTGCAGAGAATGTATTGTGATTGTCACAGCGACAGTGAGAATGAGTGCCTATTCATGTCGTGACAAATGTGTGTCACGGTACTTCTTGGGGTATTTCACAGCCCTGTGAACTGGGATAACGGGGATGGTGTGGTAATATCTGGCAAGGGATCCCAGCAGGAAAACATGGCAGTGCATGAGCACAAGAAATCATTGCTTTAAACACAAAAGCAGCCAGTTAAGGCAATGGTGTTATTGCTTCTCTGATATACATGAGAGGGAGCAAATCCTAAAAGCAACTGAAGCCATAAAGGCAATCACTTACCAAGGCCGTAAGATATTGATCTTCCCCCATCTGAACTCTGTCAGGCCGGCATACTGGAAGATGTTTGTTCCTTTTAAACAGGTATATGATGAGGAAAGAGTGAAGGCAGCACTATTAACCTAGAATGTTCCTTGGGAGATCTAAGAAAAAAAAAAATCCTTCATCTTCTGGGACCTCAGTTCTGTTACAACCTTGCTGGAAAGAAGCTTTAAAGAGAAGTATTCCTGGCTCTGCTGAGCTCTTAGAGGGGAATGAAAAGAAAGATGAATGCATTTATGTTTTGATTGCTGTTCCACATAAAAGGCATATTAGGCCCTAACTTTATTGTTGTGAAGGCTCCTAATCCCCACTAATTTAGGGCAGGTCTCAAATTTGCAGATAAATCCCCCCATACAATAAAATTATAAGAGAAACCTTTGACTAGTAAGAGGAGGAACTGTAAAAAATAATAACTTATGTTGAATGTCTTTTTTAAAGAATTATTTTTAATTCTCATCCTCCTCAATCTATACACTTCATTTAAACTTTGGTGACTGTACATTATGTATATGTTTATAAAATAAAATAACCTTCACAGAGAAAAAATAGCTTTAATAATTTGAGAGGAAAAAAAATCCCAGCAGTTGAAGAAATCTCTGAAGCTTAAAACAAGTTATTTTCTATTAGTAATCATGAAGATTATGACCACTGGTTGTGGCCAGCTAAGAAGAGATCCTCAGTGTATGGAGCTCCATGCAAATGTGGAGAGCAGATGTTCCCTTCCCCCATAAGCTCATCATCCAAACAGACAAGGCATTCAGAGTGTGAAATGGATCAGTCACACACACTACACTGAAGTGGGAGATTCAGGCACACTTGCAGGAAACTGAGCATCCAGCTAACCTCTAATGGAATAGTACAGTCTTGTAGGACAATTGATGAAATTGTAATATATGTTTGTTTATAATGTCTCTACAACTACCATGATAAAAAGACCAAGCCTTTAAACAGCAAAAAACCCCCAAAACTTGTAGGTGCTCTAATGAGTGGAAAAGAAAATATGGCAACAAACAGAAAGAAACCCCCAACCAAACAAAAATTAAACACATTGAAAATAAGAACATTTGGGTGTTTTGTGAGCTATAGTGTGAGGAGATTGACAGAAGCTCGCCTATACAAAATTAGTCTGATTTGCTGGTGTTCGATGTAATATTATTCTGCAATTTAGATTTACCAGTTTTCATGAACACAGTAAAAACAAAACGATACTTTCACACCAAGAAACCATTCCAGCAGATTTACTACTAGTAGGAAGCAATAGGTTCAGCAGTGAAAACAGATTCATTGAATAGATGAGAGGGCTCCAAAGAAAAGAGTTGGCATAAATACAAGAAAGTGAAATAAAAACCAAAACTAGAAAGGGAAAAAAACTGTTACAGTCTTCAACTTTAAATTTTCCACGAGTCCTGACTAAATGGGTAAGGTGTTCCTCCCTTTGGTTATACTGAAATAGCCAGGAGCTAGAGAAGGGCAGAATAATACATATGTCTCAGTGCACACTGAAGCACCTCACCATGGCTTTCAATCCTATTTGTGTACCTCTAAAAATGGCCCAGTAGTGGTACAGATCCCTTTATCATCAACTTACTTTCAGAGACATTAGAGAGACTTTTCTTTACTTTTTGTGTTTCCCTTTGACATAGTCCACAAGCCATTAGCAGGGCTGAGAAAGTTGAAAACCACTGCATTAGATAGCTGTGCTTGAATAGAGCCTTTCAAGGCTGGTTCTGCAAGGGAGTAACAAGTTCCAGCTTTAGCCATGCACATGCTGCCCTGTGAGGTGACATCCCAGGGTCCATCTGTGATCACAGACAGACAGACTGCCATGCTGGGAGAGCGAGATGTTAGTCAAAGCTGGGGAACGTGTCAGAGGCAGCCAAGAAGGTTAAAGGGGCATGCCTTTAATGATTAAAAGTATTTTTGTGTTGTAGCAGCACTTGAGCTTTTCTGAACTTTCCAAACATGTTTTTTTATCCTGAGGCTGTTAAAAATATCTGTCATTTTAGGATTATGACAGGTGTACGGATAACTCTGTGAAGAATTTTTTTTTCCCCCCAAATCTTCAATATTCAGTGTCATTTCAAATTTCAGGAAATAAGTGCAGAAAACAGCCTGATGACAGTTTTGTGACATCCACATCTCTACCTCCATGTGCCTTTTATCCAACAGGAAAATAAAACATTCAGTTAAGGAAAACTGAAAAAAATGTGTGATCGCCATTTCCCCCCATCCATTTCTCAACCACCTACATTTATGTTTTGTGTACGACCTGGAATCTTGCCACCTTCTGCTCACTTCACATAGGTCTTAATCCCAGACTGTTTCCTTGTTCCTTGCGACATGTGTAACCCTGTCAGCCAGGGTGCCAGGTGGAGGGGATGGGAGTGCTGGTGGCACGGGACATAAGAAGGAAAAGGCCAGTGTGAAGCTGCAGGAGGGTATGGCTGGGGGCTCTTTGAAGGGACAGCACTCACTGCCCTGTGCCATGAACCCACTTAAGCCCTTAGATGGCCCCATTGCTTTGGGGTGCAGAGGAGGCAGTGGTCCTGCACTGCAAAGAAATCTTTTGACATTTCTTTGGGGAAAACGTGAGGCAGAAGTCAGCTGAATGAGGTTTGGACGTTATATGTGAAACTCGATCTCACAAGCTCCATCCCCTCTCCTGCCTGTTTCCTGCAGAGTGCTGAACCTCAAACACCAGCCTTATTTAAATTAGTATGAGTGACCATTAGATTAAAAGCAGCCTTGATTAGTGACAAAGGCATTTCCACATCAGCTACAGCAAGTTCAAGGCAACTGCTGTTCATGCGAACAGAGCTTTGCAGTGCTGTTCATGAGCACAGAAAGCACCATCTGTGCTTAATTACATTTGTATGGGGTCTTGCTCTTCAAGTCATTTTGCAGAGTCCAGTACTATTGATTTCATAAAAGTTACATAAATCTGACTGCCATTGGTGTTATTAAATTTCACTAGCCGTTTCAATGGGGAACTTTGAGATTCTCTCTCTGGGTGTTGATGCTGGAATTTACAGGGACAGTTCTGTGGGATTTTTTTTTTTTTTTTTGAGGTACACCTCAGCAAGCCATTTGGAGGCTTGAGTTAGAGTGAAAGGCAATTAGGACAGAACAAACATAGATCCTATCAGCATATGCAGAAGAAAGGACCTCATCTCAGCCAAAATAAAGTGGAATTTTGCCATCTGAGAGACAGAAGAGGTGCCTTGGCTTTCCTGAATTGTATTGGATGTCCCAGGTGTATTGTACTGGACATGCTTGCCCTATATTTGGAACAGAAATCTAGTGGATTTCTGGAGTAGTGTTGGATGTTACTGTGATACAGAATTGTTGCAGATGTGCTGATGTGTGCAGGTTGGTCCACATCTGCAGGGGAACCCGTGTGCAGTGGATGGGACCTACAGCTTTTGCATCCACCAGTGTTTCTTCTGCCAGCATGCCTGGTCACTGACCACCCTGGTGGGTTAGTGATGTGGTTCTGCAGAGGAGATGAGAATAGGAAAGTGTGTAGTGGTATTTTGCTTATTTTTGGCTGGTTCATGAAGACTGGAAACCTGGCTGTCTTAAAATACTCAGTACTCCTTTGGTCACACCTGATCTGTTCAGCAGTTGTGACCTAGACGTCAAGTCTTGGACTCCTGTTGGCCACCAACATTGTGCCATTCCATTGTCATCTGCTGGTGTTTGCTCTTGCACATGCAGCAGACATGTACTGATTCATAACAAGACAAATACTGGGGGCCTTTTTTACTCTACTTCTGCTTTGCAGGCTTTGTCAGTAATCCTGAATTGTCTTCTGAAGCTTTTCCTTACAGCCTTGTCAGCTAAGAACCTCCAATTTTTTCATATGTGTCTGTTGCAGACAAAACAGTCTCAGTTCAGGGAATTTTACTGAATTTGATTTATTTCCAATTAACATAAACTTTTACTTACTGATCTGGCTGATGGAAAACAAAGAAGATTTAGATAATTAAACACCAAGGGAAACTTCCTTCTTTCCTGTTCCCCAGGCTCAGCTTCAGCCCAACATCTCTCTTGCACCAGCTCCCTTCCCTCCACTTTCACTGTGCTTTACACCCAGTCTCTACCACTACCATTGCTGAGGAGATGGGCAATGCAGGGAGGCCCTTTTCTTGCTGCTGCTCTTGGCTTTTGCTCTCTTTTTCCCCTGCTCTTTCCTCTCACTAATACCCTTCTCCATCCTGGGTCTGCCATGGGCTGCTGTCCGTTCAGGAGTGTCCCTGCTCCAGAGAGGGTCCCCCGCAGACACAGTGCCTTCCCAAGGTTATCCCACCAAGGAGCCCTTCTCTCCAAAAGTTCTTCCAAGCCCTGTCCTGTTCCACGTGCCTCCTCCTGTATCTGCTGCTGTATCCCTTCCTGTGTCTCCTTTTGTGCATCCTCACATCTCCTTCTCTTTCTCTGCTTTTCAATTCTCTCTCTTGTCCCCTCTGGAGACGCCTGCCCCAGCAGTGCTGCCCTCCCTTAGCACTACAAAATGGAGCAACTTTTCAAAAAGTAGTTTTTGTAGTTGGTGCAGCAGGGCTAGGATCCCTCTGAGTGGCCATGGTCTTGGGGTCCCACCCATTATGGAGAGACATGGGACTAACTGGGACCAGTACAGGAGAGCCCCTGAACCATCCTGCAACGGGCAGCCTGTGCCCCCTCCACTGCTACCAAAACACCAAAGAGACTCCCCTGTTACAGGGGTCAGAGAAGAAATCCGTGTGCTCAGGTACAGCCAGGGCTTTGGGAGGAGAAAAAATCTCCCATTAGACTGTGTGAGGCTTAGGGTACACTCCCAACAGTGTCCATGGACTGGGCTGTGGGGTGCCATGTCTCTGGCATCAGAGGGGTCACTGCTGGTCTCTGCACAGTGAGAGGGAGTCACTGTCAGATTTCTGATGGACATGGACCCTCCCTCCCCAAGGCACCTTTTCTTCCTCCATGTGTATCCTGGCCTTCCTGCCTATGGGGGTATTCAGAAAGAGGGTTCAAAGGGAATTTCCACCTTGTAAAACGTCCCATCCATTTACTTCTCCAAAAGAAGCCAAAGCTGCCAAGATTTCAGTACTGAAGTGGAAAGTCAGCACAAGCTCAGGTCTGCTCACAGCTCTGCCACTGGTAAGCTGGATCCAGCACTTCAAAATGCTTTTTTTTACTTATGGACCCCAGACTGTGCCTGTTATGGTGTATTTAGTCTGTAAGCTGTGTAGAACACAGTCTACCTCTCACCATGTGTGTGAGACACCAAGCACAACAGGAACCTGGCCCCTGCTGAAGCCTTGAGGCATGACAGTAACACAAATAATAAATAATAATACTGTTAGCAAAAGGACATACATATTTATATGAAAATGTACCGATGCAAAGCACCTTTGATTGACAGCAGTGCTCAGCACACTCACTGTGGCAGGACTACATTATATCTGTAGCCATGGCTTTATACACAAAATGCAAGCCATAAATTAAACTGATGATGATCTCTGCCTATGGCAACCAGCAACCCCACTCATTGCTCTCCTGGGGTGTCACACCAACAGCTTCTCACCAACACATAGCCCCAGAGCCACCTGCTCAGAGGGAGGGGCACGTAGAAAGAGAGTCAAGACAGTAGTTTTTCTCTCCTATGCATGTGATCTCACAATGAAACATTTGGGATGGCCCTTCTGTCATATTGCCTAAGTATATACGACAGCCCAGTAAGAAATACCCTGAGTCACCAGTGTGGAGTGTGCGTCGAGCAGCTCTGCAGAAGCACTGCCTTCAGACGGTGTAGAGGAAATGTTTGACCTCACCCACAGAACCGTAAATGCGACCACACATCTCTCCATGACAGCAGCAGAACTGTCATCACCCGTGATAGACAGGGTGTCACTTGTTTTCCCTCTATTTCTTCCCCTTAGGAATCTTTCGTGTAGCATGGGGATATGCCAGGTGAATCTGTGGCTTTTCCCCTCTCCAGGAAGTGTGTGTACACAGTGGAGGAGGCAGTGTGTCTGTGCACAGACATCTCCATGGCTCCTGTTGACTTGTAAAGGAGATTCACATGGGCAGAGGAGCGATTGGGCCCCAGATGCTCGAGAGAAAATGGCAAAATAATTCTCCACTGCTGCTTCTCTATACTTCAAAAAGACATTAGAAAAGAGAGAAATGCATAACTGAAAGGTGCTGAATAATTTGGGGAAATAGGGTCATGCCCACCCACCCATTTGTAGAGCTTAGAGATCTGTATAAAGATGCAAATGAATACATCTGTTGTGTCATTAAATGCAACTGCAGCAACCTAGATGAAAGGGAAAGTGAGGGAGGGAGAAGTGCTGACTGGTAATAGCGCCACAAAGTTGTCTTCTGTGATGAGGATCTGCCAAGTGCAAAGCCCCAGGCTAGTACTGTGGGTCCCAGTTCAGCACCCATTTTTCCCCCCTCTCTCTTTCTCTGCTGCTTCTCATAGTCTCCTGACCTGGCATCAACCATAGTCCCTCGTGCTCTTCTTATGTAGGCTGTGGGAGCTGATGGATGTGGAGCCAGTGGTTTGATTTAACCTCCCTGTGGAGTCTGGCTTCCTCAGCTAGTGTTTTGTAGGGAGGGGAGAAGACAGGACAGAGGCACCTGCACCTGTAATAGACAGCAGCCCTCTGCTGCTGGAAGCACCTCTGCCTCAGGGAAGGGACAGGGGATGAGGTCAAGTGACAAGGTGTGTGCACAGGCTGCCGTGAGTAATTGAATGTGGGAGTGATCCTGACAGCATCTCTGGCCCCCCTCGCTGCCTGGGCATGAATCAGCTGTGATGCCAGCATCTGAAAAGACACTTTAGAAATGTCACAGCCGGAAGGACCTGTTAGTGTGACACCAGCATCAGGCTGGTGCTGGCGCCCAGACAAGCTGGCTCAGCAATGGGAGGTAGAAGAAACTTTCCCCTCAGTTCCCTCAGTTGAACAGAGAGGAGCCCCCAACCACGCCTTTCCGCTCCCCACCACCCTCCCCACACACCCTGAGAGAAAGCAGGGGCCCTCCCACCTGCAAGGGCTCCCCACTCCCTCCATCCTGCTAGTATTCCCTGGCTGACAGGTGGGGAAATGGCTGCTTTTTACTGGAGCCCCACTCCCCCCTCTGTGGCAAGGCTTTGCACAGCCCTGTCGTTAGAATCCCTCTTCTCCTGAAGACATCCCCAGGGCTGCTGCAGTGGGCACAAGCTCTGAGGCCCTTTCTCCTGGCTTGCTGGGGCTGGACCTCTTGTCACAAAGTTCTGGTGTCTGATTTCTCCCCACTACTATGCTTGCCATCAGATTCCCTCGTCTTGGCCCTGCTTGTCTATGTGCTTTTTCTTGAACTTCTAATTAATGCTGGTTGTTTCCAGTTTTCCTTTTTTATTTTCTCTGAACACGGTATATAAACATTCTGAATTCCACGCTGTGTCTTTTACTGCTCAGTCTTACTGAGTTTTTCTCCTTGGTCATTTTCTGGAGTGACTATGCCCTGGTGGCCTCTGAGACCTCTGATAAACTTTGCTGGAGGAGCTCCTAATTCCCTCACATGCACAAATGAGTGTTTATGCAAATATGTTAATATACATTATATGCTTTCTCCTACTACATTTTACTTTTGACACTTGAGAAGTTTGGCTTTTCAAAGGGCCAAGTATATAAATATATATATTATTTCTTGACAGGATACTCCCTGTGCTCATATTCAGTGTAATCAAATCATGATCACTGGTCCCTGTAGCTGCTTCCAGGCACTGACAGCTCCTGCTGCAACAGGTTTGAATGAGCATGCAGTGAGTAAAACCTTATTATTAACTCTGTCATGCGGGTGATCCGTTGGACAGGCATGTGTGAGCCCTCTTGTGGGTGTGTATGTGTGTCCAGGTGCAGCCATACTCACAAATGCGAAAGCAATGTTTTTCCATAGCATTTTTATACCTGTTCATGCTGTTGGTATTTATCCAAAGGCTTATGCAGGTGCTGCATAAGCTTTTCCCAGTGACATTTCTCTACACTGTTATTAACCAGTCATACACTAATCACCCTGTTAAACATGGATCATTGAATAGCTGCTCATGCCAATTTGCAGTCCAGGAGCTTATCATTCTTCTAAGTTATTTATAATTGTCCTCAGTGTTTCTCTCTCTTTATTTATGGTTCCCAGGCTGCTTCCTATCAGTGCATGTCAGAGTAATGTGCTCTTGAATACATTCAAGTCTGATTTTTTTTTGTACTGATTTCCACATCTGTCTGTCCAATCTGCACCCCTCATTGACTTGAGACCTACCTTTCAGAGGCACAAACAGCTTAGACCAGCATTTCTTTCTTCTTCACCCTTCCTAATTAGAACAACAGTAGACTTTTACCTCAACTTAAATGTAATGTTTTCACAGTAGAAAATAATCATCTCTATACTTCAGAAGCATTGGTGATGTTTCCTGTTGACTGCATAAAACCTCTAGCAAATTTTGAAACTGGAATCCTTCCATAATAATTGTATTTTAAATTTCCATATGCTACAGAGATGACCCGAATCATTATTAAATCATTAATTTAGTGGTGTCTGAAAGACCCCAGTAGTCACCCTCTGAAAAGTTTTACTAGTAAACACAAGGATCAGTGTTTGTTCTGGAGAACTGAGTAACTTTAAAAATGCAGTGGTGTCTTTAATGCAGAGCATACCCCTATGACTTCACTCACTGTTTTTCCTCAAATGTTTGTAACTTACACTGTTTAAAATTCCAAGTAATGTGACTAATCCCTGCAGGTTTCAGCAATGACAATAACAGGAAATTTGTTCTCATCAATGGGAATTTCCATTTCCAGCTTGCCTGTTTCCCTGATGTCTAGGACCACTGTATAAATAATAGGAAAATCTCTTTTCTTTACAACTTCGGCGCAGCATCTCAATTTGTTTGCAGCATGCTGAGCTTGAGTTCATATTGCATTTGCCTTCTTAGCACCTTCCCTCCGTGGCATCAGTCAAGCGGTCGCCTGGCTGCTCCAGCTTGTTTCTGACAGAATGGAGTAGCTTTGGAATGGAGGCCATTCTGCTCCTACATGGCTGCATATATATATAAAAGACTGAAGACAGCATTATGAAACCTCCAGCAACTCGACTACACACTGCAGCCACTTATTTTACTCTGACACCAGAACATTCTTTTTTCCTACTCACCAGCTGGTGAGAAGTGTCAAGTGACAGTGCCGCAGATCGCAGGAGGAGCCTCTGCCTGCAAACACCAGGCTTCATTAGCATGAGGACAACTGCATCGACCCTGCTGCTACTGGTCCTTGAAGGTGCTTGGCCCCAGAGTGCCCCTGTTCCCTTGGTTCATTCCTCAGTACGTGGCAGGGGGTGGGAGAAAGGGTGCACATAAACTTCTGGGCAATCAGCAGTTCCTCACCAACTGCAAGAGAGGATCTGCCAAATCAGGTATCACCTGGGAGTATCTTCCTTGGCAGTAACAACTTGTGTGCCAAGGAGTAGTAGAGACTGGCTAGCGCTCCTCTTCCTCCTGGCTAGCACTCCTCTTCCTCCTCTGTCACACTCACAGCCAGTGTGCTGGTCTGACTGCTTCTCATCTGTCATATTGACACAGAGCTGGGACAAACCAGCAGCATGGGAACTGCATAGTCTGGCCAGCCAAGAAAGCTGATATTCTCTTTATAAGAGACCAACATAAATGGAAATTTGATGACCACTAGAGAAAAAAAAAAGATTTCTGTTGGTATTTCTGGATTGGCTGTGTGTGATTATCTGAGACTAGTTCAATAAAGTCTCAATTTTAAAAAGTACTTGGAAAATGGAATTTTTTCTAATCATGTCTCCAAGTTACTTATTGTTTATTGTCTCACAAAATATGTAAATACAGCTTCCAGCTTCCAGCAAGTGCTGAGGTACTCTGAAGTAGCAACCTCAACTTAGTGAAAAAATGGTTGCTGTAGAGCAAAATGATGACATAAAGCATTTCTCCAGGGCTGCCTGGCACTAATGACTTTAATACAGTGAGTTGAACAAACTTATGTGGCAGCAGTGACTGTGAAGGAGGACTTTTAACTTGCCTACAATAACTACCTTGCTAGGAGCTGAGTGTTTCAGTCAGAGTGATGAATAGCGAATAGGAGCCAGAGCAAGGCCAGCACATGGAGGCAGAGAAGAAAGTGAATCTGGATGGGGCAGGGTGTAGGGCAGAGCACCCTGAGAAAGCACCAGAGAGCATCTCTGGCACCACTACAGGGATGTGGTGAAGTGTGCATTTAATTCCTAAAACTTGCAGCAGAAAGCTTGGCTGCATGGAGAAGAATTTGCCAAATCAGGACTTGGAATGCAGAAGTAATACACATAAAAGTGCAAGTGTATTGCACCTAGCAGATTCACGTAATCCAGACATGTAAGTATGAAATAGTGATGATGGTGTGTATCCTGACATGGCTTATACCACAGTCCTTCTTGAACACCAGCAGACAGTGACATCAGAAGCAGCAGAGTTACAGTAAGTAGCACGCACAGAGCTGGTGGAGGGCTGAATGCACAAACCCTCTTGCTTTGTGACTCTTCCTCTGTCCCAGGCTGATGCACCTGTAGGCCTCCTCCTGAAACCAGTCTCAGTACTGTTCACAAGACTGAGCTGTACTTCGAATTATATTTATAGGCCTATTAGTAAAGCTGGTGATCTATTCACAGACAAGCCATGAACACAAGAAGAGAGTCAAACACAGCCAATTACTTACTGCAAGAAGTAAACCGTGCCATCAGCAAAATTTTGTATTTCTGTTGTTCTCTGCTTTCTCTCAGATCGTTAATAAACATATTGAACATCCCTGGTCCTGATGCTGATCCCTGGAGCATCTTGCTATTAACCTCCTTTCACAGAGAGAATTGGGCACTTATTCCTCTCTTTTGTTTCTTACTTCTTATCTAGGTTTTAATCCATGTCAGGACTTTGCCTCCCACCCTACAGGCAACAAATTTCTTTAATGGCCTCTTGTGAAAGACTTTATCAAAAGGCTTTTGAAAAGTTTAAATAAATTATATCCCCCTACCACCCCTTCTCCTCAGCCCAGTATTTCATTAACTCTTCCCCAGAATCCTAATAGGCTGGAGGAGTACAAGTCACACTTAGAGAAACTGGCAGACAGGTTTATCTCTATAGCATTAGACTCATCTAGAAGCTTTCTAACTCTATCTTTAACGATTTTTTTTTCAGTGTTTCCTCCTTGTTCTGAGGTAAGGCTCTCTGTTTTATAATTGGATCATCTTTAGCTGCTTTGTAAAACACAGTTACAATAATTGCCCTCCATCCCAGCCCCTCAGTCCCACAGGCGTTTGTACAAAACGCTATTTGAATAAGCCACTGCCTGCTTTGCTTAAGAGCTCAGCAGTTTTGAACTCCCCCTCCTTGGGCATTCAAAGATGCTTGCCATCCACTTGGAAGTTCAAAATTTGCTGTGAAATCTCTCATGTCTCTGACCATTTTCAGCCTGGGAGAAACATCTAAATGTTATTCCCTCTACTCGCCCTTCTCCTCACTTCCCCAGGTGAAAAACCACAGAGGAGAAAAATACATTGTTTTCCACGGTCCTTGTCCCACTCTAGCCACGGATGGTTCATCCCTTAGGATGAAGGCTATCCAGGCAGCCCTAAAGATAATACTGATGGCTCTTATGCACTTGCCTGTCTTTGCAAGGCAGCAACTTGAAACTTTTCTAACCTTGTTTGAAAGATCTGATGGGCAGAGCTCTGCTAGTGCTATAGAGCACGCACCCATAGAGGGATTTCCACCAGTGTGAGAGAAGAGGTTGGCATCCCCAAAGTACCTTCTTGTATGGTGAGGGGTGCACTTTCTTCATTTCCTCCCACAAAGACAGCTCTCCTGCTATGATGAGGTGCTCTCAGTTCCACAGTGCAAGCGTTTCACCCAGCTCTCAGGCAGAACAACACGTGCTCAAGCTGGGTCTGCCATGAGAGAGGAAAATCCGGCCTGCAAAATATCCATGTGGTGTTACAGACCCGAAGGTCTCTGTGCTGACCCTCGCAGCTGCTGCACACATGCCCAGCAGCACTTTAGCATACTGCTCTGTAGTGTTAGGCCTAAAGGTTGCCTCATGCCATGCATGGCATGCACAGCTCTGCACAGGGCTCAGGGACTGAGTTAAAGCCTGGAAGTTACAGCAGTCCCTCCGGCTCAGCAAAGAGGACCTGCAAAGGTGGCTGAGCATGCTGATTCTGCCTGTGTCTCACCAAACCGGGACCCCTCTGTCCTTCCTGGAATCTGCTACTGACCTGGCACCTCCCGTGGGGGGCACGGACTCGCGGTTCTTATCCTTGCTCATTTTGTTTCTTTATCTCTAACAAGCTTCTTCCACAACACTGAAATGTGATGGAGTCTAAAAAAAAATTTACACATTTGGAAAGTAGGCATCATTTGTCCTCCCCTTGGGCTACACATGGCTCTCTAGCCACAGAACTGCTATCCATACTCTGTAATTTTCAGCTCTTTTGTAGGCCGAAACCAATGCCCTAAGCAAAAGCTGGAGTCAGAGAGGAGATTGAGGAGCTTTGCAAGAGGTTTCTCCATGTTCCCCACACTTATGGAGCTGCAGCACTGTCAGTCTGACGAGGCTGTTTTACCTGAATGGCTGAGGAAACTTTGGATGTACTCTGAATGCCAGATGGTGACTCACCGTACTTAAGTCCTGCAAGTTGTAATGAGCTGCCTCTGCAGGATGACTCCTGTGCTGTGGGAGGAACTGCTCCCTGCCTTGAGCTCTCCTTTGTAATCAGCTCTTGTCTTCTTATTTGGGAGAACTGCACCATTTTGCTCCCGGGGGAAGTCAAATGCCCACAGAGTCTGAGCATGGGTTTGCCATGGTATGATTTTTTCAGCAAAGCTCATTATACTCTCCTTAATCTCCATTTTACATCTCCTTTGCTGCACTTTACATTCTCTTATATTATTACAATTTGGGCTGCATTTCTGTAATTTAGAAAATTCCTCACTTAGAAAATTCCCTGTGTCCATGGTGTCATTTCTCAGCATTACTTCCCATCTGTGGGGAGGGTGTATACGCATCCTATGGAAGTACTTCAGGGCTTTAGTGAATGACCTCACGTCATCTGGCTGTTCCCTGTCCTAATATATGTGTACATTTGTTTTAGGAATACAGCTGCAGAGTTCTTCTTGCAGGCCCTGAGACCATTCCCAAACCAGCATATCTTTGTTGTACCTACAGAAAGCTCTTGCCCATCTAATGAGACTTGAGCATGACCTCCAGGCCTTGGGTTCTTGAGCACATCCATCACCACTGCCAGGCTTTCCTGCATCAGCTGTCCCACAGGCTCTCTGTGAAGCTTTCTGGGGAGCAGGCACTATGAGCAGTGCTCACAAATTCCCTGTAGGCAGCTCTTCCATTATGATGCAAATCCCCAGTATTCAGGGCTCAGAACCTGTGCTGCTCCTGTGTTTTGTTATGCCTTGAAGTTTCACATATTTCCTGTTCCACATGAGTCATTAGGAAGAGTTATTGACAAACAGGAGCTGTTCAAAGGAGAGCAACTGAAATGATCAAGGGAGTGGAGGGATTGATTTAGAAAGAAAGATTAAAAGGATAAAGTCTGGAGAGATTGGTTAAATAGCAACTACTGTGAGCATGATAACCTACACATACTTAAAAAGTATTTCAGAAACAGGAAAACACTAGTAGCATGATACATGGGGAGACAAGTGAAAACAGGCAGGAATTGAGACTAACCTGAATTTTCCCTTTGAGATTAGCTTTCAGACAATAGGAAAGGAAATGTTCTCTGTCACTACTCTAACCTGATGGCAGCATGAAAGAAACCCAATTGCTCTCAATTTTATAAACCCCAGGATGAAAAATAATAGCAAATGTAACATAAGGTGGGACGCCCAGCAATGGCACTGCGTTGGAGAATGGTGTCCTCCTCATGAAGAGGCCACTTTGGGAGAAACTGTGGACAAAGCAGCTCTCGTTCCATAGCCCCACAAAACCCAGGGAAACTGCCCTTAGACAGCAGAGCTTGCTCCATACCTCCTCAGGAATCTGCTCTCCTCAGCTGGCAAGTGGAACGGCTTGTGGATGAGACCGAGACTTCCCCTGACAGGGCCATGCACGGGTGAGGTTCCTGCAAGCTCCCCTCACCATCTGGTCCATGAGCTCTGATGTGCTACAGCCATTTTTCAGTTTTAGTCTTGACAACTTCTCGTGCCAGAGTGTGCAGCTGAGCAAGCCTGACCAGATGCTTATCAAGTGTAAATCGGCGCAAATGTCTATTTATATCAGCTGAGGCTGTGCACCACTCTTTATAATGAACCATGTGTCCATTGTGCAGTCATGGACTCAGCAATGAAGACTAAAGGGACTACTAGATCATCTGTTTTGACCTTCCAAGTATCACAAGCCATTAATTTTTACCCAGTTACCTCTGGATTGAACCCAATATTTGTCGTTGACTAAAGCATAGTAGGTATTTAGCTAAGAAGAAACTCTTTGCATGAAGTCAGTGGTTGATCTCATGACATTCAAATGTGACTAATCCTTTCCTTCATGTGGAAGTTTCTTGCTCTGGCTAATCACCTTTGCTCTTTCATAAAAAGCATAGCTTCCATTTTAACCTGCCTGGCTCCATCAGATGTTATCTGCTACTGAGGTCTGAGTTTGCTCATGTTCAAGCCAGAAGGTCTGATAATTTGTGGTCATTTTTATGTTTGTTCAGAGTTATCCATCAAAGGTATTTTGAAGTGGGTTAAAAATAGTTTATTTTTGAGAGCCACACAAGAATATTTGATATTATCCATGAAAATCGCTGTACATTAAAAGCATGAGTATATTGCTTGACTTAAAAGATCAACTAATCAATCAACTTGTCTGTCTGATCATTCATAGTATCCCCTTACCTGAATATTTGAACACATCCCTGTCATACTGGTAGCAACAGCAAAGTCCCTAATGTGTTTATACTGTGGCATACTTGTCTTTGGGAGAGTAGTTGATCCATTCTCACATTTCCTTGAGTTTCTCCTCATGGTTGCTGCAGGAGACAGTATTCTATGGTACATGGACCTGTGGTCTGAACCAGTACAGCTGCTCCTACAACCAGAGCTATGCTCAAGAAAGGACATGGAACAGATTTGCTGACTATCAGTTTTCTCCTTTCAGCTACTAAGGGACGTGGGGTGCAAACATGAGCCTGTGTTTTGAGTTCCATCCTTCTAGTGGAAATGCTTTTTAATGGAGACAGCAAGGAGACCTGTAACAGCATATTCGAAATGCACTTTCTGCAAATAGTATGCAACACTGACTTAAAATTGCCATGTCTACAAACATCCCTGCCAGTAAACTGATTTGTGAGATTGTTCATGGAAACACAGCAAAAAAAAAAAAAGGGGAGTGAACTCAGCAGAAAGGAATGAATTAAAAATTTGAAAGAAGATTTGTGGGTCGTTCCTCAGGGCTTGCTAACAGATTTAAGGCAGCTTAGCAAAGTGCTGATTTGGGGCTATGGTTTCACAACCCCAGGCAGTGCTGTGCAAAGGTATCCTTACTTGCATGGGAATCTTTCACAGGGCTTACAGGAATCTCCCTGGGTGAATTAATGGGCCAGATACCACATAACACTTCTGACCAAAACAGCTTTCTTGTTAGCTTGGGTAGTTCCAGAGACACACCACCTGAGAGTGACCCAAGCATGGGAAAATAGAAACTAAAGTAACAAGTTTTATGTCTTTGTCATCCTCTGCCCTGTAAAAGAAAGAGATGGAGTAGTTAATAGAGTGATTTGTTTGTTTAGACTTCTGTGCGTGAGCTTATTGATGGAAGATTATGTTGGCGAATTGAGTTCTCTTTGGAGAGGGCAGAAACTACCACAAGGGTTCTCACTGTTCCTGGGAGTGGTACAATGATCCAAAGTCCTGTGAAATCCTGTCTCCAGCACAGACTCTATCCTCGAAGCCAACCTCTGCTTGTTCCTGTACGGCAAAGTAACCAGGGGTTATGCAGAAAGGTGAATTTCTTCAGCAACTCAGACAAAACCTGTGGCAGGCATGGAGTATTGGGGCAGAGACCTTGAAGGTGACTCTGTCTTCACTGGTGGCCAGTACAAATGAGGGAGCAGTCGGGTGATGTTCTCACAGTAATCGGTGTTGCTAGGGAGACCAGAGACTGTGTTTTCTCAACTGGAGCTTTTCCAGAATGCCTGCGTTCTTCACTAGATATTAGCTGCAATAATCAGTCATGAATGCCTGGATCACTGTGCTAAGACCTGTGTCTGATAGGATAGGACACCATCTTCTGGCAGGTTGCAACTGGGAGTGTTTTAATGATATGGTTATCTGGGAATTACATAGCAGTAGGACATCCAGAGGGACTTCAAAGCTACATGTGGACTTTACAGTCAGGGCTGATTCCTCTCAGTGCCCCTCATGGGAATACATGAGTGCTCTGAAGGCTTTCATTTCTTTTTGCAAGCATCAATTTGGTTGCCACGTTCCTGCTTTCTTCTGCCACACCTCTTCCTTCAAAGGTTCCTTTAATGGAGGACAGTGTGCAGCACCTCATAACAAAATATACAATTCCCTGTCTGTGGAGGCATTTCCCCAAGAATAGCTGTACTTGTAGTATAGCCCCAAACAGGTCTGCAGCCTACCTACTTAGGTTTGATTAACTAATCAGGGTTCTCTTCTTACCTGAATTTAAGCCTTCCCTCAAAGGAAATTAAAAGAAAAAGAAAAAAACAAGAAAAAGGAAAACCAGAAGATTTATCCTGCAAAAAAATAACTGCAAAATGAAATTCCATATAAAAACATGGATCTCAGACTGCAGAGGAAGATTAATAGAATTCAGGTAAACAAAAAAAATCACATAAAAATATCTTTTCAGAATTATATGCTTCTCTAAAAAAACTTCCAAACCCATCAGTCACTAAAAGAATAGGAAATTCAAAGCGAGTGTGAAGATATGAGGATCTTTAATAACGGTAAATACAGAATTGCACGGTGAAGCAACCTTAAGTCTGACTCCAGCAACGATTTCAGAAAAATCAGACATTCAGAGACTAACCTTGTCCATCCATTACCCACAGTGTCATCAGATCAATGGCCACAAAACTAGAATGCTTTATTCTCCATCGCTCTGAGGTTGTGCTGACTCTGGCCCTTCTTTACAGCCATGCACTCTCTACAGAAAAACACATATTTCACAAATTCCTCACTAGACAAATAGCACATCCAAGCCATCACTCTGCACTTGTCATTCTGATTCTATTTACCCCAATTAAAAAAAGCACTGCAAAGCACAGGGCTGGCAGACATGAATCTCCTCAGCTCCCTTCTCTCCCTTCGCTTGCCACACAAAGGAGGTTTTCATCGGAGAACCAGAGCCTGACTCCTTGGGAAGTGCTGGGCAGGGTAGTGACCCTCATGGCCTACCCCTTCCCCAGTGCAGGGAGCTGCATGCCAGCAGAGGTACTTACTCAGGTCCCCCACCAGAGCCTGCCTCAGGTCCAGCAGTGCCGTGATACTAAATGGGTGCTGTTCTTCAGACACCCTGCCCACCCAGGAAAACCCTGACTGGTGTTGCATTGTGCTCTGCACTGTTGCCTCCTTGCAGTGGAGAGGATGTTTAAAGGCACTGGTGCTACCCTGAAACCTCTCTCTCTTACCAGATAGCTGCCAAGATCATGCAAGTGGCAGGGCAATAGCAATTTAACATATTTGCAGTTTCTGGTCCTTGCTTTCTGTTGTGCACCATTTATATTGATATTTTTAATGCTCTAAAATAACTACAGCTGTTCTCTCTCCTTTGCAGGCACCACAACAGAGGGGAACAGAGGGGTTGAAGGCCAGCAGCTGGAAACCTGGGCTTTGAGGCACTCAGAGGAGGCACTGGGGTCAGAGGAATCTGATGTCTCCTTCCAGCCAGCTCTGCAGGTGTCAGTGAGCAGTGAGAAACAGAGAACCAAGACCAGCATTGGAGCTGACACATAACATTGTGGCTGGATCCAAAAAACACAAGATATTCTTTCTTGGAGATCTCAAGAAAGCAGAGCCAGAGTATCTGCTGACTTAAAGAAACCTTGGCCTAAGGAAGGCTGCCACACACACTGCAAACACAAAAGAGTGCGACAGTGCTTTGCTGGGAGCAACCTTTCACACTAGAAAATACTTTTTTAATATCACTCTTTTTATGACTGAATCTGATGATGGCAGTGGTTGTTTTCTTCACAGTTCACAGAGAGTGGCCATCAAAAAATAGCCAACTTTTCCTTCCTCTCTGATGAAAGTCTCCATAACCTTGGTGTGAATTTATAGTCTGCCGTTGCATTTTGAAATGCCATATGTGTGAGAGAATAAGAGTGAGAGAGACGTTTTGTTTCCAAAAATTATGCCACACTTAGCACTATTACAGCATAGTGGACAATGTATATAATTTAGAGTAGCAAGAACAGGTCTGGGGCAAAGGAAGACCTTGTGGTAAGCACAAATGTCTCTTGTCCTTGGGGACAAAGAAAAAAAAATCTAAAACCCACCCTCCACTAATTAATGTAATATAATCCATTCAAACAGGAGGAAAGTTCTGAATTGTTTTTTAATTATTTCCCATGAATAAATCTTCTTTGACAGGAAAGAATCAGCAATACCCAGTGAAGGGCAACTATTTCATTGCAAGAATCTATTCAGCCTGAGGGTGACATCCTAGCTGGGAGATTTATGGAGAAACTACTATCAAATCTGAATATTTTGAGTCCCTTTGCTTTGGTTGACCCTAATGATTTGGTGTCACCTTGTGGATTTTGCTAATCCTATCTTCTCTTGCTCAGCAAATGAAGTCAAAAAGAACCCGAAACACCTCTGCCTCTGCTTTTGCTATTCCTTTGGCTATTAACTGTTGCTAATATTGTTGTTATTAATATTTTTAATAGTAGTACTAGCGTTATTAAAATAGCAGCCCCTTAGAAGTTCCTGGACAAGAACGTCACTGGAAAAAACCCAAAAGAAAAATACAAGTTTTTTTTATCTGTAACATTTAGGATTTATCTGCTGGTGTCATTTGGGCAAACAACCCACAGCAAAGTGTCTTAGCCTTCAGAGCCACTGGAGCTGGATTGCACCTCTGAGATCCATTGCCTTATTCCTGCAAATTACATCACCATGTGGGCAGTGCCTGGCTGTGTGTGCCTGGATGTGTGTGTGATGTGCCTCCTGCCCCCCTCCTGAAAGCAGAACCAGCAGTGATGGCAGCACAAGCTGATGGCTCTGTGCCAGGCTGTGTCGGTGCCAGAAGAGTTTCCAGCCATTAGCCAAACTCAATTTTGTTATTGTCCTATTAAGAAAAGGCTGAAAGCCATGCAGACATCTGAAAAACTAAATCTGGGCTGTGGTGGGAGGAATTAGGATAAGTTGAACACTGCTGCTCCAGGCAGTCAAGCAAGCTGTTTTGATTGTACCCAGGTCCTGAACCACAGAATACATGTTGTTTCCCATGTTTCTTGATACAGAAGCTCTGAACTCATTCAAAGGTGCTTCTGTGTGCCCATGGGATGCATGTCCAAGTCACAGATCCCTGCTGCATGACAGGGCCAATGGAACACTGACCCTGTACTGTGCTGATGCCATCAGTTCTGGGCTAGCTTGTTTTTCACTCTCTTCTAATCACAGTGCAGCCTAAAGGTATGTGATTAGGTGACCAGACCTTCAGTGTAGAATGAAAATGAATGAAAAGGATAAAAATGAAACTAAAAAAACAGAAAACCAAAAAAACCCAAACACCCAAAACCAAAACCCAACAAAAACCCCATGACATGACAATAAGTGTCTAATGGTAAATACTGGGGATCAGTAAGGGTAAGAATAAAATTTAGTTCCTCTCATAATTTCCTGGAATGTTCTCAACCATCTATGTGCTGGCAATATTTTACCTTGGTATTAACATTACCACCTAGATACAGCTTAAAATAACAAGTTTTTCCAAGAATCAGAATGCTGATACAAATGCAGAATGCTGATACAAATGGTCAAGTTGCAATGATTCTTTTTGAAAGTCTTGGCAAGCAACTACAGGTCAATTACTATTATTACTTTTGCTATTAATCATGGTATTATTTACTACACCAAAACAATAGCGGTTTTTCTCTCCAAAGCAAGGGTTTATGATTTTTGTTTCTCAGCATTCCTTTTAAAAATTATTTTTAATTTTGCTCCCAAACAGATGCAAGTCCTCTAAAGAGACTCTGACCTATCAGTTTGGGGCTTACTTTTAGACACTTTTGACAGACCCCTTCAAAGTAGTGCCTGGATTATCCACTGAAAGCTCCTGAAATAAAACTCAAGAGAACTCCAAAAACAGCCACCCTTGCCCATGTGCAAACATGAATATTTTTATGTTTGGTGCTTTGCTGAGCAATGTAGGAAACTGGTCCCAGTCTAGGGCTTTGTGGTGTTATCACAGAGACGGTGATGCACAAACAAGTAAAATAAGACGAGGGAAAAGAAGCAGATACAAGGGGGAGCACAAAGTAACAGCAAAATGATTAATTAATGAAAAGATAAATAAGCAAGCAGTTCACCTCCTCTTTCAGGCTACTAGAAAATGACGTCATCACCAGTTGTTCATTTTTTTAGGGAACTCTACAGTGAGGTCATTTTCCCTTCATGTTGGCAATTAGGCAGTGGCTTGTATTTAAAAAAAAACAAAACAGAATATGGATAGAGCAAGGCGCATAATTTAGTTTCAACAGATGTATGTATAAGACAAACCAAACCATCTGTCTAAATGATAAATAAACATAAGCAAGTCTGAACCAAATAGACATGAGAAGGGATCACTGCCTGTATAAATAGGGAGTGTATCCTAGGTCACCATCTAGGGAATGACACAATTCTTTGCAGGATCATAATGCTGAGTCTGTGATGCCTATGCAGGTAATACTGGACAGACCTTTGTGGTGTCTTTTCAAGTTCCTTTAAGCGAGCAAAATTCTTTGATAGGTATGGTAGAACTTCTTCCTACTATGCTAGCAGTAGCAGGAGCTCTTTAAGCTTGCAAGGGGAAACATTTAGGCTTATCTTCATCAGGTGCTCTGCCTAGAAAACAAGGGCTAAACAAATTCACCTGACAGCCATCAAGACTTTAAAAAGCCTGGTAATGGCAGCCCCTTGCATTTCTGGATTTTGGTGTTCTTAGAAAAGGCTGTGGTGAACTGTAAGGGTGAGTAGGGGAGTGAGCTGGTGCCTGCTGCCTTTAGGGGTAGCACAGTGGTTGTTATGTTAAGGAGGTGGAAAGAGCCAGCTCCTGGGTTGCAGTCATCTACAGAAATAAGAAGGGTCTAGCTTGCAACTGGACAGCTGTGTCAGATGCCTTCAGAAAGGCTTACAGCCTAGATTCTAAAAATGACCTTGGGAAACAGAAGCGAAAGATACAAATCCCTAGGTTTTAGGTACCAGGCTTGTGGAGTGGAAGTAAGGCATTTCAGTTCTTGGTGCTCCATGTGGACTAAATCAGGTGTTTCAGAAGAGTCACAACCTGGAACTTTCTGCCAGTCTCAGTGGAGAAAAAAGGCAATTGCCTTGGAAAAGTAGCGTGGGAGGTGGGAATCTTTCCTAGCTGATCTGTGTGAAGAAGGTGTGAATCTGGTGTGCAGGGTGCTGGCCTGCCTCCCTGCTCTCAGGGGGTGTGTATGTGTGCACTCACGAGTACAGCAAGGGTCAGGAAGTGTGCAGAGCCTGAGGGGTGGGGACAGTCCCTGTTACAGCTGGCTTCGGCAGGTGTTGGGAGGGAGCAATTCTCAGTGCCTCACACACTGTGAGTGCAGTGTGCAACTCCTCTTAGAACCCTGTGGAAGAGGAATAGGCTTGGACCCTGTGGACCATTGCTGTAGCTTGAGCTGTGTGTATTGATTGAGGGAGCAGGTTTCTTCCATATATTCATAGAGGCTGGTTTAGCCTGAGCTGGGACTCAGAGACTGTGTCTTTCTTTCTCTGGTTATGATTTATGACTTCAATCCAATTTATAGCCATTTACAAGAATGCTGAACTGGCTGTAAATCAGTAAAAGACCATAAAATACTCATGGAACTGCTGAAATCCATCTGGGTGAGCTTCCTTCCCTCCCAAGAGCAGCCATCTGAGGGCAGGAAGATGTAGCCCTCCCGTCAAGTCCACTGTCAGTGATGGGGGTTGGGGGTGAGATGTAGTGCTTGGCTGCAGGAAAAGGTTTTGCTTTCTGAGAGCACTCTGGAGTCAGCTGAGCCCTTGCCTGAGGAGCACAAAGGTGATAGGAGCAGCTCTGTAGGGTTTCTTCAGAGGAGCTCCACCTGAGGGCAGGGCTAAGGCAAAATCCATGGGGACACAGTGAGTAAAGTCACTTTCAGTGATCTGTGATTACCTTTCAGAGGGTCAGTGTTTCATTGGGTCAGGAACTTTTGTGGGCAGTTCATGGAGAATGCAGGCATAAATGTCCAGGTTGTTTTTATTCTCACTAGCTGCTCTGATGAGATATTCTGGGGCAGGTTGGTTTGGCCATCAGAGGTGAGACTTGCAGTCCTTGGGGATTTTGTAAGGTAAGAATTTACCTGCCTCTCTTACCTAAAAATCATGCTCAGACTTCAAGGAAGCCCTCAAAGAAAGGTGCCCAATAGTACCAAATTGCACGCTCAACCCTGCATCAGGGGGTGATGCAGTGTGCTACAGAGCCATTGAAATTATCAGGCTTCACATCTTATCTTTGACTTCTTTATAGTGGAGATTTTCCTCTCCTATCTATTGACAGGGAGCAGGTGGAATTCAATGAGAATGTTTGCAAGTCCCATTTTTCCTTTTCACCCTACTGTAAGTTGATGATCAGGTGGCACTGGAGTACCCAGCTAGAAGGCACTGCAGGGGCCAACAAGTCTTGTCCTGCTCTTGCTCTCTCTAGCAGCTATGGGGATGCAGAACACAATTGGTACAAAATAACTGAAGCGTCCAGGAGAATGCTCCAAACTCTTACTCTGTAGCAGAACCCTTTCCAGCGCACGATGGTGTTCAGGTCTACAAAAAATGATGATATGCCTGCAATGGAGCCTCCCCACAGGCCTTGGTGCCCTGTCCCAAAAGGTTATCACCCCTGCAGTTAAAAGTTGTTAATCCAAATCTGCCGAGCTCCAGATCTGTGGCTGTCTTGCTCGTGTGCCAGAGTGGTGTGGTGCTTCACCTCTGAGCTGGTGTTTCTGACTGGGCTGGCTTGGAAGCTGCTCACCTCTGGGATGCTGCTGCAGTTTGCTAAGAGCAATGAGCCCTGGGCAGTGCTGCGTGTCTCTCTTCTTTCTTGTGCGCAATGCCTTGGGGAGAGATAAGCAATTGTGCTGTCTATGCACCGCCTGTGACCCTGTAGTGCCCTGAGAGTGGAATCCAGGCTCTGCTCTACTTCACATTCAAAACAACAGCAGAAAATAACTTCCACTTTCTTCACTTCGGTGGGCTTGGGCTCATGGACAGTGATAATGAGAAATTGCTAAGCCCGACTGGTGAGCGAGCAAGCCTGAAGAATGTCTCCCTTATCCCTCTGGCCAGCACCGGTTTGAAAATCAGTGCTGATCATCTGGCTGCTTGGACAGGCTAAATCTGGGCTGAAAGAAGCCCTGATGGGAGTGAGGGAAGATAGCTCACAATAAGCCATTGAAAAGCTACACCTGTGTGTTGGATGGGCCATCCTTTGCCAACCTCTTGTAGGAGGCAAGCCCTAGGTTGGTGCCTGCTGTTCTGGTCATCACTCAGCTGTTGTGAATGCAGGATGCCTGGGACAGCAGAAGAAAATTAGGTCAGCTCTGCTGAGCCCACCTTCCATTTTCTCCGTAGTCTTATCATTACTTAACAAATAGACAGTCCCCTACTATTATTGCTTTTCTTTTTCTTCCTCCCTGAGAATTGCCTCCCAAGGTTTTCTTTAGAGATGAGCCAGCAATGTCACCGTTCCCCAATGAAAACTCCCAAGGTTGCAAGTTTCCCTCTCATTGACAGATGTTTTCCTTTTTTTCATCAGAGGAATTAGATAACCATCATCTCATAGACCTACTGCTCACTGCATGTGCCCTTAATGCTCTGTGGGAAGTTTAGCTCAGAATGAGGATACCTGAAATCCACTGATATTATGAGTGCATGAAACTGCTGCTAAAGGTTTGGTTATAATTAGGGGATTATATAGTGTGTGATTCTCTGACAACAGAATATTCTACCATGTGTGCCATAGCCTGACATTTTAATTCATAATATAAGGAGTCTACAGCTGCAGTTGCTCTTTTCTTTATTTCAGATTGAGTTGTGTGAATAATGGAGTTTTCAATTCAATGACTGGACAAAAAAATAAAGTAAGATGAAGGGAAATGAGAATGGTGGGTTCCATTGCCCAGTGGTGCCTCATTCAATCCAAAATGGAAAAGCTTCTTTTAATTGTAGGAAGGATGTTAATTCATTTCTTGTAAAATTCTTTTTTTTAAGCCTAGACAGCTTTAAAAAATGGCACCACCATTTCAGCAGTTAAAAAAAGAAATCTGACTTATTCTGAGATTTCTTTCACTTATCTGTCCCCACATCTCACTTTTTTTTTAATCCAGAAGTATGTGTGTCAAAACTGAACCAAATTCACTTGGGTCTTCACAAGTGGAATTTTTGTTCTGCTCAAAAATTTTCTGTGCAGCGTCTCTTGATGAGGTAAGTTTTGTGATATGGCAGTTCCAATGAGTTTGTAGGATTCCATATTTACTTTTTCCTGGTACTGTAAATAGTCTCCACCTGAGTGAAATGCTGTTCAAAACATGTTCTGCTGTGCTCTGTAGTTTCAAAATTGAGCCTTGTATAAAGTAAGTTTTTGCAAATAAAGAGGAGGTGCACTGATACACTGAAAGCCCCCTCATTTCATCTGCTTTACTCACATGTGGCAAAGTCAAATATAGTAAGTAATGTCTCATATAGGAAGGTGTAAACTCCTGTTCCTTCTCACAAAGCTGAATTGTCTATGCAGAAGAAAAGTTACTATGGTAAGTGAATGAATGCACCAAGATTGTGATGCATACACAGGAAACAGATTTGTTGTGAAGAGGCAAACCTGCCATCTGATAGTAACTGGGCAGGTGGTGATTTGTGATTACTGTTCCTGAGTAGCTGAGAATTATGCATATCCTATTATGTTTGTTAACCCATCTGTCCTGCTTACCCCCCACATACTTTTATCTTGTTCTTGTCTTTAAAGCTATTAGCTATTTCTGTAAAAGACTGTAATTTACTCTTCTGAATCATGCCAGCAGTGAGTCCCCAGGCATGTCCTACCTTTCTGCATGTCCTCTGTGGCACTGACTGTGAGCAAACATTCGGTCTTTGAAAGGCAGAATGTTGCTGACATGATGCTGATACCGACTTGAGGGAGCAATCTGAATAGCTGGGTTGCTGTCCACATGAAGGTAATTTTGGGGTCACTTTTGCTATTTGAGAGCCAAGCTTTGATGTTCAGTGGAGATTTCCAAAAAGAAGACAGCTTTGTACATTTTTGGTCACTGATGTGGATTGTCAGGTGTGTTGCGATGCCATTTTGTGGGGAACCATTTCTTTGGAATATGTTTGGGCAACCAGTTTTACTTCCACTGGAAGCCACTCTTCAAGGTTCTATGTAAATTACTACCTGTGTGCAGTTATAACTATATATATTTATTCCAATCTTCTTTTTTTGTGATTTCCAGTGATACTGTGACAGTGGACCTGTTTATGATCAGGCAGATGTGTGGAGGCAGCCCTTTATCCTTTATCATCTGGAAATCCAAGGTGGCCACTCTCATCAGAATGCATAGGGAGGCCTAGGAGAGAACAAAGTCAGAATTCATTCCAGTCTAATGGAAAACAATGGCATAAGATCCAGGAAAACACAAGGCCCAGAATCCAGACAGGATTACACAGGTCAGCTCCATGTACATTGTCCAAGCCATCAGGAACCATCAGGAAGAGCTGTTGAGGTCA
This sequence comes from Dicaeum eximium, assembly GCA_013396995.1. NCBI lineage: Eukaryota > Metazoa > Chordata > Aves > Passeriformes > Dicaeidae > Dicaeum > Dicaeum eximium. Next base: position 1,045,904 of record VWZP01007814.1, on the reverse strand, counting down.
GCTGGGACCTGGCAGGCAGCAGCCCACAGTCAGCCCAGCTGTGTGCTGGTGCTTATTGTGGCAGCTGCTCTGAGGTTAGCCCAGCCCACTGGTTTTACCTGTTGCCAAATAGAGGTGGGCATAAGAAAGTCCAAAAGTGGTGTGCCTATTCGAAGCCTCAGCTTTAAACCAGCTTCATTCATTCATGATGCTGAAATGGGGTCTTCGCACCAGGGCAGTGCATGCAAATGGTCTGAAACAGGATCAGCTCTTCTCCATCCTGCTCTTCTGCTTTGATTTCCATGTTAGCTCTCATTTTTCCTTTGCCTGTGTTTTCTGTGCATGTTTGACCTTTCCTCCCAAGTCCCCTGGCCTTTTCTATTCTAAGCTGATAAGAAGGAGCTCAGAGTTGATATGCAGGAATCCCTGGACACAGCTATTTTTTCATCAGTAGTTAATTTTCCACTTCTTTTATTTCCTTTGAGATTCAATACATCTACTTTCATGCTTCTGTGATTCAGTTTGTGGAGGAGACAGACAAGGAAATGCTGAATAAATCTCTTGCCTTCTCTCTCAATCCTTTAGTCCCATTTTTGCGTAGCTCCCTTTTCTTCTCTTACTTCATATCATCACTGTTTTCACTTCTGGGTTGTTTTTTTTTGGTTCCCTAGGACTCTGGCTTAGGATAACTACAGCTGTTGAGAGAGAAGTCAGAGACAGTCATGTTTAGCCGACTAGAAGAAGTTGTGGCTCTAGCCCTCCCAGACTTGTGCTGCAGATGCTTCAGAAAGCTGCCACATGGCCTCACTCAGAAGGTCTGTTGGTCCTGGAGAGTACCAGTTCCTGAGGAGTATGAAGGGAAGGGGGGAGTGTTCTTCACAGATACCATCCCCTTCAAGCATTTAATCTTGCTGGCAGAAGACAAATTTTATTTGAGGGAAGAGGCTGCATGTTGTAGAAATGCATCCTCACCAGAAGGAGAATAGGAGGAGGGAGGTGGGTGAAAAGGAGGGACAGAAGAAGGAGAGAAAATAATTGTTGAAGAATACATTCAGGGCAGGTATCTTGGGATGCAGCTGCACTGGGAGCCCCAGGTTGAGCTCTGGGTTGGCAAGAGGCTGTGAACTTTGCATGACAAATGACACAGGGACCTACCTGTGTGCCAACCAGGGGACAGGACAGGCAGGAGCTGAGGACTTGGACTTTCCTGCCCTTAGATTGTGAAGGTATAACAGCCCGGGGTTTCCTTTGTTCAGGATACCTCCTGATGCACCAGCTTGAGCAGGCATTTTGTTATTTAGGTATTGCACTAAGATCAAATTATTTTAAGGATGGAGATGTATGAGATTCTGCTGTGGAATATCTGGTCTGACTGTGAGTGGAGAGGGGTGTACCTGAGAAGGGGCCTTGGTCCCAGCTCGGGTGCTCTGAGTGCGACTGCCTGAGTGACTGCTGCATGGCTGGACAGGCAAGTTTGCTTGACATTATGAAAATACAGTTCCTTGGGCTATGTTCTTATTATGTTCACTAATGTCCTTTTACTCAGTACAGAGGCAACAGTTTTCCATTAGGAAATACTCAGCTTAGTTTGTTGTCGCGTGTGATGAAGTGCTGTCTCATTACCGGGAGAGGGTTGGGAGCTAACTAAATGCTGTTTTGTACTAGACTCATGTTTGTGGCATCTGACTGTGTTAAAGTAGCTGATGTCACAGGCTACCAGAACCTTTCATGTCTGAGGGGAACACGTGTCGATTTCTCAGCCTAGTTGTGTGATTTTCATGAGGCATGTCTGAGGGAGCCCATATGGGCAAAGAGCTGCCAAATGTGTTTCAAACTTGTCTGGGAGAAGTCTGCTCAGCAGCCAGACAGGACTCAGACGTTGCATTCAAATAGCAGCAAGTAAATATCATTCAGATTATCTGAGCATGGGAGGATACAGGATTGTTTCACACAAGCACTATAAAGGTTTGGTTTTTTTTGTTGGTTTTTTGTTGTTGTTTTTGTTGTTGTTTGGGTTTTTTTTTATACAATAGTCCAAATGTCTCTTTGTATAATTGAAGCACTGGTGGTGAAGTCCACAAGGACAGTGCAATATGATGAGGATCAGCACTGGGCTGTTCAAGAATAAAGACTTCTTTCACATTTCTCTCACTTCACAGGTGGTCAGATGGGCTAAGAGATCAACATGTTGAAGTGTTTGAATCCAACTAATACAAACTTTGTTGCTCTTTTAAGACCACAGAAAGGAAACTGATCTTATCCACCAACTAAACTCCAGGGGTAGAAGAGTATTCACAGCAGTTTCCAATCTACCATAGTGGGATGCTAATACTGTCTATTAAAGTTTGAAGTGATTTATAATCTGAAATCTTCATTCTTAACTCACTGTTTTCCACCTAACTCAGGAATTAAAATCTCTTTCCTGGATCATCTCTCTATAATAACAAAAATAACAATGAATACCTTTCCTCAGTCTTGATTCTTTTGTGAACTCACAGGACTATAAAGAATAAATCTGTGGAGCTGATCTGATGCACAAATCCTCAGCAATGCCTAATGCTATGCCCAAGGGATTGTGAATTAGTATTGGTTTGGCTTGGCTTGCAGGAGCAACTTGTTCTCAAAGGTAAAGTCTTCAGTATGGACTGGTGAAAAACCCTGGCAGGTCAGAGGACTGTACTAACCCCAAAAGGAAGAGTGTAAGGTCCAACAATGAGATTATGTAGCTGCTTAAGAAGGCTCCAAGAGGAATTAATTCTCCATTGCTTTCTACCACAGAAAAGGAGATTTATGACACTTTTATTCAACTATGCAAACATGACCTGAGTTCCAGGGAAAGGTGTGTCTTCTGTATCTAGAAAAAGATCAGTCAATGAAACAAAATGCTTGTGTCTCAAAGACTAGTCCTTGCTATATTGTCAAATGCCAGTTATCTTGAGCTGAAGATATTCTGAGTCAAGTCAGAGCAAAAAAAATAAGTAATTCACTTTGGGCCCCAAACAGACCTGGTAGAGAAATTAATTATTTAGTGTTGTGACTGGGCCAAAAAGTTAGGGGAAACACTTGGATTTTATCCAGAACCTAATTTTTGTAGTAGTGTTGCCAAAGTAAGGCATCTATGCCTTCTCCTTTGGTATCATCTTGGTCAAATCCAAAACACTTTCTTTAATCCCCTGCAAAGTGTCAGCTGCATTTTCAGGTTAACTGCTATTAAAGTGGTTTTGTTATGTAGGCCATCAGGCACTTTTATAGCCCTAAAACACAAAAATCCTTATTTAAGGGAAGCAGGACCTAAATATCTGCCGAGTTTTCCCAAAGAGGATATGTGTTAAATCAAATAAAGGCTCTGCTATTCCTTCACTTGGCAGGAGATCAGTCACAGTTCATGCCCCAAAGATGACTTATGTTCTTGAGAGCATCTTATTGTACTAGACAATCTCAGGAGGTCTCTTTCAATCCCAAATATCCTGTGATTCTGTAATTAAGGCACTGTTGATGGCAGCTCAAACTGAGTGACCAGTTTGGCATCTTTCAAACAGACCCTTTTCACCTCCAGAGAGAGTGTGTTAAAACCTACCTTTGGTGGCTTAAAAGAGCCCATACAACTGGGTGCAAAGCTGGGACATGCTTTCTGGTTTTTCTGTTGTCTGAAAATAGGTACAATTCTGTCTGTAAGATGGATGATGCCAAAATAACACAGTTATTTACAGCCTCTTCTATTCTCCTAGCAGAGAAAGCTGAGATCAGCAAATCCTGTCTCCAGACTAGGCAGGGGTCTTGCATGTGTCCAGAGCTTTGACATGTCTAAAATGCCATCTACAGTACCAGGCAAATGGATGCTGTGTCCTTGTATAAGATGCTGCTTGATGTGCAGCTGTCAGTCTGAGGTTCATTGATTCTGACCTAGATTAAAAACAAAACTCTCAACCCAAAAGCTCAGCTGATTAGCTACTTGTGGTCTATTGTTGAAGAAATAATTTGTTCTGTGGTGTGTTTGCTTCTCCTGCAGCCAACACTCACTATTCCTCATTGAGAACTTTGGTTATTTCTGTTTTCCATCCCCTGCTTGCCACAGTTACTCTAAAGAGTAGTTCATGTCTCGTTTGGGTGAAAGTCAACAGCAATTCCATTTGCAGGACAAAATCTATCTATCTATATATATATATATGTATAATAGAAATAGATATCACTTGAGATTGTGAGCTTTATAAGTAATGGTAGCAATTCCTGAACTGGCAAGATGGGAGCTATTATGGCTGGCAGTAATGACATCTCAGTTCAGACAGATCTGGAATTCCCTGATGTGACATGAGGCCCCAAGATGAAAGAAATGCAGAGAATCAACTGCAAATTCTCATTGATGGTGGATATATAGAAAGTGGCAGTAAACATGTATATGACTAGCCCACCTAGGGTTTTAGGATTCTGTACAAGCTTTTAAAGGATTGGACATATTAGAGAGACATGCAGGCTTGCTTTAGGGTGTAGGAGTAACAAAGGGATGTTAGTTAGATTGGCTTAGGGATGTAGGAATAATAGGATGTAATTTATTTTGCTTAAGGGTGTAGAAGAAGATTTACATGGCATGGTTTAAGGCTGTAAAAGAAATAGGATTAAATTAGCCACATGAAAAATTTAGGTGTTAGGAAAAATTTCCCTTAAGTCTTGTAGCATGGTTTTCCAAAGGAAGAAATGATAATAGGACCAGGCTATTTCTGTTTGAACTTAAGAAGTCACTGGGTAAGGTTTTTTAAGCTTCTGTAGCATCTGCATGCAGAGGTGGAGACGGGGGAAAAAATAAATTAATGGGCTTTGATTGGTTTATCTGGTATAAATTTGTTAGTTTAGTTTTTGACCTTTAAGAGCCTCCTCTGTGGGTTGTTGGTTTTTTTTTTTTTGGTGGTTTGTTCTTTTTTTTGTACTGCATATGGTATGTACTTATGCATAATGTTACGGGTGAGAAATCAAGCACACAAAAGCCTCAAAAGTTAAAAAAAAGTGATTTTTCCTCCAACATTAACTTAAGTATGTTGCAAAATGTATCAAGGGCCTGTTGATAAATGGGAAAGGATTCAGAGAAGAGCTCAATGGAATGATGCAGAATTTGGAAATATGCCTCAGATTACCTAGGAAACTCAATCTATTTAGAGAAGACTGAGAAGCATCACCATAGGCCCTGTTTACCTACTTAGGAAGAAGATTGCAGCAATTTTGGCAAAGAAAATTCTGACAAGACCCAGTAGTTACATCCTGAATCACAGAAAAGACGGGGAGAGGGAGTAAGGCATTTTTCATGATGAGGATAACTTTCCATTGGGATGAAATGTCTGGAAAAATGATAGATCAGTTTTTCAAATCAAGACTGGCCTGCTATTTAAAAGACATTCTAGCTCAAACACAGGCATTTTGATACTGAAATTTTTAGGTGAATTTCAGCAGTCAGGGCTAGGAAATCAGGCAAAATCATAATTTTTTCTTCAGCTCTTAATATATACATTTCTCTTTTATGCTGCTGCTGGTACTTCAGGAATAATGTGGGTAGCTCTAAAAATGGGAAATTCCATATTTCCTTGCAAAACTTGGCACCTGTTTTGGTCTCAGGGTTACAGGGGGGGACTGCACCACCAGTGCTTATCCCTAGAGTGCAGTTTTCAGCGCACCACCACTTCCAGGATCTGACATCAGTGTTTTTCTCACTAGAAAAATCTGTGTGCCAGGGTGAACATCATCCTCACTGGCCCTGGAAGCCCATACTTGCAGGACTCTCAAAATCATGTCTTGAACAAAAAAAAAGTGATACAGATAGGGGTGTTGAAGACTCTTCCACTGGGGACTGGGCAGCAGCACAACACAAGGGTGTCATGATATCTGGGAGATGCAGTCCTAGGCTGCTGCACATCTACAGAACAACTGCCACAGAGGGTAGGGAGGAAATATGGTAAAAATGTGGGGTTTGTTCTGTCAAAATAATCATGAGTATAATGGTCTTCCTGCCAAGGTGAGCAAAGTCAGGCAAGTGGGGTTGGAAGTGAGTTAGGGTTCCACAAAGGATATGGAATTTAAGTGTTTGAGAAACCATGCTGAAATACATTTTCCATGAAGAAGCAGAAGGCAATGTGAATGGGTGGGGGAAAGTAGGAGGATGTAAAAGAGTGTTATTAAGGGAATCATGTTTCTCTACACAGGACTAGTTGCTAGTTTCTCATTTCTCTCCCTCTGGGTCCTGTGTGTTTCAGGAGTCCCCACTACCTCAGCAGGAACCTTTCCCAGCGCAGCTGATGCTGGGCCTTCAGAGGAAAGCAGTGTTTTGTCAAATGATCCCCTGTTATTAAGAATTTGTCTTCCTTCTAGGGCTTTTACCTAGAGGTTCTTCCTCTATTTTTTTCTGCTCTTTTTACTTCTCCACAGGGTGCTTAGTTTCCTTCCCCCACTCATAACAGATGATGAAATTGATATGAACTGGAAAAGAGTAAGTTTGGAAAAAGACATCCAGCAGCAGAGAGAAATGGAGAAGCCTGGACGTGTGTCTGTCAATGGAAGTGGAAGATCACTCATGAATCAGAGCTTCCAATATTAAGTCCCATGCTCTTATTAAAAAACAAGAGACAAATGGGACACATGCAGTCTTCCTTCAAGGGCTAAATCCTCAGGCTAAGAGAAAATGGAAATTGCCTTTCCCTGTCTTAGATATATCTCTGCCTATTCTGTGTTGGAATAAAAGGTTAAAATACAGTTTTCACAGTAACAGCTTGAGGCACTACAAGAGTTTATGGGACCTGTACTTTAGGGTATTATTTCTTTTCTACTTGCCATTCTATTTGTTGAGACCTGTCCCATAACTCCAAAGAGCATCATTTGCTTGAGCTGAGTATTGTCTGTCTGTTTTGACTCTACTGGATGAGTCCTGGACCCCTTTAAATTTGGTCCATTAAAGCTTTGGACCTATTAAGCATATGCACAGTGGTTTGAGGGACATTTATCATCCAGAATTTTTGTTTTTTTAAAGTATAATCCCTATTTTCCTAACACTATCTAGTGCTGTCTGCCACGTTTATTCTTTTTGGCAGTGGTTTTAGCCCCTGGCCTGTAATTTAACCCATAAGGCTATGATCTCTAATCCCAAGGCCACTTCTATTTTCCTTTAAAGCTCTATCCACTGCAGAGGGCCAGAATATGCATAGCAGAAGCAGCTGGGCCGAGAGGGATGGTATGATTCTCTACCTTCCCTTAGGAAAGAAATGAAAGACAAGCAGTAGGGGTCCAGAGGGGGAGAGAGAAGACTCTCTTTTTGCTAGCACAGAAGGATTGGCATAGAGAAATGAGCTGCCAGGGCAAAAGCTGCTGCTTCTGGGTGATAAGCCACCCAGTCAGTCAGTTGGGAGGGGTGTCCTGGAGAACAAAGGCCTTTCTGGTTTGGTGTGCTGAGAGTCAGGGTGATAAAACAGCTGGCAGAGTTAATAATGAGTTCACACCATTCCCTAGTGTGAACTGTAAGGGCTGTAAGTAGAGACTGGTGTGTGAGAGAGCTATAGGCAGGTGTTTGTGTAGGGGAAAAGGGGCTTTGGGAGAGATTGGGTAGGACCTGGTGGGTACAGACCTGAAAGCAGGAAAGCTGGACTGAATGCACTGGGTGTACTTAGAGGGAGGGGAGGGGAGGAGAAGAGGAAGCGTGTGGTAAGACAAGGTGAAACTTCACTGCAAGTGCAGGTGATGTCAATGTAAAGGGAAATAGAAAGTGTTCCCTTAGCTGGGACTGGATATTCTCTATAAGGTATGCTGTTTCATTCCCTGCTTCCTTAGTTACTCAGAGGTACCACCTCCACACAATTCTTGGCTCATAGGGCTCCTTTCACTCTTGGTGAGGTGACAAAGCAGGATCTCAGTCTCTCCCTGTCCTTGTATACCACTGTGACCTTCCCTAGCTGGATCTCGCTTGAGCACAGATACAGACCCTGCAAATGCAAATACTGCTCAGCTGCTTGTCCATAAGCTCTTCTGCAGTATAAAGCTCTTGGAAAGGAACAAGTGTTTCACACCCTGTGTTTCCAATGTGGAAGCAAGGCTGGTGAATGCTGAAATACTGAAGGATAAAAAGACAACCTCTGCAGAGCCTGATGAAAGAGGTAAATGTTTTGTCATTTTGCTTCTCCTTAGCTGCAGTCCTCTCAGAAATGCAGCCTGTGACAGATTGCTGCTGGTATGATGTGGGACTGGACCATAAGAGCATCCTCTGTCACAAGGTCATGTCAGAAGAGACTCATGTTCCTTAAGGTGCCTGCTCCAGAATTACTACTCTTGGACCAGATCCTGAAGCCTTTATTCATTCAAAATTTTCAGCATCTTGGAATGATGTTTTGCTTGAGTAACAACTGCAGGATTTTGCCCATTCATCAGCTTAAGTAATTCTACAGAAATGACATTATTTAGAGTGCTTAGCCCTGGCTTGCATACATCTTTACCAGCACAGTGATTTTAGCAACTCTAACACAGGAATTGCTTCAGAGCTTGGTAAACTTGTGGAGGGAAAATCGCCATGGGAAAATAAGAATCTACAGAAAATAGCAATGGTTCCCCCCCTCCTTTCAGTGGGCAGGTAATCTATGAGGCAGTCAGGAAAACAGCAACTTGGACATAAATTTGAATGTATTTTTTCTTCTTTGCTTTTGACAGGAGTCCTTGTATTTACAGTATTAGATGAGTTTTCTCAATGCAGTTGGGTTGGGAGGAATCTGCAGTGTCTTCCTTAGGAGAATGGATGTGTTGCTTAAGTCTCTTAGTCAGCTGGAGAATTACCAAAGGAACTGAGACAAGGACTTTGACAGCTCTGTATCCTGCCTTGATCAGAGGGCAATGCCGACTATTTCAGCAGAAATTGCAAGGTGCAAAGAACAAGGAATAATCTACCAAAGAGACTGCTGCTGCCTGACTGGTGAAAGAGTTATGCGAACCAGTAAAAATGTCATATTCTCTCTAACCTGAATGGGAGTGCTTTTACTGGTAATATCTAATACCCTTGTAATTTACTTGGTCCTCGCCTTTGTCTGCCTCAGCAGCGAGTTTCACAGGTAATGCTCTTACAGGTGGCTTTTTCTATCAGCTGAAAGTCTTTTTGTAGTTGCAAACTACTGAGAGTCTCGGAGACCTCATGTTAGGTGAAGTCTGTGATACTCTAGCTTGCAATAATTTAATTTCTTGGTGGCTAGCCCCAGTAGAGGTGAGAGGTGGCTGATTATTCCCTTAGTCTAGGGGCTAAGGGATTAGCATAAGTGGTTCAGCCACTGGCAAGCAAAGGCTACTACTGCATGTTGCTGCAGCAGTCTACAAGAGCTGCACTTGTGCAAGTCAGACGTCTCTACATGCGCTGCAGCAAGGGAGTTGACAACTGGAGAAGCCCAGTAAAGAGGAACTTTCATATTATACTGATTTACTGCAAACTACCAGGATGCAACAGTAAACTCTTCCACTCTGTTCACATTACTCTTATTTATACTTAACGTCTAATACTTTGGCTGTCATTCTTTAATCAAGATTTCTTTTAAACCTGTCTGAATTGCTTGGGGAAAACCCTGGGTAAATATTGTTATTAGTTAAGTAATAAGACACAACAGGGTGTGAAATATTACCCTATAACTCATGCCTACTCCATAGCAGTACATTGAGTGGCACAAGGCCAAATGGCTTTGTGTGTTATTTTTTTAGTTAAATCAAATTAAAAAGACACCAGCAAAGTGTCTGTGGCTGTTAAAACATGGCCATGGTGGTAGGAGGAAGAAGGGAGAAGGGTCATTTACTAAGTTGTGCTGTCAATTGCTCACTTTTTAATTTAGTGAGCGATGAAAAGTACTAAGTGAAGAGCCCTGGAGAGAGGTGTCCTTCACTTATCTAAAGGACAGATTGGACAGAAGCAGCAGCAGCGTGAGCTCTGCCATCACTCTGTGGCAGCAGGCTTGCAAGCTCCACCTCTAGTGGGTTAAAAGTGTCCATTTGCAAGATCCCATTCCAACTTTTGTCACTCGGCATGAGCTGTCATTAACTGTGGCTTAATAGGGTGCTTCCAGGACCATAAATTGCCTTGGGGGCATCTGTCAAATTGGAAGGCAAATTGAGGCTACCACTTACGAAAATCACTGGATAGATTTTTACTGATGACTTGAGATTCCAACAGTTTCCCGGGACCAAACAGCCACTGCATAAGTGAGATGGTGATGTCTTCTTTGGCTCACATGGCAAGGAAAAGGCATCAGTAATGTGTTGCACTAATGTGTTGCTAAAAGACCCTTATTAACAGTTTTCTAACTTTTTGAGCCAATCCAGGACCCCTTTTTGTTAAATTCCACTTATTGTAACACAGCGTGCAATCCTGGCCACACAGGGTGGTTACTTTGGCTGGGATTGTCAGGGCTGCACTTTGGCTGCAGAGATGAACTGGCCTCCTCTGAGCTCTCACTTCTGTTTTAGTTTAGAATGACCTTTTTATGAGTAAGTGGGTCCTGATCTCTTGCTCTGTTTAATAGCCCATTTGCTACGGGCGGGAGTCTGTTTCCAGGAATGGGCTAGTGTATCTCAGGTGGGCTGTATATTGGCCTTTAAGGAATGAACCTCTTGCACTGCAAGGAAAATGTTAAATTTTCATAGGATCTTATTTTATTTTTTTGTTTTGTTTGCTTTGTGTAGACAGCTGCTGTTGTGTCCCTTATCCAAGGCCCATTAGCTACCCAGCAGCTTCTGATTCAGACAGCCAGGCTAGAAATGTGGAAAACCATGTAAAAAGATGCTCATTAATCCTTATTTCATTCCTCCCATAGGCATTTTCCTTACATGCCCAGCATTTCTCACATGCCGGACTCCCAGTGCAACAGGAGACTTCCATTTGCTTTAGTCTGTAAAAGCCCAAGCAGTTTATTTGTGGAAGTTGCTGTGCTGCTCATTCTCTGATGTGGGGCAGATTCAGTGCCTGAATCTAGTCTAGTAAGTCTAGAGAAGGGGAAGGAAACTTTTTTCCCCCTTCTCCATAGAAAACACTTCCTCCCTTGAGAATAGGACACGAAGGTTAACAAAATGCTTTCTCCCTGTGGTTTGAGCCTGGGACAATTCCCAGAGAGGCTCTGTGTCCTTTACATGTGCTCATGTGTCTATGTTGGCTTGCATTTAGCACAAGGATACATCAATATTCCTGATGACAATAAATACAGCTATTAGGATGAGTCGAGAGCTTATCTTAATTGGGTAACAGATGAGCAGGCGTATGTTGCTGTTGAATCCATCAGCATTAACTGGGCAGAGGTAAGTTTGATCAATACTGACACTTGAGTGCATGGGTAGCCACTGGAAAATATTAATTTACAATCATGACCGGCACCTCTCATTAACCAGAAATGTGTTAACCCTAATTGGTTCAACAGGGCCCTGCTGCACCGCACTGTGCTGCTCACAGCCTTTCTTCCAGGGCCTGAGACAGTTTCCTGCGGATGGGAACTTGATGGTGCTCAAGTTTGTGCTTTGGGTGGCCGGGCTGGCAGCTGAACTGCAGCATCCATCAGGCCAGGAAGGTATGCAGTGCACACCCACCTGGGTATGCAGCCCATATGGCTGGGCAGACATGGAGAGCTACAAATTTGTCTGCTCATGCCTTGTGGCCAGCCTGAATAGGAATTAGGCTGAGTAGGAGCGACACTGATTTATACCATCTGCAAGTCTGCACCGCAAATCCATGAGCATCCGTATCCTCTGTGCCTGTGTGTGCACTGGGGGGTTACACTCAGATATGGACTGAGCACACTTGTGGTAGCATTAGGCTGCCCTCAGAACTGTCATGGTATGTAAACAACGCTGCTTTTAATGGGAAAACTGTATATATGTGTGTGTATGTATGGAATACTTATGAGGGTGTGTGAAAAATGTTTCTTGTGCTGTAATGCCAGCAATGACAATTTGTTTTCTTTACCTCAACAAAATCCTCACAACCATCCATTCAAAGCAGTCGTCTTTGGCATGTGCCATAAATATGCATAGAGTGAATACAAATATGAGCTGTAAGAGTTGAAATCATCTTGTAATTAAGGTCTATGCCTGACAGTAAGGAAAGCTGAATTTGCTGTTAGACCTTCAGTATCTGTGGAGATAAGACTGCTGTCCACATCCACCAAGGAAAGAATGAGAAATGATGGGCTTAAATTGTAACCTAGATCCTCTTGCTCCATATTAGGAATAACTTTCTAGCAGTAAGAATAGACATGCAGTAAAATAGATTGCCTGAGAAAGTTATCGAATTTCTTCTTTGAAAAAAAAAATTAAAAATTCGAGTTTGACAGATATCTGTTGGAACTAGTTAAGGGAAGAAAAAAAAGGAGGGGTGTGTGTTTTGGAATTCTTTTCACTTTTGTGTTCTGCTGCTTTTAGAAGCATAGATGAGTCTCTGCTTCTTCAGCTGAACATGGTTGGATGTCAGCACTGACTATGCTTACAGTAACATACTTTGCTACAAATATATCTGTAAACTCAGCTGGCCTTAATCCCTGTTCTCTGTTTTAATGGTCAAGCTTAAATAATGGCCTTTGCCAGTCATCATAATTTGATTGCTGCCCTTTGATTCTGGGACCTGCAATGAAAGACACGAGGCAGAAGGAAGCAGTTTCTTAGTCAAATGATTTTCAAGATCAAGAAAGATTTTTTTCTCTTCAAACTTTTTTCTACTTGTGATTTCTCAACTCCTTAATCTTTCTTTCTTGTTTTAATGGTGAAGGGTGTTATAAAGTTTTTAGTAAAAATTCAATCCACATGTATTAGCAGATGAAAATATTTGATTCTTGCCCTGTTACCTGGATCATGATTGCCCAGTCCCATCCAAGTCCACAGCACTCTTTTGGCCTTATCAGCTCCCAGATTAACCCAGCAATTTGTTTTTGGCACTCAGATGTCTGTATCATAATTGATTTCCAAACCAGTAGCCATTAAAAGAAAAAAACTTACTTCTATATAATTCCAGAGGACAGTCAACCATTGTCTCCTCCCTTTTGTGTAACAAAAACTTAATGCTCCCTTGTGAAGTTAAAAAGATGATTTTGTCTTCCCGTTTCATCAGAGGATGCTGTGTGGGGATGCCTGAAACCCAGGGAATATGAAGAAGAGCAACAACAACCTGCAAAGAAACACTTTCCAGTAGCTGACCGTTTGCGTGTATGAATAATTCCAGTGAGGCTGTCTGAAAGATTTATTATTTGGCAAAAAGAAAAGGAACAACTGTTGGCTTGTTTGAATGTCTCCACAGTGAATGAGTATGGCATATGGAGATGGAGAAACAAGGTCAGACTCTCTCATATCTAACTCTTGCTTACCTGTAGCCTGGATACTTGGTATTTATAATATTTGTACCACTGCTGTTTCTTGGAGCGTCTTTCACAGAAGCTCAATGGGGAGTTTTCTGACAGTTGTGTATTGAAGACTTTCAGTTTGTGAAATCACAAGAATGTTCTGGGTTGTTTTGGATTTTTTTATGTAACGTTTTTGGAAAGGAGCTTTTGATCTCAGCTGGGAATTTTTGATGAAAGAGATCAGCTGGACCTGAAAATCAAACAGCATGGTGGCCAAGCGTTTAACCAAAGAAGCTGGAAGTCACATAGAAGCCCTTACTCTAGCCCTGTTCCTAGAAGCCAAGACTTTTCTGAGGTTTTTTTTGAGTATTTTGTTGGTTTTTTTGGTGTTTTTTTTTTTTTTTTAACCAGTTGATGTACTTTCCTAGTTTGCCTAAGTGGCGTTGTGGGGGAGGGGGGCTATTAGACTCTGTATTACCTGTCTCGATAGCTGTCAAGTGAGGAGGAGATTGGCTGTGTAGGCCTGCTGGAGCACTCACCTGGGATGTGGGAGGTGGCAAATACAGGAACAAGAACAAAGACTTTCCCCATCCAGCCAAATGCCTACCTATTTGTTAAACTTGAATAATTGCCTCTTGTTTTCGAAAAACACCTTCGACAGGTCTTGTTGTTTTTTTCCCTCCAGAGGGCAATGACTCATTGTCTGACTGACTCAGAAGCTCCTCAGTCTCACACTTGCCTGCCAGGGAATTTATGCTGAGGTATCTGGTTGGCTCTTGCAGCTCTGGAAGTGAAGAGTTCCCTAGAATATGTAAAAGCCATAAACCACACTGAGGTCATCTGATCAGCTTCACTCTATTAGCACCCTACTGAGCATGTCTGGATCCTCTGGGCTGCTCAAAGTGGTTTTGGTGGAGAGTTTATACGTGAGAGACCAGCAATAGGAGATGTGTGATGATGTAGGCCATCTGTAGCTTTCTGGTGTATGTTCCCACAAAATTCGGTCCTCATAGATGGAAATAATCTGTGACAAGGGGCCATCCATGTCCTTTCAGGGGAACTCCAGATGTGCTTAAAGGTCTGGGAGTGCTGCATTAATTCTTTTTGGTGTGTTGATGGGGCCTCTCACGATGCCCAAAGGATACTCTAAGTCAAGGTAGGCAGCTAGAGAATTTGACCCAGGAGGTGTTGGCAGAAAGGACTAAGAAGGATATCTATGAAGACACGGTGGCTTTGTCCTAGCCTGCTTTGCTTCCAGCTGCATTATGTGTGTTGTGTAATGAAAACTTTTGGCAACATGAGAAAATAGTATGGAAATAGCATTTTCTGGCCATTGCTAGCTTGCTGCTCTCTCTTTTCAGAGCAACATTTACTTCAGAGACAGTTGAAGCAGATAAGCCATTGGTATTGGGGATAGTGAAAGGAAATGAGATAAAGTCTCATGAAAACAAGTGTTGGCAGTCAATGGAATTGTACTTCCTTTTTGCTAGGTCTGGATCTGGCATTGTGTCTCACAAGCCTTAAGAGATTTATTACCTCTTTGACTTGATCTGTGGCACAAGATTTATGGCCAAAAGTGCCCAGGAACAGCACTTCTCTCACTGTTTACCAGCATTCTATCTACCCAACACAAAAATGCCCACTAAGACAGGAATTCTCATGTAGTGGGCATCTCTTAGGCCAGGGAGCTCAGCTCTCTCCATGCTGGAAGTGTAAGGTTCAAAGGGAGGCCCTGTGCCCACACAAGGAACCTGGGGAATGGCTCCCTGAAGGAGATCTAGATTGAGAGCGAATACCAGCTTCTCAAAGGCAGATTAAATCATTGTGAGGGTGTTCACATCTTCTTCCCACACAGAAGGGCCGTGGCTGGCAGAGCTCAGGAGTGAGGGGACTTACCTGTCTGGCACTTCTGATATGGTCATGAGCTGGTGATCTGAAAGGATGTATGGTGGAGACATGAGAGCTGCTCTTCCGCTGGCTACACAGTGAATTGAAAGCTCTTGTCCAGTGAACACCATGCCTCTTTTTTGAGTCTTCAGCCCAGTCCACCTCTACAAAGGCTCAGGACTTTAATTCAGAGATGCCCTATAACTGGCACTTCCGTATTTTACAAAGTTTCTGTTAGTGATAGAGCCACAGAATTATGGGCATTTTTATTGATCGTTCCAGAAGTCCTTGAACATGCCAGCCTTTTCAAAACACAGAGAACTCTCCTCTGTAATTCCCAATGTTCTGTTTAAGGCAAAAGCTGCCTTAACATGTAATGCCAGGGCTCTAATGTGATTGACCTCATCTATCTCATCTCTCCTCTGGGACTCTAGGTGTGTCCATAAAGCTGTGTATTCACAGATGGGGACCTGTGACCATTTCTCCAAGCTGAGGAGTTAAGTCATTCTACCTAAACCTGATAGGGGCAGATACTGGATCTGGGTTGTTGGGTTTGGACCAGTTTAGGTAGCTGCAGATTACTATTAGATGAGACGGCAGGAGCCAGGGCAGGAAAAGGACAGTGGAGCAATTCTTCAATTCATGATGGAGTGTAGAATCTGCCTGATTTGGATTTTCTGAGCTGCTGCACTCTTAAGTCCACCTGAGTTGATGGCTGCCTTGCCACTCAAACTGTGGCTTAACTGAGTGGAATTTTATTTCCTGAGTGTACAATAAAAAGCACAAAGGTTACCGTATCTGTTGAATCACAAGAAAAAGGAAGAGGGTTCGGTAAGGGGAATGGAGAAAGAAACTTCCAACACACACAGTTCATCTCCAGATTGACAGACAATAGGAAAAGGGTCATAGAGGGTTTCAAAGCAATTTATGGCCTCTATTTCATCATTACTGGTATTTCCAGAGCACAGTAACAACTGCCATCATTCCAGACCCATTGCTTCCCTCTTGTTGTTGTTTTGTTTTTTTTTTTTAATGTTGGCTTCACTACTTTTTTCATCTACCTCTTATGTGACTTTTTCCCCCATTATATTATGTTTTTGTCACTGAATTGCTAGAGACCCCCTGGATGCTATACAAGATGACAGTTCCTGAGCAGTCAAGAAGAAGAACAGTGGTCAAATAGAATGACAGAAGCACAAAAAAAGGAGGAAAGAGAAGAGAAGCCCTCCAGAGCTTTCATTTCACTTCCTTTATTTTGTCTGCTTGCAGGGGCAATGTAAACAGGAGAAAAATGACAACAGACTGCTTCACTTCTAATGACATCAAACGGTTTGAATCTGACATTGATGGGGAACTTGGAGAAACTACCATCAATCCCTCAAATCTTTTCCCACTGCCCTCCATCTGGAGGAAGCTATCACCCAGGCATGGCTCAGCAAATTCTTCACCTCTATCTGTAGTCCTGGAATAGCGTCTGACACACACAAGAAAAATATAAGGTGAGTCAACATTGCTGCTATATTAAAGAACAAGCATAAAAGTTCAAGTTTTTTTGAGGTTTCATTCTCCACATGACCTCCAGCAAACTTAGCCTGTTGGAAAGATTCAGTGTTTTTCAAGGTCAGCTGAAGCTCTGCCTACATTAAAGAAGTTGGCATCCATGCAATTACATCAATACAGAGCACGTTTTCTTAATGTAGAAAGGGCCTTGCTGTCCTTTCAGAAATGAATCCTGCATGTAGATCTTTCTGAAGAGAAAACTATGAATAAAGCAAATATAGACTTTACAGACATAACACGTTTTCTTCTTAATGGAGAAACTTTTGGTGTTGAGGAAACTAGAATTTTTTTTTTTACTTTCACAAGATTTCCATTGCTAGAAAATGTTTTCCGAATGACATATAATTTTCCCACAGAAGCATTTTCTGCTGACAAGTGATCTAGTCATTCTGAATTTCAGGAAAACAAAGATGCTTATTGAGAAACTGAGACACAATTAAAAACTGAGATGTGAAAGGAAATTCACTGTTCTGCCTTGAATGTCCTGACTCACCAGAGCTGTAAGATCTCTCTATTACCAGCTGTGTACAGAAGATCTTCATTATTTCTTTTGCAGGAATGATGAGGGAGAATTCAGAATGGGAAGCTGTAGGATCTCTGGATGCTATTTAAAAAAAATTAACTTTGCTTCTCCCCCAGAATTTAATTTCCAAATGGGAGATGCAGCCAAAGAGTGGACTTGTCTGGGGTCTGCTGTCTCTTACAGGGGTAGATCAGAAGTTGCTCTTTTCCTTCACCTGCTTCATACCTTATTATTCCACAAGAAGGATTCAGATCCATATTCATCCACTTGAAAGTGGCTGGTACCTGGACTGACAAGAGAGAGCAGGCTTTAAGTGACATCATTTTTTTGTGTCCTCTGATTCACAAATCATAAATGCACTTTCATTCAGACAGCATGAACCAGAGGATGATGAAAACATGTTACCATCGTCATTCCTTTGTAGGCAGGTAGTACTGGCAATGAAAACGTTTTCAATAGTACTGATAACTGGAATTTAAGGATCAAGAGGTTGGAGAGTGTTTTTTCAATAATCCTAACAAGTGATTTTGACTGACTATGGTGAAAGCAACATGATGAATTGTAACTACAGTCCCTGGAAAGTCTTCTTGTGTACCTCTTATGCATTCCCCATCTTGCACCTCACTGTCAGCTCCTCTTGGCTTAGAGAAGAGTCACTGAGGATTTGCATTCATCCAAGAGAGTCTATTTTTTCCTTTCATTCAAGTTGTTTGATGTTCCCTTGCACCTTTTCTCAATAACAACAGAACTGCGTACCATACTCCTATATTCACTGACAACCACAGCTTCAGCTGAAGTTTTCTTTATGTGCCTGCTCATTCACAACTGTCAACTTTAATAACAATATCAAAATATTCTCAGATTACCTATTTGATTGGAGCAAACAGAGAGAACTAATTGCCAGACATTACTCCACAAGGGAAAGCCAATGTGAATTCTGTTTTGCTTAACTGATGCCTAACTTTGTGCCTTTTGAAACTATTATGCCTAGGTTAAGCTTAGTGATGCTTCAGTAAATATCCTTGCTTTACAGAGTATGTCATGAGACTGGACAGTCATATGTCTATCATTTAAATGGCTCTCACAATAATTCTGTATTTTTAGGAAAAGCTTCCTGTTCTGTTGTAGGCCACATATAATGGCAACCTGAACCCATCTAATACAACTGTACCATTACTACTTTGCTCCCTTTGTGTGTATGCCATTATGACTTTTTTTTTCCCTCCTGGCCTAATGTGGAATATTCTGGGCCAACAAATCAGTGAAGGATTTCGTTGAAGGTAGTCTGAGCCCCGTTTCTTGGGCATGGTTTCCCAGTCATGACAATGCTTGGTTTTCCATCCACTTAGTATAACATTACCACGTCCTACCCTGTTCATAATAATAGCACAGTTTCTCCAAGTTCTGTAGCTGATGCAAAAGGATGGCAAGGGATGTCTTCAGTGCAGGTATATAACCTAGCTCCTGGCTGCCTAGAGGCACTCTGGGCTTTGCTCTCTTCCTCTGTGGCAATTTTGATATTAGAGTGACTGAGTGAGTACCTTCTTCCTATCTCTGTGATCTGTGTGTGTACAAAGAAGATGATCTTCTGCAATTTAGTTTATCTCCTGCTAAAGCAGACTATAGCCAGGTAACTACTTTTCACAATGCCATCCAATCAGTCGTGTTGACACTCTGGTGTCACCTTTGTGACAGCTACTTCATAGAGATAACAGAATGCTGGTAGCCAATTAGATTTTGCTGATAGCGATACCACTGAGTCTGTCCAAGGGGGAGACTGTGCACACCCACAGCTTGACAATAATAATATAATTGTAATGGCAAAGCCCAGAGAAGCTAGCGTAGCAACCTATTATAGGTAGATGCATATCTACAACCCCATTGCAGGGTAGGGGCATACAAGGGACTAGATAGTCTTTGAGGATCTCAACTCAAGCCATTCATACCAGGAAACTTTAAAAGTGTTAGTCTGGTCATAAATTATTTTCAGAAAATTAACTAAGAAGAATGAGCTTCAGGGCTGACATCTTTCCTCTCACACGAGGCAGGGGAACAGCCACTCTGTCCACATTGCACTTTCCTTTCCTGTGACAGATAAGCAGGAACTGCTCTGTGCTATGTCCCCAGATGGCAAGCAGGTAATTCTCTCTCGTGTGCCACTCATAAAGGCAGCAGGGAAATGCAAGAGGCTGCAAGCAGCACAATTTTTCTGGCCACCACGAGAGCCCTGTGTGCTGAGTCACCTCACACGTACTCAGGGAACAGCCAAGCGTGGCCGCTCAGAGTGGGTGTTCTAAATCATTGTAACCTTTTGCAATGTTTTAAGTTTGCTGCTTTAAAAAAGAATAAATCTATTTCGTTTCTACTTCTGAATTTCTTCTTTATACTCTAGTGCGCTCTTTGCAGAAGCAAGAACTATAGACATGTACTCTGGGGAGACAGGTTATTTCTCTAGAATGAAATGAAAAATATTCCCCATGGTTTTTCTTGAATAGGGATGCAAAAATGCTGGTCCTCTGCCTTTGTTATTTTCTTGCATCCTTGTCTCTACAAAAGAGGGATGCACCCTCTCTTGCAATTAATCTTCATGATTCCAAAGGTAGGTGAAGGTATTTCCAGTTATTTGTTCTTGGCTTGGGGAAGTTTGGAATTAACTGTCCAAATCAGGTCATCCGTCTAGAAAAGCTTTTCTAAACCCTCTGTTAAATGCTTTATATCCAACAACTGGTATGGAAAAACTTGAATATGCTTCCTCATGTGCACATCCACCTCCCTTGCAATCTTCATTGCTCCTTGTTGTTGTAATTGCAGTTTTAAGTGAATGCCCAGTTGCCACGTGTACAGCTGCACATGAGAGTGTGGATGGTATAGGTGGTTGTGTTCCCCGCTCCCCACCTCACCCAGGCAGGTTTTCATCCTGGCTTTTGAAATCACACCAAAGCTCGTTCGTCTTCATCAGCCCTGGCAGATAAATCATACTCACAGTCGTGCAGCTGCACTCATGGCTGGCAATGGGGTATATTTTTCATAGTGTGGTAAAGGCAAGAGTCCTCCTGCGTCCCTGTAAATTGAGTAGCGTGTCTGTTTCAAATGAGGAGATGAGCAGAGACACAGTTATCTGGGGCACGTGCTAGATGGAGCTGCTGTTCATGCTCAAGGCAGCCTGTACCATGCCTCTTGGCTGCCTGAGAGACTTGTGACTCCAAGCTGCTTACTTGCAGAGCCTTGCCCTATCTTGTGCTTCTCTTGTGTGATATTTTGAAATTTTCATGTTAAAATTAATGTTTTTTCTCTACTGGTGGAGAAAGTATCACTTCTGGTTTTGTATGGAGCATTTGAAAACTTGGATTATTTCGAAGACAAGGGTAAGTGAATATTTTTCCTTGTTTTCACTTGGGGGCTAAAGTGACTCAGGACACATGCTCATGAGGCCAACCCATAATGGCTCAGGAAAGAGCTCGGGTTATGGTTATCCTGCAGTCACACAGTGGCAGCTTTAACATCCCAGTTGCTTCATCCTCCCCTGAACATTGCTTTGTGTTTTGTAGGGCCTATCACAGAGACAGCTGAGTAAAGGGAGGTGTTCTGGGTTTAAATTAATCTCAGGGAATTTCAGTGAAAAGTATGTTTTAGAGCTGTAACCTCACAAACAGGTGAGAGGCTTCCAGAGTCCCATTAAACAAGCAGAGAGGATGAGTGACCTTGAGCTGTGCTCTGCTCCATCCTGGCAGAAGCTGCACTGCCTCCAGCTCCCTCTCACCTGTGCCATACCTGCCTTCCCCATGCAAAGCCCTTCCATACAGGATAAAGCTGGCAGGCACAGAGCAGTCTCATGCAAGGCTGTTTGCAGTATGAGAGGCACATGAGCTCAAACATACCCTGAAAAGGAATCTATGCTTTTCCAGGCATATAATAAATGCAAGAAGGGGTGAAATGTTGTGGGTAAATGTTTCAGACTACTACTCTGTTCTCAGACATAAGGTACTGGGACCAACACAAGGGGGTAGCTGTGTGTAATCCTGCTTTAAATGTGAAGGCAGAACCCAGATTATAGTGCTGAGTGCTCTGAGGCACTACTGCTCTGTTATTTCCAACACTGTGTGTTTAGGGAAACTGAAGGAAGGCTGAGACTCAGTCCATTCTCAGTAAGGAGAAGAAAGATGCAGAGATAGTCAGTCCCAAAGTGGGCCTGCAGCAAGGCGGTCATGGAGAGAAGCTATCCTTCCCCCAAATTGGGGGTAGGAGGGTAGCCTGAGCAACAGAAACCTGTCAAGATAGTAACTAATAACAATTAATAATTTATTGTACATCAAATAGCTCTTTTCCTCCTGGTTTCCAAAAGCTCTTTACAGACTATATATAGCGACTGCATTACAGTGTGGTATGCACTTTTCAGCATCATGGTTTAGGAAAAGCCCTGCTGCTGAGGCACAGTGGAGCCCCATCAGCCCAGAGGAACACTAGGGAAAGATTTTCACCCTCAATCCTGCCTGCTTCGCTGTTTAAAAGAAAAGAATAAAAAGACGTGCACTGGAGCAATCATTTGATGAGTACAAAGAAGGCAGAGCATTGTATGGGTGTTATTTCTTCCTGCCTACAGAGACAGGCTGTCCCAATAAATTCAATTGCATAGACACTGAGAGAAGGAGGACGGGGGTTGAAGGAAACAAATGCATTTTAGAAAGCCTATGATAATGACTTAAAATTGCTTTTCTTCATAATTGCAATTTTAAGAGCTGACATCTAGTGATAAGCCAAGTGCTGGATGTTGATGGCTCACAGAACATGGGGTCTTAAACACTGGCTGTTAAACTAATTCTTACCTATCCTTGGATTTCTTCAATTCAGAAAGAGGATGATGCTGCTTCTAAGGCAGTTGGTGGAAGGTGAATTAGGAGCAGCACATGTGAACACCCCAAAAGAGCAGGTCTGCTGGCAGACACACTGTCATGCATTGTCCCATTTTCTCATTGCATCTGAATTTGTTCATCTCTGCCCCAAAGGGCTGCCTTGCCTTCCCTTCCCTGAGGGAGCACACAGAGCAGACAACCTGAAGGGCAGAGCCCAGCACTAGAGGACAGGAGGTGCAGAAGCATATGCCTCCCCGAGAGGACTGCAGGCAGTGTAATGCTTGTAAAAAAGCAATTAAAAGAGCTGAGCAAACAAATGATAAATAATGTAGTAGGAGTTGCTGTAATGAACCTACTTAGAAAGCTGGCCCTTAGGCCAGCCTCAAGTTCCCTGAACCTGAGCAGGAGAAACCCCACCTCTTACAACTACCCAGTACATAAAGTCACTTTGGAGGAGCAATTAGGGAAGAAGCTGCTTACTCCATTGCTCTTCAATCATATGCTGTTAAGTTTAGGGGGTGATGGGAAACCCCAGTGGATTGACTGAGGCTGCTTTTTGTAAGTGAAAGCTTACTTATGTAAATGTGTTTAAGAGGTTCCTTTCAGTGAAACTGTTTGGTACATTTCCTGAAAAGAGCTAATGGAAAACCTCTCCTTAAAGATGATGAAGTTAAGACTGTGTTATGGATTTCACCTGTGGATGCCTGAAACTCAGGTGACCAGTTACAGAGATTATCTCTACAGGGTATGGCCCTGTTAGATACAAATGCTGAACTGTCAGGAGACTTCCCATTTCCTGATTGTTTCATTAGGCTTTGATAGACATGTAGTGCTTTGAGTGCATTTTGGGTTGTAGTTCTTGCCTAAGTCAGTTGCAACTATGAGATGATGGGATTTTCTTGGGTTTTTTTCCCTTTTCTCCTATGCTTAGATTTATAATTATGAAGCTCTCCATTCCTATGGAGAGACTGATTTTGTCATGGAGCTTGCAGTTACTATTAGCAATAAGTGGTCCTCACAGCTTTGTGCCAAGGGGATTGGAAATGAACTGATGTTGGAAAGAGATTAGTGAAAAAAATGTGGCCTGGCTTGAAAGCCTCACCTAAGCTTCCGTTCAGTTTGTGCTTGGGAGGAGGGCAAGGAAACTTTGTCTTCAGACTGCAATCCTTGTATACTGCTCTTGCAGCAGCTTTGAGGTTTTGGTAAGAGGGCA
This sequence comes from Dicaeum eximium, assembly GCA_013396995.1. Classification (NCBI taxonomy): domain Eukaryota; kingdom Metazoa; phylum Chordata; class Aves; order Passeriformes; family Dicaeidae; genus Dicaeum; species Dicaeum eximium. Next base: position 1,022,582 of record VWZP01007814.1, on the reverse strand, counting down.
TGGATTCTCCCATGTCCTGGAGAATAATGAAGAAAACTGGAGTAGTTCACTCCAACTTTTCCTGCCAGGCTGTGTGTGCCTCAGGAAAGGACAGGAAACATCACTGAGTATTGGAAGGGAGGCTCTGGGAGGCTGCAGTCAGGTGAAATAGCAGCTTCTATGTGGTCCAGCTAGTGAAAATAGTGGCATGAGCCCAAGTAATTCCTGGGACAGTGTCCTCTGCCTTGTTGAACTGGGCAGTCCCATTTGGGCACTGCCATTTGATTATTTCATGGTGCTGACACCTCCCCCTAAATACTGATTTATCCTAACACAACGATGATGATGTTTAATGTCAGTGGGATATGCAACTTAGGGTGGATTTTCTCTTTATTTACACCATCCCTCATGATCTCATTGTGGGGCTGAACCCTGTTTCTGGGTGAATTTGTCCCCAGAATGCAGCACCCCTTTGGCTGTGGTCCTCTATGCCACTTGCATCCTTCTTCACTCAGCTGTAACCTGCAAGATCCCCATTGACACATCTTGTGGCATCTGCTGTCTGCTCCAGCACTTTCCTGGAGAAGGGAGCATATTTCAGCCCTTCCACTCCAATGGAGCGGAGAGTCCCCAAAGCGTGGAGAGGGAGGAAATAGAAGCAGACAAGGAGGAGGATCTTTCAGTGGGGCAGGCAGTGCAGAAAGTGATACCAGACTCATAGAGAAGATGCTGTAGCACTGCAGTAGCCCCTGTTGGTTTTCTCATCTAAGATCTAGGCTCCTTGGTGAGCAAGACAAAATCTAACTGAATCTGTTGCTTTTGTTCACCTCCTTACCTTGTACTTGTTCTCTTGTCCAACTGTTTCCATTTCTCTCTTCTGACTGTTTATTAATCTCTTGGTTTTCCTCCAGTCTCACACATTTCTTCCATTCCAATTCACAGACCCAATATCCCGACAAACACTTCATCCAAGCTGAGCTTCTTCCCTATCTCTAGATTCTGAACCTTTTCTTGTAACCATCCCTGTAAGGGTTCTTAGAACTGATCTGAGTGTTTTGCCACCTACTGATACGTTGTGTCTTATCAATTGAGATACTCCTGCTGCTGATTATTTGGCATACAGATGTCCCTGCTCTTTACTGAAGAAACCAGACCTGTGTGTCTCTCAGGAACTTGGGGAGAACAGCAGTGTTTGTACAGAGCAGTCTCAGTTGGACAAAACCTTAAAAGTACATTCCCTCTAGATCTAACATCATTCTTGAGGCACAGCATGTGGACTTTTACTTCATAGTTTTCTGTCACGGTAATTTTATCTGTATTTTTCTTGGCTGTATTGATGGCATATTTCTGGTGTAAAGCCTGTGGTCCTGCCAAATGTCATGTTCTTGCTGCCCCTTTGAGACCATAGAGCCTCCCTCAAAGTTGAAAACTACCAACTTTCCTTGTGCTTCTTTATAGCATCTCAAACAGTAGCTGAGATTTTGCAGAGAGGAACAAAATTGAAGGGGATGGGGGGTAACCCAATGCAATAACTCCAGTGTTCAGTGCAATACTTCACTCCTATAAATTAAGTCTTGGAAGTTTTTAAGGAACTAAAGCAATGATGCATCAGATGCTATATCTACAGGCCTACCTGTAACAAATATTTTTAATATCAGCTTTGTTTCGAGGATATGCTTCTACAAGAGACTGTTATGGGACACCTACTGTACTAGAAGGGTTTGGGATAGTCCTGGCCCATTGTCTTCCTTGCACCAGAAGCTTGGCTTTTTTCAGAGGTTGGGACGTGAGACAGTGAGAGGGAAAATTTAGGGGACCAGGGAATGCTGGGTGGAAAATGTTCACTCAGATTATTGCATTGCTCAGGCCTGATCTTTGCTTTGAATCCATGACATTTTTTCTCAAGTCTCTGGAGAGAGACTCTGTTTCTGCCTCCCCTGTGTCCCCTGCTGCTCTCTGTAGCACAGCCTGTGAGGGGCTGTGAGCAGCATGTGAGGACGGCTCAGTGCACACACTTGCTGCATGGACTGGTCCCTTCTCTTTCATCCCCATCCTGGTGGCCACATCACGTGCTTTTCCCAGAGCTCTGTAGCTTTTGCACACTCTTTTTACATAGCCCAGGGCAGGGAGCTGGTAGGATGGGATGGAGAAGATGGTGACAGCAGGAAAGAAGGAGGAAATGGGAAGGAGGGAGGAAACAGTGGGGGCTTGGGGAGAGATCATTGCCTCTGATCTACTATGAATTCCCCTGGGAGACAGCCAGTAGGCTGGAAAGTGAATGATAGCCAAACCAGATGAGGAATTCTTCTGCATTCCTGATGTATTTTATTCTCGACAGGCATTTAGTTTCTTTAACTATCAAACTAACTATTTCTCATATATATATTACATAAGCTGTGAAAGATAAGGCACACACACCATCAATCAACTCTCCTGTCAGAATCTCTTTACCTAGTCTTTCTTTTTTTGTTTTTTAATGCCTTCAACTCTTCCTTAAATGATTCTCAAAAAAAGGTTATTGTTATGGAAAGCTGACCAAAATGTAACTGAAGGACCATTTAACCACTCCACAAATCAGAGAGGAAAAAAAAAAGAAAGACCGGGCTGTGATACTGTTTTGAAGCTGGGTATAGAAAATAATGGAACACTGCTGTATGGGGTTGTTTCTATCAGTTGAGAGAACTCCTTCCATATGAAACATATTTGTCTGGGCTCCTTAGAAATCTAGCACTGGGAAGGTGGAATATGAGCTCTTCAGGATCACAGGAACTGCTAATTCACCAAGAAACCTTCTTCACCTTTGAGCACAGAGAATAATTTTCTTTCATTTTTCACGCTGATCAACATACGACATCTGCACCCACAGAAAGAATAGAATCACAGAATCCGTCAGTTTGGCTGGAAAAGACCTTTAAGATCTTTGGGTCCAGGAAGACACACTGCTGTTATCTGTCTGGGCCCACTGGCTGGATTGTGTAGAGAAAGGGAAATGTGCATGAGCACAGAGAGAAGCTTTCTTCCATGTATTTCCAGATCTGTGTTGCCTCTGCCCACGCCAGCCTGACCCAGCCTCCACACAGAGTGTGGTGGAGTCCTGGTGTGATCTTGCCTTTGCACTGACTCTCCCACGAAGCACTCCAGTGAAAGAAATGGTCAGAGCCTTCTTTATTAACGTCACTATCTTTCTGGCACATAGATTAAAGAGAAAAATGAAAAAAGGCAACAAGACTCATGGATCACCCTGTAATTTCTAAATGCATTTGCTACTTAGTCTGTGTGCCTGTGAGACTTCATGCAATACATTGTTGTTCTCCATAACCCCTTGAAGCAACTGCACTGTAATTGCAGATTATTTGAGATTCAATATGGAACTTCCAATGTGGTGAGAAGGAACAATGCAGCCCCATTCAATTTTTGGATCTCAATTTCAGAGTTGCTGAGTATCTAGTGTACTGTCTAAAACCAGAAAGAGTGATGACACTCTGAGAACCAGGATGGCCCTTGTATTTTTTCTTTTCTGATTTCACCTTAAATTAACCAGACATTTTTTTTTCTGTGCTTCTTAACTCAGCCTTTTATTATGTTTGATAGAGTGAAAGAATGTTTTTTTCCTCCCCTTGTATCTTGCACAATGGAGAACATAATGCTTTTGCTTTGAAGTCTTTGCTGCTATCCTGCCTACAAAGTCAGGCCTATCTTTTGGTTTCTAGTTTAATTAAATGTGCCTACATGGAACAAGAAAGCTGTCATGAAGAGCCTGAAATGGCCTCTTCCTCTTATGATAGCACACAGCCTCTGACTACTTTGGATTAAGTTCACCTTGTACTGGCATATTCTGGATTTTGTAGCATGCCTGGCTTGTTTTATGTGCAGGGAACAGTAAGAAAAATTGTGGTTATTCTCTGGGCTAAGGTCCTTTGCTGTCAATCTGAAATGACTGGGTTGTTGCAGCAATTCTTTGTCTTTCTGCCTACACCAGAAGAACTAGCTGACCTCAACCAAGCTTAACTGAAGGTGCTTTCTTCAGCCAAGTCTTGCAAGTAATAGTTGAGCATACCTGGGTTGCTCTGAACTGGGTGTTCCTTGAAATAATGCCAGAGCTGTAGAAACTGAAGTCTTCTAAGTAACACAATGTTGTAATGCTTTTCTTTATCCATGTAATTTAGAGCATCTCTGTGTGTTTCTAGTAATTCTCAATGGAGTGTTCTGTCACCATTTGCTGGACAGCGTCCCTGTGGCATAAAAACCCTCATAACCAGGAAGTACACTGGATTTTCAGCAGGTTTGGTAGTAATTGTGGTAGAAGCTATTTGGTGTTTAATCCTGGCAGAATGACTTGTATCACTAGAAGCAGCTAGGTTTGTCCCATTCAATACTGCATTAGGCAGGTGGAGTGGCACAAGAAATCACCCAGTCTCCAATTGGCAGGCAGTTGCTGGAGGATATCTGTTTGAATGATGCTTGTCAATAGAGCTACATTGGAATTAATTTAGGCCCATAGTTTATTTACTAGGATTTCATATTCTTAATAACTTCTATTGATTGCTGAACCTTAGTTTTCGTCTCTGCATAATTAGAAGTGTGCCCAATTATCCACATCCAGAGTTGCACCTTTAGAGCTCCATGTTAGGATACCTAGGATGCCTTCAGCCATTGATTTCATCCCAATCACTTGAAGATGAGTATCACATAATCCCTCTTAAAGAGATTCTAGCAACATTTTGGGAACTACTACTTGGATCCAATGCATGAACAGCCCTCGTCAATGCTTAGCGTGCCTGCACAATGAAAGAAAGGTTTGACATCACTAGAGTAATTACCTTTGCCCCAAGAAACATGGCTAATTTAGAAGTGACTCTTTACAGCTTTCCATTGCTAACTGTGTATTTGTTGGCATAGACTGAATACTCTTACTTCTCTTATTTAGGGTAAACTGTCCCACGTGTGCTATGGCAGGCAGGAAAACCAGTCATCAGTATTATACCAGCTAATAAGTCTGTGATATTATGCTGATGGAATGCTGACAAGGACCTCGTTCCCAAAATGTTTTCTGTTGTCATAAGATATCCTGCTTTAGAAGTCGAAAGAGAGCAGCTGGACCAAACTGTTTTATGCATTTATACATTTTATGCATGTATTATGAGCATAAGGTCTCATGCATAGAGGTCTTATTTTGTTACTCCAGCTTCAGTGTTTCCCAGGCAGCAAGGCTGTAGTGACATTCTTCTTGCACAAAAACTCTTTGCTTCATAAACAGCTGGATAACAGACAACAATTGCCATCAGAGATTACAAAAAGGGTAATGGTATCGATCTCACTTGTGTGACATCACAGGTCATCCCTAACTTTCATTTAAATTGTACTAGCATATTTTTCAATGCCACTATATAGAAAGGTCTTGCTATGTACACCTTGTAAATTGGAGATTTGGCAAACACATTGCAGGTTTTTCAAGTGCTTGGCTTCTTCAGCTTAGGACATACCCCCAGATGTGCCTAGTCAGTGTCATGCAGCTCCTTCTTAGGGTTAAAATTTGAATAGGGATCAGCATCTTTGAAAGAATTACCTGCTTATTTTGAAGCGTAGCTGGATGCCAAGTTCCTCTGAAAATTTGGCTCACAGTGCCCTTGACTTTGCCTCAGTCCAAATGGATACAACGTCTGAGGGGAGGAGTTCCTTCACATTCCACAAAGTTTGCTACCCTATGCCCTTTGAATATCACTCTTGCTTTTACAGTGCCACACAGTTTCTCTTTTGTCTGTATTGCCAGCCTACGTCTGATTTTCCAAGTACAGCCCCAAATTTGCATTTGCTTTGGAAATACTGAATAAAGGCCTTGAGTGGCAGTGGAGGCCTTGGATCTCCTTATAAATTCTGAGGAACTTCTGGCTTGTCACTCTGTTCTCTGTTGACATGCATCTTTACCTTGTTTGTCCAGTTCTACAGTGCATCTTTGCCAGAACTCATGTGAGCTGCTACAGTATAAAATCTATATAACAAAAAGAGCTTCTGTCACGTAAGATGGGCCCACAATGATTATCTTTTCAGTTCTTTTCCTGCCCTGTTTGCCATGATTCTCCTACAAATCCAGCTCAAGGAACTTTGCCAAGCACTCACTATATAGTTAGTATGCCATGACCCCTCTCTGGTGCTGATCCCAGCTGGGATGGAATAGAAAATTTCCAAATTATTAGGCTTTTCTAACCTCCAAAATAGGGATACACATCCAAACTGCCAACTGGAAATAGTGCCTGGACTACCCTGTGAGTTCCCACCATGTGCCCTAGAACTATTTAGGAGACTAGAACTTGGGTTGGGCCCAAAGCATGCCAGAAATTGCTCTAACAGTTGACAAATGCAGGTGATGAAGTCCAGGTGCCTGGAAGTGCTACTGACGCTGTTATTTATTTAAACAGATGAAGCCACGATGTTCACATACCTTTTGATCTTGTCCTTGTGTTTATAGGAGCCCTCCAAGCAGAATGAGGTCTCTCTTATAATGATTTGCCTTATTGCTCATTAAGCATGGTCACTACATAATGTATTACACTTGGATTCTCTTAAACATCTTTAGCTGCTCTTTTTGTTGGCACAGCAATACCGCCTGCTTTCTGAAAGGTCAGGGCTTTTTCGGACAACAGTGTCATTTTGGATGCTTTCCTTATGTAACTGTTACGCTAACTTGTCCTTTTAATGAATACTTAAATTTATTCAAAGATCATAAACCTTGGTGAGCATCTTCAGTTTGGGTACATAATGGCCAGAGTATTCAGTGGGATTTTGATCACAGTTATTAAATCAAAATCTCTCCATGTTAATGAACAGCTTAGGAGTGAGAAAGGCTCCCATAGCATCATCAGAGTCTTAGGCAATGCAGTCCTCTGCCTTTCACTTGTAATATAATCTGCAATATAACAGAGTTTGTTCTAGTGCAATAACTTTCCACTCTCTTCTTCTCTTTCATTACCTTCTGTCACGTGACCCAGAGTTGCCATCATGGTAGTTACTGAGAAGACTGTTAATGACAAACCAAAGATGAGGAGAAAAAAATCACTTATTTCCGTGAATCACTGTTTTGTTTAATGGCTTTCTAACAAATACTTTTTCCATGCCTGACTCAAGATGTTAAGGAAATGAAAAATAGCCTTAATCACAGTAGGGGCTGTAGTTGGAAAACGAACCCCATTTGTTGATGAGCTGTCCCATAATTCTTCCGTAGAAGGGTACAACTGTGCTCTCCAACCTGTGCTGTGTGGATCCAAGTGAGTGCAGGAAAAGTTACTAAGAAAAGCTTATATCAGGAATCTTGGGCTCACATTGTTAGGGTCCATACCTTCATTGCAAAACATGGAGGAAATTTTTAAGTGCCACAAAACCAAAAAGGTTGAAAACCACTTTTCCATAATTGATAGCAATTACCGAGTAGACAACCCCCGGAGGCACACAATGGTTATCTCCTCAGATCTCATCTTCCTGGCTTTGGAACTAGAATTTAGATTTAGGCCCATCGTGGTTTTCAGCAGTATTGGCCCAATTAGTCTAATGAGAAATTTTATTGTTTGTTTTACTGTTGAATCGAAGGATTGAGTATCTGGATTCTTTTTTTAATGGGGAAGGAAAGCTTGAAGGCTTTTTCTGATGGGATTTTTATAACCACCATGGAGATGAATGGTCAAGTGCCATGGAGCATTATGTTGATCATACGCTGTTTCCAAGGAAACTCGGGATGGAGTTTCTAGAAGCCCTTTGTGTAGAACAGCGAAGCTCCATCCCATCTCTGTCAGAAGTAGGGTCCCAGGATAGGATCATGACTCAGCTGAAGAACTACATGCATCACCTAAAAGCAGATAAACACCTAAGGGAAGAAGATAATGTACTTGGTGCTTTGAGCCAAGCTGTGAACAGCAGATTTTTGTAGCCAAGCCTAGAAATGGTTAAGTTACTGCCACTTAATTTTCTGGAACAGGAATCTGAGAGATGCAGGTCACTTCAAAAGAATGGAGATTGACAGGAGAGTGCTGCCACCTGTACCAGGCAGCCAAAGATGCTCCTTCTCTGAGCTGGGCATGCAGCCCCGTGGAGGGTGGTACCCAGCAGCACTGTCTGTGGATCCTGGCCAAGAGACTGAAAAGCTGATTTAGCTGTATATTTGACCATGTGGGCCACTGAAGGACAGCATTTAGCATTGTTTAAAGGGAAGGCTGGGAAAAGGCTAGGCAGGATGTTTGTTGCTGCTGATTTTTTATTATTTGAATAACACAAACACACCCGCACACACAAAAGTACTGTTCTAAGCAAAAAATGTAACATTTTCTCAATTCTTTTCCCTTCCTTCACAAAATTAATGGCTTTACCAGAGGCTTCAACCAGAAATCTTTCAATCTGTCCTACAACATATTGGAATAGTTACCGCAGTACAACTTTCCTTAGTGTAGATGCAGCAAAATCAGTAGAAAAGTACTTTATATTGTGCAGGAACAAGGAATAAAATGTAATAACATAAGATAGGTTTAAACAGGCATTAGCATCTCAATAGAAAGATAGAGATGATCCATGCATAATTTTCTATAAATAAGACTGGTTTAGAGGATAGTTGCTTGAAGGTCAGAGATACTGGTAGGATTTTTTAATATTTTTTTAACACAGCAAACTTCAGTCCAGAGGCCATCTTAAAGAATGTGTTAGTAGTAGTCTGTAAGCTTCAGATGGCCAGTCATCACTTGTCGTAGCTGTTGGACAAGAGCAATAAAAAGCATATCTTATTGGGAAAAAATGAAAAAAAGAAAAAATTCAGAAACTATTCCAGCGGATGGGAAAAGCAGAGGCTGGGCAAGCAATTAGGAAACTTTGAGAGCCAAAATTGCTCAGAAGCGTGGGGGAAGGACCCGTTTCCCCCTCTTCAACCTACCAAAGAAATAAGTACAATATTTCAGTTAAGATTTTCAACAAAAATGCTTATCCATGTAAAATTTCCTAGTTAAAAACAAAAAAGGGATTTTAATATTTATAATTTTTACTTCATAGCACTATTTCTCAGTGAAAATTTTGATAAAAGTGATAGACGGAAAATGCCAGAGGGAAGATAAAAATTAACAAACTTTTCTAATAACTCTCCTGTTTAAACAAAATAAATTAAAAAACTTTCCCATGCCTTATTAAAAAAAAAAAAAAGAAACAAAACCAAGCCTAAATTAACAAGACCCACCCCCCTCCAAAAAAAACCCCAAACCAAATCCCAAACAAAACTTACACAACAAACAACAAAAACTTTTAAAGATCTATCTACTTTCAGATCATCACAACTGATGCAGTAGAACTCATATTTAAAATACTGGCTTCATGCCATTAACAGAGCACAGGTGTCATATGCTGCTATGAGAAAAGTACATGTTTTTTGAGAAAGCTGCTATGTTCTTATTGTACAGTTTCTGTGTAGATTTAAGGTCCAGCTGTTCCTGAAATATTTTAGTGCTGCAGCACAAAAGTCTGTCTGGACCCCATTAATAAGACCTCTATATATCTGGGATCTTGAGTCTCATGCTTTTTTGCTTGTGCAAAGATGCTTTCTGCTCCTGGTTGCTCTCATGCCAGCTAAAACACAACTGAGGATCCAAGAGTATCCCTGAGCCACAAATGCAGAACACAAGTGACAGGATGTGCTTTATGCACGCCTGTCTCAGCCTAGGAGCATAGCACCAATTTTACTGGAGCCTCAGGCAGTCACTTCTGGGCATACAAAGTCTGTTTCCTCCAACAATTTACCAAAGCGTTGAACTGAAGGAATGACTTACAGTTTTTATCACAAATTTATCTCTCTGCTCCTTGTTGTGCATATTACTGTTTTGTTTCTTCAGACCTGTTGTAATGAGTGTGTTTTCTAACTTGGCATCCTTGGAACGGACCCAACAATCATGTTACATGGTCTCTATCTCCCTGTAACACGGGATTAGTGCCAAAAACCACTCCTTGAGACTTAAAACAACAGCAACACAAACAAACAACCACAACAAACAAACAAACCATAAACACTACGGTGAGAGCTTTTAGTCAGAGCTTGTACTCCAGTTGGTTGCCAGCTCCTTGCTTTCTGCTTCATCTTTTCTCTAAACTTTTATAGCCCCTAATCGTCTGTAAAGCATTGCATACCCCTATGGTGCTATATAAATAAAATAACGATGATGCTCTTGAATTAATTGGGTGTGTTTGCAGACAGTAGTCTTATAATATCCCTTCCTCTTTGTAAGACCCTCTCATGTGAGGCTGCAGATCCAATTGCCACAGATAATTCAGTTTTAGATTGAAGGTGTATAGGAAGAATCTTATTTTTTTCTCTTATGGGCCCTTTGTGGGGAGAACATGTTTTAGTTCATTAAAGGTGCACATTAGGCAATTATCTTCCCATTTCTCATTTTTTCCTCCTCCTTCTTACTCCTCAGTGTTACAAGTCTCTTTACAAAACCCTGAATCTTAGGGAGTTTTAGAGATTCCCATAAATGTCTTTCCTTTTCTTTTTTAAACCTGGCAGGGAATAGACCTCTCTCCCCAAGACATGACAACACATTAATCCATGGCCCAAACAAAGCCCATGCCAACAATGCACAAGTGGCAGCATCCAGGAGTCAGGAGTGACAAAGTAGATGTACAGGTGCCCTTGTGGTGCTCATTCAGTTGTTGGGTCACTGGCACAAGGACTCTATCCTCATTTTGAGGGTTTGAGTCTTGAGGAGAGCGGGCACCAGCAGTGTCCTTGCTGGGTTGCTACCAGAGCTCAGATAACTTGAGTCCTGCTGCTGGCTCTGGCAATAACCATGGGTGACCTACGATATTTCCATGTACCTAGATCTTGGGTTTGGCCCTCTGTTTTTTAAGGCCTTAGTAAATAAGAGGTTAATCCAACCAGAGGGCTTTGCTGGCACTAGAATGTGATGAAAGCTGAAGAAAAATGGAAGCAATCCCTCTTAACCAGGCCTCTTACAGGTCCCTTATGACACCTAATGATGACTGTGATAAATAGCTTACATGTGACTTTCACCATCTACAATTAATCAACACATCCCATAGTATAAGATCACTGCTCACTGGGGTGCAAGGTCACGGGCTTGCTCCTGACAGAGTTTCTGAATAAGAATAATCCCGTTCTTGCCACCTGGTTTCACAAAGTTCAGACAACAAAGGAATCACCCAAAAGCTGGAAGCTCTCTGCCACTCAAGCTAGTGAGACTGACTTCCATGGGGGAAGTAGCAGCCTGAGACTGCAAGGTGATCATGGCCAGCAGTAGGGCAATGCTCTAAGTGTTGGCATTAATCACCCTCAGTAGGGTTGTTGGACCTGAGGAGCTACTTAGTCATCAGGCATAGGCAGAGAAGCATGAGGAAATCCAAGATCAAACACCTTCACAGATCACTGGAAAGATGTCACAGACTTCTCAGCTCATAATCCCTAGGCAGCAACCAGAGGAAAGGAAATCTAAGAGTCTTCTCTGAATTCAGAATCCATTTGGCGAATAACCATAGAGATTCAAGGTAATGCCCAACATAAGAGACCACTAGGCTCTTAAGATCCATTTTCTTTTGAAGTTATGATCTATTTTCTAATTTTTTTTTTCTATTTTCATTTTATAATTTCCCAGTATCAGTTCTTCTCTCATCTACTGCTTGCCTGGGCAGCTGCCACTTAAATCTATACCTTCCACTTAAATCTACACCTTCCCTGCCCCTGTCTTCAAAAGCCTGACAGTTGAAGCTGCAGATGGCCTCTTTTCCCTGCCCTCCTCTACAAGACAGTTTTCAGATAAGTTCCCTGCAAAATGTGAAGGCGAAAGCCACAGAATAAGGGGCTCTTGTACAGCTGCCTTTGCCAAGGTACCTGTGCAGCCAGAAACAAACCAAGCTGGTCAGTGCAGAGGAAGGACTGATTTATATCTTTGGAATATCTTGTTTTCTATTGCTAGAAGATCAGTTTCCCTTGACCTGTACCTGGTGGTAAAGCAAAGATGCCATAAGACATACATTTGTGCATTTTTTAGGACATGGCATCCTTCATTCACTGATGTTGGGCTGCAAAGACTGCCTGTGTCACCAAGGCTCTGGAGGGCCTGGGAAACCTTTTGTGCATTTCTTCTTGGCAACTCCATTAGAATATCTATTATATTAATTACAGTACTAGTCTGAATATTCTCTGTGAAAAACAACACAAGCTTTCCTTTGCAGAGGTGCACACTACCTGCATAACTCTACCCAGGAGCTGTCCACGAAGGATCAGACTTCACAATTCAGACAGGCTCCATCTGGCAAAATAAAAGCATCTGGAAATGAGCAAAAGGAGCCTTTAAATAAGTTCCTGATGTAACTCAGAGCAGTGTTTTCTCTTTTTTAATTCAAGCTGTGCTCATTGATACTGAAGCAAGGTCCAGAACAATGCAATTTTCAGATCTACTTTTCAGACTATAGCCTGGTAGAGAACATGCTTACTACTAGGGGTGAGAAACAAGAGATTCAAAAGTTGAACTGAAGCTATGTCTGCACTGCTACAAGACTGATGTTGAGACCAAAGACCATGCACCACATTTGTAGGCTGTTCCTGTTGCTGGCATGCATGGTGCCAGCTGGATGCTTGCATAAACCCAAGTTGCTTGTTGACCCAAGTGACTCCCAAGTGTGTTCAGGCAAACACAGTGCTGGGGACTCTGAAATAGATGCCTGATCAACACCCCAGCTTGCATTTGTAAGTTTACAATTTGCACCACAGAGAATTCCGACCTTGCGGTAACTTCAGTCCATCTAAACTGAACCTAAGAGTGTTGAATAAATTTAGTAGCTAACTACGAGTATCTCTGTTATGACCTTCTTATGACTGTGATCACAGACAGTTTCATGGCAACAACAGTCACCTTCTGCCTTTAGTACCAAATCTCTTCTGTTTAAGTTGAGGGATGGTTCTATTAGAGTCTTGTATTCTAAGTGTCAAAGTACAAGCAACCTGCTTCCCATACAGCCCCAAAATATGCCATATCTTGCTTCATTGATTCCTCAAGTGACGTTGTCAGGGAGGTGGAATCACGAGCAGCCAGATATGGAGTTATTGTTCACTCTTGCATTTGCCCTAAGATCACTGTGGATGCAATGCAGCAATCTCAGTTTTACAAGACGCTTGCAAGGCATAACCTCTCCAGGGCACTTATTGAAATGAAACTCTGCACTTAGAGGGAAAAAGTTGCACAGATTAAATGCATTTTTATATATTTTCCAATTCCTTATTCACCATGAACATCTTAGTGGTTTTTCAGAATACTCTCATCACTGTGCTCTATTTTCACCATTTTAACCAATGAAAAACAAAGCTTGATCCAAACTCCCTGAATGACTAAACAGACCCATGAAATTTGTGACCAAGGAAATACTTGGAATCTACATCTCAAAATTTCTAGGACTTCATGTAACTTCTAGCGTTCTGAATCTTTGGGCCCAGCGATTGTATAGTAAAATCAAGTTTTCCAAGTCAGTGGAAATTACATTTACCACTGGACTGCCCTTCCCTTCCCTTCCTCTCCAAGATGCTAACTTCTGAGTCTACTTACAAGAGAAATGTGTGCTGGTCTCATTAGTTCACAATATTTGTTAACTTTGCAGTAGCTGGGAAAAACTGCAGCAGGGATGCTGTTCTCTTGGCAATAAAATGCTTCTACTTGTGGAAATAAAGAAATCCTTAGACTTGGAGAAGAAATGGATCTTCTTGGTGAGAAGCACACCTTAAGGATCCATTTCAGGGCTCTTTGCGGATATAAAACAGCTGATCTTCTGGAAAGTTCTTGCACCGTTGCATGCCTCAATTTCCCCATTTGTAAAAGAGTAACAATGAGCTCCTGATTGACAGGTGAAGAGAAGTGTACAAAAATCAGTAATTTCATCCTGGATGCTGCCACTTGTGTATAATTGTCATGGGCTTTGGTGCATAGATTATTAAGTGGCTAGGAAAAGGAGAGGGCAAAAAGAAACACCACAGAATGCCTTGGTGTACCAGAAAGTGTTGTTTCAGAGAAAAGCCCCATATCCATATTTTCTGGCTGATCAAGTAGGCTCCTGGAGATAGCATCTTGCCTAAGCTGCAGAAGACATTTTTGTTTAATACAGTTGTTCTCCTTATTCCCTACTCTCCTCTCCTCCCCTACTATTGATACATGGTCTGTGATTCCTTATCATAAATAAGATTTGTGAGCTCTTGGGGGAAATGGACTGTCTCTTTGCCTAGACTTGTGCAGCTTGTACAAGGGTATAAATAATAATAGTCATTAATGCTAATAATGTGGTTTTTAACCTCCTGATCATCCTCTGTCTGATAAAATAGCTACAGAAAAGAAATCCTGCTTTGAAAAAGAAGCTAATGGCAGAGATTATTGACACTGCAAAGGCTAGCAGAGATCAGGTAGTGACAGACTTAAAACTGTCTCCTCATGTTTTTCATTGAGTGAGAGTCGGCAAGTGCATCACAGACAATTTTTTGAAATAGTAGGTGGGCTGCAGGCTCTTTTCTGGCCAAAGTGCTATGTGTTTGTCTGTCTTTGCACCTGCTGTCAGCAGCTTGAAATACTTTCTCAGCATCCTTTTGCAGAGCACGTATCTCAACAGGCCTTGGTCTCATGAGGGCTCTGTACCACCCCTGCAGCACAAGTGACCAACAGTGGCAGGGGAAGGTACACAGACACTCAGTGCAGAGCAAGCAAGGGAAAGTGATGACCTAGTGACTTTGCTGTAGAGGGGACCTGGATCAGAGGCCACTGAGAGCCTTTCAACTGCTTTTATTTGGCTTGAGAGCCGATCTGTAGTGATTCATAGAAATGTGTGGAGCCCTGCCTACACAGAGATTACTCTCTGCACATTACTGAAACCCAAGCATTTTCATGTCACTCATACCAAGAAGTATCTTCTGGGACCTGTGTTTTAGCTGAAGGAAGACCCTCCCAATAGACCCACGTTTGCATGTTTTCTGCACTTCTGGGTAATGTCCTCACAGACTTGACCTCCCTTCCACGTTGCACTGATATTGTTGCTAGGATGGGCTAAAGACATAAATGAGGGGAGATTTGTAGGAAGAAGTGCTATGAGTTATTTGACATCATATAGTTAAAAGCTGGGATACACTTTTGGGCATGCAAGCCCATATGCCTGGAAAGCCTGTTTTGTTTTGTTCTTTCAGCTGTATTTTTCAGTTTAATAAAAGATATCGCCACTTCCAACAAATCTTGCCTCACATTATTTACCTTTCAAGTCTCTATCCACAGTAATTTCTTCACTGGAACTGTTAAAAAAAAGGGACAAATTTCTTCCACTAATCATAAAGCACTCCCCCAGTCCCAAATATCTTAAACAGCCAAATCCTTGCTTGCTCAAGCTTTCAAAAATAAAACCAAAATCATAAAAAATACACCCTTGTGCATGAGACTAGGTTTGAAAAACATAAGCCTGGGAATTAATAATTTCAGGATGTTGTGAAGCATTGCAAGGAGACTCTTGCAATGGGAATGCTCACATGGCTCAAGCTCCAGCTGCCTTCCAGACTGCTGAGTATGGATGTCCTGACATTAAAAAAAAAAAAAAAAAAATCATAAAAAAACTTGCTGCTTTTCTGTATTTCTGTCCAGAAAATGTCACACTGTTCAGCTACGTGCAGGTCAGCTGTGCAGACAGTGAGACTGATGTCATTTGCCTCCCATATCTCATTTGGGTGATAGGTACAGACTCGACAGTCATTTCTTTGGGACCTTCTTGTGTCAGGTGAATGTGCTGAGGCTCAGCCAGCCAGGCACAGGCAGCAGATGGCTACAATTTCCTTTCCTGCTTTGCCTAAACAGCAAAGGACAAGTGTCAGGGGTGCCTAGGCACAAGGCAGTTTTGTCTCTGAAGTCAACACACAATTTATCTAGCAAAGCCAACAAGCCATAGCCTAAAAATGGAAGTACCAGCTGGGGAGCCCAATGCTTGACTTGTTGGGACCATGGGTCAGGGAACTGGGCTGCAGCATCCAGCAGCTCCACCCCGGCGGGCACAGAGCGTTAATGGAGGGAAGCCCAAGGCCCCTAGCTGTGACTACAGACCTGAAAAGCAACAGCTGGGATAAAAGGCACTTCTGGGTGGAGCGGGGTGTGCACTGGGGAAGCTGGATGCTATGTCAAGGAAACGTCTTGGGTAGAGTACTGGAGTATTGCCTGGGGGAAGGCGCCCTGAGTCCCAGGAGGAGAGAGAAAGGTCTGCGCTGCCAAGCTCCGGAGGGGATTTAAGGTCAGGGGGCTGCAAAAATACTTCTTAAAAGGCCCTCTGTAGTGTTGAGGGATTCCTTGTGCCTCTGTGGAAGCCAGTTAGTACTGGCTGTGGCAAGGGCTTTGTGGCGAAACCATCTCTCCCTTTGGATTGTGAATTCCCTGCTGCTCAAAGGAGCTGAGCAGAATTATTATTTTTATTCCCGGCTTGAAAGAGCTGACTCTTTTCCCACAGAAAACATGACAACTCAAAAAATTATCTGCCAAAGTTTGTTTTTTGGCTTTTTTTTTTTTTGTTCCTGGGTGCTAGCCAATTTTCTTCTTGTTGTCATTCACACTTGCAGATTTCCTGTAAAATCTTACAAATGTTGAAAGAGCGGAGGCCCTTTCTGCAGAACTTTGTGTGTGTATTTCCTTAAAGGCTGGTTTCTACATGCCCATGTTTCAGGCTTTCTCAGCGTGGCCTGGGTGAGGCTCCCCTTGGAGAAGGAGTTGGCACCATGGATACAGTGTGGTAGACGTGCTGATAGCATCTGCTACGCCATTTATTTTATGTCCTAATTATGCGACAACGCCAATGTGTGAATGTATACTGCTGGCAAACGCTTTTTTTGTGACGTATCCTTTTATGTGACCCAACTTGTAAAGGAGGTGGGTCTGCTAAGGCTGCTGCTAGAGAAACTCAGCCATTTGTGCTGGACCAGTTCACGCAACACATTTGTCTCCAAGAGTTCATGGTTCAGTCCCTGCTGCGTCATTGCACGGTTGTTGGAATTAAATGAGGGTTCTCTCCATCTCCTCCTTCTTCCCACCGCTCCTTGAGGGCTGTTGCTGTCTCATTGGCTGGCTATTTCTGTGGATTTTCATCTTAGGGAATTGCTATGTAGTCATATGCAACCTTCCACAGTTGCTGGCCTGGCATTTATTTGTTCAAGAAAGCTACTTTCAGTTTGGAGTCTTGTGGAAGCCCTGATGGAAAATCTTCCCCTTCAAGAAGCCTCAAAAAGGCACTCTGCTTTAATTGGTAAGTTTCACAGGAAGAAAGAGAAGAAAAGAGATGGGGAAGGGTAGTGGTGGGCAGCAAGAAGCTGAGAGAGGGAAAAGGTGGGAATATAGAGGAAGAGTATGAAGTGGCAGGAAGGAAAGAACAGGTGGAAAGTGTGGCTCAAGTAGGATTGTCTTCTCTTGCATGTCCGGCTGAAGGCAAATGAGAAGCACAAATGCTGTTTTCTCAGTCTACACAAAGGAGCTTAATCAGGTGTGAGACTATTTATCATGGTCTTGAGGCCCTTGCATCTCTCCTAAGAGAACTCACATTTCTGGACACTGCAGTCCTTGACCTTGGACAGTAGTGGGTTTCACAGAACCACATGACAAATGAGTATTTCCTGCGGAGACAACATCTCCTTCCACCCCCTTTCCCAAGATCACATGCAGCACATGCCAAAACACTCTTCTAAATCACACTGAAATGCACTATTTATCATAGATGCACTAGTCCAAAGCCATGAAACCCACAGATAGAACACTCAATAAAACAAGTAGTAATATACATACATCAGAGACAGACATACAGGACAGGACACTAAAACACACAGAAAAACCACTTCTGGGTATTCTATGGCTCTTGCCTCCTGCTCACTCTACCAAGCTCTCTCAACCTGCAATTTCAGGAATGCTCATTCTCTTATGTAAACCCTGCAAAATTTGCATGGCCAACTGTGTTTCCAATACTATTTCTATTACAACAAAAAAACCACTAAGCCTTTTGTTAATGCAACATTACATTTGCACAGTTAAATAACAGTAATTTGAAAAAATCTGTAATGGAAAAGTTAAAAGTTCCTCCATCAACTTGAGCATGCTTGCTTCAGAAGTATTTAATGGTAGGTTTGGGATAGAAACTTGGAAGAGAAAATAATATGTGTGTGCTGCACAATCCAGTTAATATTGATATTGCTTGAAGTGACTAAAGCAAAGATGAAATAAAAATGGAAGTGTGAATGCTTAAACAGTTAATTGCACAAAGCACATTTATTTATTAAAAAATGGACAAGCATCCATGCTCGGTGCGTCTAAATCCATTCACTCAGCCCTAATGAAACACTTTCACTATGCATTAAAAGTAGCTGGCTTTCAATCAATCAGACCTCTGTCAGAATTGAACCTTTTTTTTTTAAATACAGCATTGTAGATATGTTCTTCTTTTGCTGATATTCCATTGGTTCATTTTGCATTTGAATACTGGGTGCAGTGGGAGGTTTGAAGTAATTTTAAAAGAAAGGACTGAAGAATGAGGACTGCTGTGTGTTTGGGGTTTGGTTGGTTGTTTTGGTGGTGGTGTTCTTTCTTCTTAATGTTTGGGGGATTTAGGGATAGTTGAGTGCAATTCCTGATTTGGATTTTGCCCTCATGATTTGTAGGTAGGTGAGAGATTTGGCTAGAGGAAAATGGACTCACTTTTGGCCAGAGACCAATCCCAGAGAACTTCAGCCCACAGAATCTGATACTCCTGCTCATATTTAGTAGTCTAATGTCCTGAGTAACCCCATTGGTATGACTCAGCATGAGCAAGGGAGCCAAAATCCAGTCCTGGATGTTTTTGAAGGTTAGGAGTATGTCAAATACATTGTAAGAAATAGCTCCTTCTCCTTTCAGTCATGCCAACTTCTCCAGGGAAGTGTAAGATGCTGCTGCCTGAGAGAGTGTTGCCTCCTTTGTGTCATTTCTCTGGACTTGTAACTATCACTGCCTCTTTTGGGTGAAAACACTGGGTTCAGCATCATCTCACACACATCCCTATGGAATTTATGGGCAGAGATACAGTTCTGCTATCATTTATTATTACTTATTACAAAAAATAACGTTAATTATTATAATGCATATGATATTGCTTAATAATTAACACAAGACTAATTACTAGGCTATATTATTAATTATATTATTAATTACTGGAATCAATGTAAATCGCTATCATAAGTGTTATAATAAATGTTGCGGCATTTCAGCACTTAAAGGGGGCCTATAAGACAGATGGGGACAAATTTCTAGCAGGCCTGGTTGCTACAGGACATGGGAAATTATTTAGATGGAAGGAGGGTCGATTTAGATTTCTTTTCAGACCATGGCATATTCCTATCCAAAGTCTGAGACAGCCATGTACTTGAGAGCTGCGTACTATGGGATCATCCATGGGATCTGTAGATAAAGTAGACTTTGAATGGTTGCATAACCATCTGGTTTATTTGGGAAGGCTGTGGGACCCTATAAGGTTATGTGTAGGGCAGGTGGGAAGTGAGGTTATGTATGTGGCTGTGGGTAGCTGGGAAGCTGGGATAGGTAGCAGGTGAATTTTGGTGCCATATATGAGAGCTGAGGAGATTTGTGAAACTTGGCAAATGCATATAATGCTATATATTATATCAGATGTAGATGGTGAGCACTTAGGTAATGGATCACAAAGGTATAGGACAAATGAAAGAAGGAATGTTGAGCACATGAACACTTATGTGTCAGAAATGTATAGAGCTGGTGTGGTATTAAGGTGCTGGCCTAGCTGGTCCCTGAACCCGAGCTAGATGTTTGTGAGGATTTCTGCAGAAATCCCCAAAAACTCCTACTCCAAGCCTACTAACTGATTGTCACCACTTGATATTGGCATGCTAAATTCCAAATGTATCTTGAGTGCCAAGTTTATTTTTGACTGTGCTCTCTTTCAGACCATGCTCTCTTGGTATCTGTGGTGGTTTGATGCTGGCTGGCCTCCAGGTGCTCACCAAAGTTGCTCCATCACCCTTCCTCAGCTGGACAGGGGGATAAAAAGTACAGCAAAAAGCTTGTGGGTCAAGATAAGGACAGGGGGGGATCACTCCCCAAGTACAGTTAGAGGCAAAACAGATTTGACTTTGGAAATATTAATTTAATTTGTTACCAGTGAAATCAAAGCAGGATAATGAGAAGTAAACCCAAATCCTAAAATATCTTTCTTGTACTCTTCCCTTCCTCCTGGGCTTAACTTCATTCCTCATTTTCTCTCCCTCCTCCCTTGCAGTGGTACAGGGGAACAGGGAATGGGGTCTGAGATCACTTCATCATGGTTGTCTGTGCTGCTCCTCCTGCCTCAGAGGGAGGATCCTCACACTCTTCTGCTCCACTGTGGGGAACCTTCCACAGGAGACAATCTCCATGAACTTCTCCAACATGAGTCCTTCCCACAGGCCACAGTTCTTCACAAACCATCCCAGTGTGGGTTCCCCACAGGGTCTCAAGTCCTGCCAGGAATCCTGCTCCAGTGTGGGCTCCTCTCTCCATGGGGCCACAGGTCCTGCCAGGAGGCTGCTCCAGTGTGGGCTTCCTGTGGGGTTACAGCCTCCTTCAGGCATCCACCTCCTCCAGCAAGTCCTCCATGGGCTGCAGGTGGATAACTGACCTATCCTGAACCTCCATGGTCTTCATCCCAGACTGCAAGGGAATCTCTGCTCCAGTGTCTGTAGCACTTCCTCCCCGTCTTTCTCCACCAACCTTGGAGTCTGCATGGCTATTTCTCTCACATATTCTCACTCCTCTCTCCTGGCTGCTGTTGCATAGCTTCCACCCCTCCTTAAATACGTTATCCCAGAAGTGTTACTGCCATTGCTGACGGTACACTCGGACTTGGCCTGCGGTGGGCTTGTCTTGCAGCCGCCTGGCCTTGGCCCTGTCAGACACAGAGGAAGCCTCTGGCAGCTTCTCACAGAAGCACCCCCTGCCAAAACTTTGCCATGCAGACCCAATACAGTATCAGAGCATGAAAACCATCTGAAATGGAAAGCACAAAAAAGAATCATGCTCCTCATTGACTAGAGTCAGTTGACTTTAGTCCACTCTAATATTTTTAGTTTGATTTCCTTGGGAAGTGAAGCCCAGCTGGTAGTACATGTGTATCTGTCCATATGTTCTTCCTCTTAATAACTTTTCAGTGCAACCAATTTCAACCACATTTAAAAGAGGGCGGAAGGCTAAAAAGTAACTTATTCCTGTATGTCTCTTAAAAACTGGTGATTATGTAATGCTCCACTCCCTCCATAGTGGAAAACCCGAGAATTATGTAGGTGGTACATGGCAGTAGCCAAACAAGGCTAAGGCAAGTGGTGTCTTGCGTTTTCTCTTTCATTTTGGTTCACTAGCCTTAGCATGGATTTCTTCTTCCTACAGATGTCCCACAGGATACGATGGGTTATGGCTTTTATTAGAGCAGGGGTATTTTTGAGACAGCAGACAGGACCCCATGAGGAGGCAGGCTTGGTGCACCCTGTTCACAGAACAGCTTGCTCTACAGCTGTCTAATAAGAAACACTTCTGGAATGGCATCATTAGTGACGAGAATCCTACAGAACTTTCCTACATGTGGACACTCACCTTTGCTCACCCACACCCTCAATGCATAAATTGAAAATTAGCGTCCTTTAGTGTTGGCATCCTCATAGGCTGCCTGTGAGCACAATGAAGGGCACAGTGTGGCCTGAAGAGGGGCCACAGGGCTGCCTGGGCAGTCCAGCTGGGCTGTCACACTGTGTCCCAGGGACTGGCCTCGGAAGCTGTGCACTCACACTGCCTCCATGTCCCCAGCTGCAAAAGCACACCCTTTGTGAAAGGCCTGGAGAGTAGCTGATGAAAACCCTTGTGAATGTTAAGCCCTACTTTGTTACTGGTGTTCCTCTCACTGGAGGCAATGGTTTTAGGGGGAAATAGAGCTACAGGAGCCAATTACTCCTTGAGAAAAAAAGTTTATACTACATATGGCAGAAATATTTGTATTTGAAAGAAGGATAGTGGGGGAAGGCTTCTGTGAGCAAATGGTTGCATTTTAAGCTGGATTTCCCTTACAGAACGATGCTTTCTGGTCCCTCTGAAATTGCACAGAAGTCACAGGAGATCCAGCAAAGATTAATGCAGGCTGATGCTTGCTATTTTTTCCTGGAGAACTTGGCAGCTCTGTAATTACAGTCGGTGTGTCTGAATCTCCCTCTGGCCCCTGTGTACTGCCCGGCAGTGACACCAGCTCACCAGCTCACTCTCACCATCAGAGAGACCCTTGCTTCAGAATTTGTCAAGCAGAACTCTGCTGAGAAACCAAACCTGCCCTGCCGTGCCTCTTGTTGTGGCGATGAGGAATATTCCTTCTCTGAATAGCCTCCCCGTGTGCACTGGAGCTGGAGCCTCAGGGACTCTTGAGCCTGGAATGGCTCATGGACTGTGATCCAAGAGACACATTTGTAGAGGAATGAGGGAACCATATTTCTATAGCATAACGTATATATATTTATATATATAAAAATGAAATAAACGAGCTGGCTTGCAACACTAGGTGGCAGAGGTGGGATCTGTTCTGCTCTGAGCGCTGTCCTATAAGGCATTGCTTGTTTAAGTACAGTCGCATTTAGTTGGAGCTGCAGGAGAGAGACACAGAGATTCTCTGTGTTTACAGCCAGCCCGGGCTACGGTGGAGCATCCAACCTGGCCCCCCCTTCCTCCAGCACTTGAAGAGGAGAGTGAGAGGTTATTTGGGAATCTGGCCACCGCGGGTCAGCTTGCGCTGCGACTGGATTGTCAGAGCTGGCACAGCAGAGCCCAGAGGGACTGAAGGGAGACACGAATCCCGTTTTCTTTGAGAGGAGCGAAGAGGGAGGAAAAAAAAAAAGAAAAAGATAGATTGAGAGAGAGAGACAGAAGCGAAGAGACGGAGAAAAAGGCAGAGGAAGCGGAGCGAGTGAGAGAGAAGCATGAGGACCTACTGGCTGCACAGTATCTGGGTGCTGGGATTCTTCCTGTCCCTCTTCTCCTTGCAAGGTATGTGCTGAGTTTTTTCTCACAACCTCCTCAAACCCTTCTGCTTTAATTGNATGCTTTTGCAGAGGGGGAGTTGGTGGGGGGAGTACAGTTAAGATTTGCAAAGGAAAAGAGTGGTAGGTGAAGGTGGGTATCCCCTCCATCCACAACTGCCGGTTCTCAGCACTTTGGGTCACAGGTACTGATTCTCCTCGATTCTTTACCCTCCTGAGGAGATAAGCATTAAGTTTATTTTGCGGTTTTTTGTTTGTTTGTTTGATTTGTTTTGTGGGGTTTTTGTTTGTTTGTTTTGTTTTGTGGGTTTTTAAATTATTTTTATTTTGTTTTGTCCAAACCAAAAGAGAGGGGGAGGTTAGAGGAATCT